>JANJXV010000044.1:5447500-5462500 GCA_024803745.1 Megascapheus bottae
AGGGTTAGGGTTAGGGTTAGGGTTAGAGTGAGATTTAGGGTTGGTTAAGAGTAAGGGTTATGGTTAGGGTTATGGTTAGGTTTACTTTAAGGGTTAGGGTTAGGTGTTAGGGTTAGGGTTAGGGTTAGGGTTAGGGAAAAGGCTATGGTTAGAGTTAGGGTTAGGGTTAGGGTTAGGGTTAGTGTTAGGTAAGTGTCAGGGTAAGGGTTAGCTTTAGAGTTAGGTTTAGCTTTGGGGTTAAGTTTAGGGTTAGGGCTAGGGCAAGGGTAAGTGTTACGGTTAGGGTTAGTGTTAGGGTAAGGTTTACAGTTAGGGTTAGGGTTAGGGTAAGAGTTAGGGTTAGGGTTAGGGTAATGGTTAGTGTTAGGGTTAGGGTAAGGGTAGGGTATAGGGTTAGAGTTAGGGTTATGGTTAGGGTAAGGGTGAGTGTTAGGGTTAGGGTTAGGTTTAGGGTAAGGGTAAGGGTTAGGATTAAGGTTAGGGTTAGGTTTAGGTTTAGGGTTATGGTTAGGGTTAGGGATTGGGTTTGGGTTAGGGTTTGGGTAAGGATAAGGGTTAGGGTTAGGGTTAGGTTTAGGATTAGGGTTAAGATTAGGGTTAGGGTGCGGGTAAGGGTAAGGTTTAGGATTAGATATAGGTTTAGGGTTAGGGTAAGGGTTAGGGTTAAGGTTAGGGTTAGGGTTATGGTTAGGGTAAGGGTAAGTCTTAGGGTTAGGATTAGGTTTAGGGTTGGGGTTAAGGTTAGGGTTAGGGTTAGGGTAAGGGTAAGTGTTAGGGTTAGGGTTAAGGTAAGGTTTAGGGTTTGGGTTAGGGTTAGGGTTACGGTTACGGTTAGGTTTCGGATTAGGGTAAGGGTAAGGGTTAGGGTTAGGGTTAGGGTTAGGTTTAGCATTAGGGAAGCGTAACAGTTAGGATTATGGTTAGGGTTATGGTAAGGGTAAGGTTTAGGGTAGGGTTATGGTAAGGGTTAGGGTTAGGGTTAGGGTTAGGGTTAGGGTAAGTGTAAGGGTTAGGGTTAGGGTTAGGGTTAGGGTAGGGTTAGGGTTAGGGTTAGGGTAAGGGTTATGGTAGGGTTTAGGATAAGGGTAATTGTTAGTGTTAGGGTTAGGTTTAGGATAAGGGTAAGGATTAGGGTTAGGGTTAGGGTTAGTGTTGGGGACTGACTGTGGGGTCAGTGACCTTGGACCCGCACAATTGAGTACACAAGGAAGTAAGCTCTTATCATGATTTTGGGCTGTGTCAATAGCTTCTCATTTAACCTGTTTGGGACTTGATAGCTTCTCATTCAACCTATTTCAGACTTGATACTGTTTGTACTAATGTAGCCCCTGGCAGTTCCCTAGTTTAAAGATGTGTATTTAAGATTGAGAACTGGAAATAAACTGGGCTACGGTCTTGGGCGACAGGCTTCTTAAGCTGTGGCTCCTGATTTGGGCTGTAGCCCTCCTGAACCCCATCTGTTTGTCTCTCTTCTAATTTTACCTAGTCCTTGCCCCCTATTTCAGGAACCCCAATCTGCGAACCCTGGTTTGCTGCCGGTTGGCCCCGGCATCTGGCGCCTGAACAGGGACCCTGAAAATCTGGGACGAAGGTGAAGGACCCCTCCCTGTGGTGAGTAACACATCGTAGGACTATTAAGAGAAGATCTTAAGAGAGTGTATAGTCAGGAGTAAAAATTATGGGTCAAGCTACTAGCCATGGGTTTTTTCTACCGATCTTAACAGGCCTATTTGAAGCCCACGGAACGCGGGTGGAAAAAGGGGTGCTTCAGAGCTTCCTACAGTTTGTCGAGGAGGCATGCCCAAGGTCTATAGAGGAGGAATTCCAAAAAGCCTGGCAGCGGATAGGAAAAAGAATTCTAGATTATTATGATGTATATGGCCCCGAGAAGACCCCAATAGAGGCTGCTACTGTATGGAGTTTAGTAAGTGAATACATAGATCCTCTACATGAAAATGCTGAACTTAATCTTGAATTAAGGGAGCTTTATGAGTTAAAGGACCCTTCTGAAGAACCTGAGGCTGAGCCATATGCCGCAGCCCAAGAGAGTCTAAGTGAGATCTTGCAAAGGGAACAACAACCAGTAGATATTGAGTATCAGAATTCAGGTCTGAATACCAAGGAGGAAAGTTATGATGAGTCATTGGAGGGCTGGGTGGCTACGATAGAGAAGAAGTTAGAAGAAATGCTACATCTTCTATCGAAAATGGGGACAGAGCAGAGAGCCCCCCCAGAAGTAGGAAAGAAATATGACCCTCAGGCCACTATGGTGTCTGATTCTAAACCTTACCCCTCACACCCACCGCCTCCGGCTGCAGCCTTACGGCCTCAATCCCTTTCTCAACTTTTAGGCAAGCCTAAAGGCCCTAGCAACAAGTCCCTTTTAACAGGCACTACAACCAGGCACAGTGCATCGCAATTAAACCTGACTCAGGCTGCTAGAGAGAGGGAAGGTATTTCAGGTCCTCGATGCTTCCCTAGTTTAGTTGATCATGATGAACAAGTATACCATCAGCCTGTTCCTGTTAAACTATTACAGGATTTAAAAAATGCCTGCTCCCAATATGGGCCAACTGCCCCTTTTACTCAAGTAATATTGGAGGCCGCGTGTGCTGGTATTGCATGCCCAAATGACTGGAAGCGGCTTGCCAGAGCATGCCTTAGTGCAGGAGAGTACTTATTATGGGAGACAGAGTTCACTGCACAGTGTCGGGCTAAAATTGAAACAAATAGGTCTAAGAACCTGCCTTACACTGTTGATCAGTTGTTAGGAGAGGGAACCTATAAAAACACCGAAGATCAATTGGGTTATGCAAAGGAGGCCTATTTACAAATAAATGCTGCGGCGAGAGAGGCTTGGAAAAAGTTACGCAATTCCAATCGTACAAAAAATCTAGTAGAAGTTAAACAGGGACCGAATGAACCTTATCTAGAATTTTTGTCTCGATTAATGGAGACTGCAGACTGCCTAGTACAAGATGAGAATGCAAGGGAGAGTATAGTTAGACACATAGCCTATGAAAATGCCAACGCCGCCTGTCAGGCGGCTATCAGACCCCATAGGAATAAGGGAGGAATCACGGACTTTATTTCACTGTGTGCTGATATTGGACCCTCCCATGTACAAGGCCTTACTTTAGCCGCCGCTCCTCAAGGAAAGACTGTTAGTGAGTCTCTAAAATATAGAGGTCAGCGGCATTCTCGGGATGCTAGACCCCCAGGGCGTTGCTTTTCTTGTGGACAAATAGGACATTGGATGATGCAATGCCCACGCCAGGCCAGGCAAAAGAGAGAAAAATCACCTGGCACATGTCCACGCTGTGGTAAAGGGAAGCACTGGGCTAAAGATTGCAGGTCAAGAACAGATCGCAATGGCCGCCCGCTTTCGGGAAACTGGAGAGGGGGCCAGCCCCTGGCCCCGCAAAACCATGGGGCAGTCCCTCCCTCTTCTCGGCCACAAGTGCATCTTCTAAGAACCCCCCAAGATCAGTCTCCAGCCTCCTCCGTGCCACCTCAGGCAGTGCAGGATTGGACCTCTGTTCCTCCACCTGCTCAGTATTGACCCCAGAGATGGGGACACAAGCTCTCCCCATGGGGGTCTTCGGCCCCCTTCCCCCGGGAGTGGCTGGATTGCTGTTAGGGCGAAGTAGCTCAGCCCTTAAAGGGATACAGATTACACCTGGCAAAATTGACCAGGATTTTACTGGAGAAATCAAAGTTATGGCCTCTGCCCCGAAACACGTGGTATCGATCCCAGCCGGTCAAAAATTAGCACAATTAATACTTGTGCCTTTACCTCCCTGCTAATTCCCCATGTGGACAGAGAGGATTTAGATCTTCTGATATCTATTGGGTACAAAGCATAAAACAAGAGAGGCCTGAGATGACTATATTTATACAAGAAAAGTCCTTTAAAGGAATATTAGACACTGGAGCAGATGTGTCTGTGATATCTAAAAAGCATTGGCCAGCCCAATGGCCCCTGACAATCTCTATGACTTCCCTACAGGGGGTTGGGCAAGCAACTGACCCACAGCAGAGCAGTGCGATCCTTTTTTGGAGAGATGAGGAAGGGCACTCTGGTCATTTTCAGACATTTGTCCTGGATCATCTGCCAATTAATTTATGGGGTCGTGATATCATGGAAAAAATGGGAGTGTATATGTTTAGTCCTAGTGCTGCGGTCACTAAGCAGTTACTTGATCAAGGCCTCCTCCCCTTTAGGGGACTAGGCCGAGCAGCACAGGGGGAGCTAGAGCCACTCCAACCCCAGTCTCACCCTACGAGACAAGGATTAGGGTATCCCTTGACGGGAGCTGTCGTTTGCCCTCCCCCTCATGCTGATCCCATAAATTGGCTCTCTGAACAACCGGTATGGGTTGAACAGTGGCCTCTTTCACTAGAAAAGATCATTGCAGTACAGCAGCTGGTACAGGAACAGCTGGACTTGGGGCATGTGGCCCCTTCTAACTCTCCATGGAATTCTCCAATTTTTGTTATAAAGAAAAAGTCAGGTAAATGGAGGCTGTTACAGGATTTGAGAAAAATAAATGCCACAATGGAACTGATGGGGGCCCTACAGCCTGGCTTGCCTTCACCCATGGCAATCCCAAAGGATACTTATAAGATTATTATAGATTTGAAGGATTGTTTCTATACTATACCCCTGGCGCCTCAAGACTGTAAGCGCTTTGCCTTCAGCGTCCCCTCTGTTAATTTTAAAGAACCCATGAAGCGATATCACTGGCTTGTGCTCCCACAGGGCATGGCAAATAGCCCAACTTTATGTCAAAGTTTTGTAGCTAGAGCCATTAATTCCACTCGTGAAAAATTTTCTTCTGTTTATATTGTTCATTATATGGATGACATCTTGTTGGCTTGTTCTGACCCTATTGTCGTACGACAAGCCTTTGGACAACTAAAGCAAGATCTGAGCCTCTTTGGCCTTATAATAGCAGCTGAAAAGGTTCAGGAACACCCCCCTTTTACATATCTAGGCCATATATTAGGCCCACACTATTTTAAAAGCCAAAAAATACAATTAAAAACTTCCCACTTAAGAACTCTTCATGATTTTCAGCAATTCTTAGGAGATATAAATTGGCTTCGGCCTTATCTAAAGCTCTCCACAGGAGAGTTAAAACCCCTTTTTGATCTCTTAAAAGGAGATACCAACCCTACATCCTTGCGTGAATTAAATCCTGACGCCAGGAGGGCCATCCAAATTGTAGAAAAGGCAATTTCCCAGCAACAAATGACCTATTGTGACTATTCTAAACCATGGGGAGTTTATATTTTAGCTACTTCTCACTCCCCAACTGCTGTATTGTGGCAGGATGGCCCACTTTTATGGCTTTATCTACCATCAACACCCGGCAAAGTGCTGACCCCCTACTACGAATTGGTAGCTAATCTGATACACATGTGCCGAGTGGATTCCCGTAAATATTTAGGTCAGGAACCTCATTTTATCTGTGTCCCATATAATTTACAACAACAAGATTGGCTATTCGCCCATTGCGATCCTTGGGCCATTGCTTGGGCCAATTATACGGGGAAAATTTTGCATCACTACCCGTCTAACAAACTTCTCCAATTTGCTGCGTGTCATACGTTTCTATTTCCTTCCATAGTACAGGCCTCGCCTTTATCTTCTGCTGCTTTGGTATTTACAGATGGATCCTCTAATGGAAAGGCTGCTTTGACCATTAATGGGAAAACTCAATCTTGGGTTACGGGTTTTTCCTCCGCCCAAGAGGTGGAATTAGAGGCTGTTTTACAAGCACTCGTCCTGTTACAAGACGAGCCCTTTAACTTATACTCAGACAGTCAATATGTAATTCGTGCTCTTCAAGTCATAGAAACTGTTCCCTTTATTGGAACTACTAACTCCAATATTCAGACCCAATTTCGCCAAGTATAAACTTTGCTGTGTTCTCGCAACCACCCCTGTTTTTTTGGCTTTGTTCGAGCTCACACTAATCTTCCTGGCCCTTTAAGTGAGGGCAATGCAGTTACTGACTCAGCCACCAGGGTTTACTTAACTCAGGTTGAACTTGCTAAGCAGTCACATGCCATCCATCATCAAAACAGCCGAGCCTTGCGCCGACAGTTTAAATTATCTAGAGAAGCGGCACGTCAAATAGTTAAGACTTGCTCCAACTGTGTCCCTTTTTCACCAGCCCCCCATTTAGGTATAAATCCACGAGGACTGCTTTCTAATCACATTTGGCAGATGGATGTCACACATGTTCCATCATTTGGCCGATTAAAATATGTCCATGTTACTGTAGATACTTATTCTAATTTTATCTTGGCCACCCCCCTTGCTGGGGAAGCCACTAAACATTGTATCTCTCACTGCATTCGATGCTTTGCTGAAATGGGGATTCCCTCGCAAATAAAAACAGATAATGGCCCTGGCTATGCAAGCCGAGCATTTCAATCCTTCTGCCATTCCTATAATATCACTCATATTACAGGCATTCCTTACAATCCTCAAGGTCAAGGCATTGTGGAGAGAGCTAATGGATTATTAAAACATCAAATTGCTAAAATACAGAAAGGAGAGTCATATCCCGCTACCCCTGTGAATATACTTAATCATACTTTATTTGTTTTAAATTTTTTGAATTTGGATTCAAATAATTTATCTGCTGCTCAGCGATTCTGGGAAAAAAGAGCGCAGCGTCCTTTTGCCTTAGTAAAATGGAAGGATCCCCTAACTGGTGCTTGGCATGGACCCGATCCTGTTCTAACCTGGGGTCGAGGGCATGTATGTGTTTTTTCACAAGGAGAAAATGACACCCGCTGGCTGCCTGAACGCTGCGTTCGGATCATGGAGAGTGACAGTGGCCATCCAAGCAGCGACTCACTGGGCCTACACCCCCAACCCTCCAGTGGTGCATCCTGCGACGTGGGAAGGACCTGAGTTATTTGTGCATGTCAATCGGGACTGCTACTGATCCACTTGTTCCACACATTCATATGAGCTGTGTTTCTCCTCCTTTTACTATTATGTAGGGACCTTTTAACATATTTATTGACTCTACACAATTTAATATGTGACATTATTTTGTCTTTACCAGCCCTCTTCTTAATAACCTTTTTTGTAAAAGATGCCCAGGTGAAAAGCAAAGGCCTCCAGAGGTAAGCAGAAGTCGGCTGACCCCCTTGAATGTCTGCGTTTTATTTCATTTCATTTTATTTTATTTTATTTTTGTTTGTTTGTTTGAAAAGGTGCACTGTGGGCCTAAAACAGAGGCCTGGGTGGTCAAGGGACGCCTTGACCCCCCCCTCCCCTTCTGAGTTTCTTGTCGATAACAAGGCATACCTGAGAGTCCCACCAGCAAGACATGTCTAAATCTAAAAATAACTGTTTGGCGAAAACATTCATTTGAGCTCATGTTTTTTGTGTTAAGTGTATCTGATTGAGTCCAATTTTCTTGTTATATGTCAATGTCTGATTATTTAAAAGTCTCCGTTTCTCTGTCTTGTTCGTGTTACATGTTTTTCCTTGTCCAGTTTTGTCTTTAAAATTGGTACCATTTCTAAGTATGGATCCTTATGGTTTTTCTGTGCGTACTCAAGCACACATCCTTGTTATTTTTTTGAACATTTCTGGGCCTAGCATGGCCGCTCCCCCATGTCTGCAGTTGTAACTAGCCCTGGAAAAATAAATTCCAGCTAAGTTGCCTTGCAAAAAGTTTTGTTTTGAACTTGGTTCTCATCTGTAAGAGTAAAATTGGCAAAACTCTCTTGACACAAACTTCCGGAAATTGAACGGCCGATATTAATTTTGCGCGCTTTATGATCTTTGAGTATGAATGTGTGTGAATGAGTGAGTGAACATGTTCAGGGTTAAATTGTCAGCATGCTGTATAAAACAATGGATAAATTTATACTTAAACACAAAGACAATTGGGTGAATCTAAGCTTAAAACTTCAACAAAAATATTAGGTTTGAATGTTTACTATGCCTCAAAGGATTATTGCATTGTCTTAAAGAAAAACTGGTAAAAATTTTTCTAGATCCTGAAATCTGCATTTTATTGCAAGGCATACAGCTGTTTACACTGTAAACATTGTATCCTGTTTAGCACAGAGGTATTAGGGAATTTGGGATTTATTACCTTAAGTTAAAATTTGGAGACATGTATTAGAGATTTAAATGTAAAATTGTTCATTAACGTCAGAACCTTTGTCTGTCTGTCTTTTCTTGCAAACTGACACTAGAAATCTAATGGTAAAATGTGGATAATGTGATTAGTATTTTAAAGGAATGTTTAAAGGTTTATCTCTGTATGATTTGGTTTCATGTTACTGGATTGCTTCTAAAAGGAGGCCTGAAGGCAAAGGGCGTTCCTTGAGCCCAAGGAGACCTGGAGAAAAGGGAGTGCCTTGAGCCCTTAAAGGTTTTTCAAATGCAAATGAAGACTAAAATGTTAAGTGTTTAAGTTTAAAAAGTGTAAACGTTTTAAAGAACATTAGAATTGGGTTTCTGAATAATATTTGAAAGTGAAGTTGTCATAAATGTTTTAAGAAAGAGAAAAAGGGAAAATCAGGACTGCCAAAATAACTTCCAGCTAGCCCATGGAGAAGTACAGCAATCCTTATTCAGATGTAACTTTGGCTTTTACCAGGTTCTAGGTAAGCTCACCTTGTTGCTTTAATTGGAGTAACGTGGCCTTTTGTAGGACTCACTGATCTGAAAACTGCAGTTCTGAGCCAACCCCGGGCAAAGCAAAGTCCCTGTGAGACTGTGGTGTCTAATCTGGCAGCAGAGTGCTAATTGAGGCAGAGTTGCTTTGGAGCTCAAAGTGGCAGAGTGCTAGCCTTGAGCTGGAGAGCTGAGGGACAGTACCCAGACCCCGAGTTCAAGTCCAGCAACCAAGCAAGTGAAATGCCCATGGGATGTTTATCCCTGTGTGGAGAGACACTACTGGGACAACGAAGCATCCAGATGCAGAAAGCCTCTGCATGGATGGCAGAGTTGGTGTCAGATCCTAGAGTCACTCGTGCTTGGCCATTCAATATTAATCAGAGCCGGGAGGTCATAGAATAGTTTGTAAGCATGCCTTACTAATGCCCGTGCCTTCCATAACTGGGCAGGAACTTGTCAATCATCTGTGATAGTGGTAGTTTAAAGTTCTGAGTAAAGTTTGATTTGACTCCAGCCACAAATTCAGGAAAGTTTGTGGATCTGACAACTAAAGCATTGTTTAAGGTTGCAGAAATTTAGTTCCCCAGACAATCAAGAAAAAGCCTTTGCAAATGGGTGCTATGTAAGCTACACTATTGTAGCCAAAGATGGTTTGTGCAGTTGTTAAATGTCAAATATGATCTCTAGTTTGGAGTAAATTATTGTTCCTAATATCTAATCCTTGCAACCCCTTGTTAAAACAGGCTAGGCTTCTTAAGGTCCCTCGTCAAGCACAGAGACAACACCCCTGAGTCAGCTTGAAGAAGTCACAGAAGTTGAATCTCCGCCCATCAATCCCCGTCAGACCAAGGGACCAAAGTCATTTTTGGAAAATGTGACAGGATAAATTAGGGGTATAGAAAAGAGTAAAAAAATTGCACTTGTGTTTCTTTTAAAATAAAGACGGGGGAGATGTTGGGGACTGACTGTGGGGTCAGTGACCTTGGACCCGCACAATTGAGTACACAAGGAAGTAAGCTCTTATCATGATTTTGGGCTGTGTCAATAGCTTCTCATTTAACCTGTTTGGGACTTGATAGCTTCTCATTCAACCTATTTCAGACTTGATACTGTTTGTACGAATGTAGCCCCTGGCAGTTCCCTAGTTTAAAGATGTGTATTTAAGATTGAGAACTGGAAATAAACTGGGCTACGGTCTTGGGCGACAGGCTTCTTAAGCTGTGGCTCCTGATTTGGGCTGTAGCCCTCCTGAACCCCATCTGTTTGTCTCTCTTCTAATTCTTCCTAGTCCTTGCCCCCTATTTCAGGAACCCCAATCTGCGAACCCTGGTTTGCTGCCGGTTGGCCCCGGCAGGTTAGGGTTAGTGTTAGGTTCAGGGTTAGGGTTAGGGTAAGGGCAAGGGTTAGGGTTAGGTTTAGGGTTAAGGTTAGGGTTAGGATTAGGTTTAGGGTTGGGGTTAAGGTTAGGGTTAGGGTTAGGGTAAGGGTAAGTGTTAGGGTTAGGGTTAAGGTAAGGGTTAGGGTTTGGGTTAGGGTTAGGTTTACGGTTACGGTTAGGTTTCGGATTAGGGTAAGTGTAAGGGTTAGGGTTAGGGTTAGGGTTAGGGTTAGGTTTAGCATTAGGGAAGCGTAACAGATAGGATTAGGGTTAGGGTTAAGGTAAGGGTAAGGTTTAGGGTTAGGGTTATGGTAAGGGTTAGGGTTAGGGTTAGGGTTAGGGTTAGGGTTAGGGTAAGGGTAAGGGTTAGGGTTAGGATTAGGGTTAGGGTAGGGTTAGGGTTAGGGTTAGCGTAAGGGTTATGGTAGGGTTTAGGTTAAGAGTAATTGTTAGTGTTAGGGTTAGGTTTAGGATAAGGGTAAGGATTAGGGTTAGGGTTAGGGTTAGGGTTAGTGTTAGGTTCAGGGTTAGGGTTAGTGTTAGTGTAAGGGTTAGGGTTAGGTTTAGGGTTAAGGTTAGGGTTAGGATTAGGGTTAGGGTTAGGTTTAAGGTTAGGGTTAGGGTTAGGGTTAGGGTAAGGATTAGGGTTAGAGTTAGGGTAATGGTTAGGGTTAGGGTTAGGGTTAGAGTTAGGTTTACTGTTAAGGTTAGGAGTTAGGACTAGGGTTAGGGTTAGTGTAAGGGTTAGGGTTAGGGTTAGGTTTAGTTTAAGGGTTAGGGTTAGGGTAATGGTAAGGGTTAGGGTTAGGTTTAGGGTTAGGGATAGGGTAAGGGTAAGGGTAAGGTTTAGGTTTAGGGTTAGGGTTAGGTATAGGGTTACGGTTACAAGTTAGGACTAGGGTAAGGTTTAGGGTTAGGGTTAGGGTTCGGGTAAGGGTAAGGTTTAGGGTTAGGTTAGGGTTAGGGTTAAGGTAATGTTTAGGGTAGGGTTAGGGTTAGGTTTAAGGTTAGGGATAGGGTAAGGGTAAGGGTTAGGGTTAGGGTTAGGGTTAGGGTTAGGTTTAGGGTTGGGGTTAAGGTTAGGTTTAGGGTTAGGGTACGTTTAAGGATTTGGTTTAGGATTAGAGTTAGGGTTATGCTTAGAGTTAGGGTTAGGGGTAGGATTAGGGTTATGTTTAGAGTTAGGGTTAGGGTTAGGGTTAGGGTTAGGTTTAGGGTAAGGTTATGTGTTGGGGTTAGGGTTAGGTTTAGGCTTAGGGTTAGGGTTAGGGTAAGTGTTAGGGTTAGGGTTAGGTTTACGGTTAGTGTTAGGGCAAGGGTAAGGGTTAGGGTTAAATTTAGGCTCACGGTTAGGGTTAGGTTTAGGTTTAGGGTTAGGGTAAGGATAAATGTTAGAGTTAAGGTTAGGGTTAGGGTTAAGGTTAGGATTAGGGTTAGGTTTAGGGTTATGATTAGGGTTATGGTTAGGGTAAGGGTTAGGGTTAGGGTTAGGGTTAGGCTTAATGTTAGGGTAAGGGTAAGATTTAGGGTTAGGGTTATGGTTAGGGTTAAGGTTGAGGTTAGGGTTAGGGTTAGGGTTAGATTTAGGGTTAGGATTAGGGGTAGGGTTAGGGTAAGGGTTAGGGTTAGGGTTAAGGTTAGGGTTAGGCTTAGTGTTAGAGTAAGGGTAAGGGTTAGGGTTAGGGTTAGTGTTAGGGTTAAGTTTGAGTTTAGAGTTAGGATTAGGGTGGGGGTAAGGGTTAGGGTTAGGGTTACGTTAAGTGTTAGGGTTAGGGTTAGAGTTAGAGTTAGGGTTAGGGTAAGGGCAAGGATTAGGGTTAGGGTTAAGTTTAGGGTTAGGCTTAGGGTTAGTGTTAGGGTTAGGGTAAGGGTAATTGTTAGGGTTAGTGTTAGGGTTAGGTTTAAGGTTAGGGTTAGGGTTAGGGTTGGGGTAAGGGTTAGGGTTAGGTTAGGGTAAGGGTTAGGGTTAGGGTTAGGGTTAGGGTTAGGGTTAGGTTTAAGGTTAGGGTTAGGGATAGGGTTAGGGTAAGGATAAGGGTTAGGGTTAGGGTTAGGGTTAGTTTTGGGTTAGGGTAAGTGTAAGGGTTAGGGTTAGGGTCAGGGTAAGGGTTAGGGTTAGGATTAGGTTTAGGGTAGGGTTTAGGGTAAGGGAAAATGTTAGTGTTAGGGTTAGGTTTAGGATAAGGGTAAGGATTAGGTTAAGGTTTTGCTTTAGGGTTAGGGGTTAGGCTTAGGGTTAGGGATAGGGTTAGGGTGAGGTTTAGGTTAGGGTTAGTTTAAGGGTTAGGGTTAGGGTTAGGTTTAGGGTTAGGGTTAGGGTTAGGGTAAGGGTAAGGGTTAGGGTTAGGGTTAGGACTAGGGTTAGGGTTAGGTTTAGGGTAATCGTTAGGGTTAGGGTTAGGGTTAGGTTTAGGGTTAGGGATAGGGTAAGGGTAAGGGTTAGGGTTAGGGTTAGGTTTAGGGTTGGGGTTAAAGTTAGGTTTAGGGTTAGGGTACATTTAAGGATTAGGGTTAGGGTTAGGGTTAGGGTTATGCTTAGGGTTAGGGTTAGGGTTAGGGTTAGGGTTAGGGTTAGGGTTAGGGTTAGGTTTAGGGTTAGCTTAAGGATAGGGTTAGGGTAAGTGTAAGGGTTAGGGTTAGGGTTAGCGTTAGGGTTAAGGTTAGGGTTAGGGTTAGGGTTAGGGTTAGGGTAAGGGTTAGGGTTAGGGTTAGGGTTAGGGTAAGGGTTAGGGTTAGGGGTTCGGGTTAGTGTTAGGGTTAGGTTAAGGGTTAGGGTTAGGGTTAGGGTTAGGATAAGGGTTAGGGTTAGGGTAAGGGTAAGTGTTAAATTTAGGGTTAGGGTTAGGGTTAGGGTAAGGGTTAGGGTTAGGGTTAGGTTTATGTGGTAGGGTTAGTGTTAGGGTTAGGGTTAGGGTTATGGTAAGGGTAAGGGTTAGGTTTAAGGTTAGGATTAGTGTTAGGGTTAGGGTTAGGGTAAGGGTAAGATTTAGGGTTAGGGTTAGGCTTAGGGTTAAGGTTAGGGTTAGGGTTAGGGTTAAGTTTAGGGTTAGGGTTAGGGTAAGGGTAAGGGTTAGGGTTAGGGTTAGGGTTAGGGTTAGGTTTAGGGTTAGCTTAAGGTTAGGGTTAGGGTAAGTGTAAGGGTTAGGGTTAGGGTTAGCGTTAGGGTTAAGGTTAGGGTTAGGGTTAGGGTTAGGGTTAGGGTAAGGGTTAGAGTAGGTTAGGGTAAGGGTTAGGGTTAGGGTTAGGGTTAGTTTAAGGGTTAGGGTTAGGATTAGGGTTAGAGTGAGATTTAGGGTTGGTTAAGGGTAAGGGTTATGGTTAGGGTTATGGTTAGGGTTAGGTTAAGGTTTAGGGTTAGGTGTTAGGGTTAGGGTTAGTGTTAGGGTTAGGGAAAGGGTTATGTTTAGGGTTACGTTTAGGGTAAGGGTTAGGTTAGGGTTAGGGTTAGGGTTAGGTTTAGGGTTAAGGTTAGGGTTAGGGTTAGGTTTAGGGTTAGGATTAGTGTTATGGTTATGGTTAGGGTTAGGGTTAGGGTTAGGGTTAGGTTTAGGGTTAAGGTAAGGGTAAGGGTAAGAATTAGAGTTAGGGTTAGGGTTAGGGGTTACGGTTATGGTTAGGTTTAGGTTTAGGGAAAGAGTTAGGATTAGGGTTAGGGTTAGGTAAGGGTAAGTGTTAGTGTTGGGGTTAGGGTTAGGGTAAGGATAAGGGTTAGGGTTAGGTTTAGGGTTAGGGTAAGGGTAAGGGTTAGGTTTCGGTTTAGGGTTAGGTTTAGGGTTAGGGTTAGGGTAAGGAAAAATGTTACAATTAAGGTTAGGTTTAGGGTTAGGGTTAGGGTTAAGGTTAGGGTGAGGGTAAGTGTAAGGGTTAGGGTTAAAGTTATGGTTAGGGTTAGGGTAAGGGTTAGGGTTCGGGTTAGGGTTAGGGTTAGGTTTAGGTTTGGGTTTAAGGTTAGGGTTAGGGTTATGGTAAGGGTAAGGGTTAGGTTAGGGTTAGGATTAGGGTTAAGGTCAGGGTTAGGGTTAGGTTTAAGGTTAGGATTAGGGTTAGGGTTAGATAAGGGTTAGGGTTGGGGTAGGGTTAGCATTAGGGTTAGGGTAAGGGTAAGGGTAATTGTAAGGGTTAGAGTTAGGGTTAGGGGTAGGGTTAGGGTTAGTTTTAGGGTTAGGGTAAGGGTAAGGTTTAGGGTTAGGGTTAGGGTTAAGGTTAGGGTAAGGTTAAGGGTAAGTGTTAGGGTTAGGGTTAGGTTTAGGGTAAGGGTAAGGGTTAGGGTTAAGGTTAGGGTTAGGGTTAGGGTTAGGGTTAGGGTTAGTTTTAGGGTTAGGGTAAGTGTAAGGCTTAGGGTTAGGGTTAGGTTTAGGGTAAGGGTTAGGGTTAGGATTAGGGTTAGGGTAGGGTTTAGGGTAAGGGTAAATGTTAGTGTTAGGGTTAGGTTTAGGATAAGGGTGAGGATTAGGTTTAGGTTTTGGTTTAGAGTTAGGGGTTAGGCTTAGGGTTAGGGTTAGGGTTAGGGAAGGGTTAGTTTAAGGGTTAGGGTTAGGGTTATGTTTAGGGTTAGGGTTAGGGTAAGGGTAAGGTTTAGGGTTAGGATTAGGGTTAGGGTTAGGGTAATGGTTAGGGTTAGGGTTAGAGTTAGGTTTAGGGTTAGGGATAGGGTAAGGGTAAGGGTTAGGGTTAGGGTTATGTATAGGGTTGGGGTTAAGGTTAGGTTTAGGGTTAGGGTACATTGAAGGATTAGGGTTAGGTTTAGGGTTAGGGTTATGCTTAGGGTTAGGGTTAGGGTTAGGATTAGGGTTAGCTTTAGGTTTAGGGTTAGGCTTAGGGTAAGTGTTAGGGTTAGGGTTAGTGTTACGGTTAGGGTTAGGGTAAGTGTAAGGGTTAGGGTTAAAGTTAGGGTCAGGGTTAGGGTTAGGCTTAGGGTTAGGGTAAGGGTAAGGTTTAGGTTTGGGGTTAGGGTTAGGTT
>JANJXV010000044.1:5470000-5487500 GCA_024803745.1 Megascapheus bottae
AGGGTTAGGGTTTGGGTTACGGTTAGGTTTAGGATTAGGGTAAGGGTAAGGGTTAGGTTTAGGCTTAGGGTTAGGGTTAGGTTTAGCGTTAGGATAAGCATAACGGTTAGGATTAGGGTTAGGGTTAAGGTAAGGGTAAGGTGTAGGGTTAGTGTTAGGGTAAGGGTTAGGGTTAGGGTTAGGGTTAGGGTTAGGGTAAGGGTAAGGGTTAGGGTTAGGATTAGGGTTAGGGTAAGGGTTAGGGTTAGGGTTAGGGTAAGGTTTATGGTAGCGTTTAGGATAAGGGTAATTGTTAGTGTTAGGGTTAGGTTAGGGTTAGGGTTAGGGTTAGGGTTAGGGTTAAGGTTAGGTTTAGGGTTAGGGTAAGGGTAAGGGTAAGGGTAAGTGTTAGGGTTAGGGTTAGGGTAATGGTTAGAGTTAGGGTTAGGGTAAGGTTAAGGGTTAGGGTTATGGTTAGGGTTATGGTTAGGGTAAGGGTAAGGGTGAGTGGTAGGGTTAGGTTTAGGTTTAGGGTAAGGGTAAGGTTTAGGATTAATGTTAGGGTTAGGGTTACGTTAAGCTTTAGGTTTAGGTGTTATGGATAGGGTTAGGGTTAGATTAGGGAAAGGGTTATGGTTAGGGTTAGGGTTATGGTAAGGGTTAGGGTTAGGGTTAGGTTTAGGGTAAGTTTTAGCGTTAGGGTTAGGGTTAGGGTTAGGGTTATGTTAAGGGTTTGTGTTAGGGTTAGGGTTAGGGTAAGGTTAAGTGTTAGGTTTAGGGTTAGGGTAAGTGTTAGGGTAAGGGTTAGCGTTAGAGTTAGGTTTAGGTTTGGGGTTACCTTTAGGGTTAGGGTTAGGGTAAGGGTAAGGTTTAGGGTTAGGGTTAGGGTTAGGTTTAGGGTTAGGGTTAGGGTAAGGACAAGGTTTAGGCTTAGGGTTAAGGTTAGGGTTAGGGTTAGGTTTAGGGTTAGGTTAAGGTTAGGGTTAGGGTAAGTGTAAGGGTTAGGGTTAGGGTTAGCGTTAGGGTTAAGGTTAGGGTTAGGGTTAGGGTTAGGGTTAGTGTTAGGGTAAGGGTAAGGGTTAGGGTTAGGTTTAGGGTTAGGGTTAGGGTAAGTGTAAGGGTTCGGTTTAGGGTTATGGTTAGGGTTAGGGATTGGTTTAGGGTTAGGGTTTGGGTAAAGATAAGGGTTAGGGTTAGGGTTAGGTTTAGGATTAGGGTTAAGGTTATGGTTAGGGTGCGGGTAAGGGTAAGGTTTAGGGTTAGGTTTAGGTTTAGGGTTAGGATAAGGGTTAGGGTTAGGTTTAGGGTTAGGGTTAGGGTTATGGTAAGGGTAAGTCTTAGGGTTAGGATGAGGTTTAGGGTTGGGGTTAAGATTAGGGTTAGGGTTAGGGTAAGGGTAAGGGTTAGGGTTAGGGTTAGGGTAAGGGTTAGGGTTTGGGTAAGGGTTAGGGTTAGTGTTACGGTTAGGTTTAGGATTAGGGTAAGGGTAAGGGTTAGGGTTAGGTTTAGGGTTAGGGTTAGGTTTAGCGTTAGGATAATCGTAACGGTTAGGATTAGGGTTAGGGTTAAGGTAAGGGTATGGTTTACGGTTAGGTTTAGGGTAAGGGTTAGGTTTAGGGTTAGGGTAAGGGTTAGGGTTAGGATTAGGGTTAGGGTAAGGGTTAGGGTTAGGGTTAGGATAAGGGTTATGGTAGGGTTTAGGATAAGGGTAATTGTTAGTGTTAGGTTTAGGTTAAGGATAAGGGTAAGGATTAGGGTTAGGGTTTAGGGTTAGTGTTAGGTTTAGGGTTAGGGTTATGGTAAGGGCAAGGGTTAGGGTTAGGTTTAGGGTTAAGGTTAGGGTTAGGATTAGGGTTAGGGTTAGGTTTAAGGTTAGGGTTAGGGTTAGGGTTAGGGTTAGAGTTAGGTTTACGGTTAGGGTTAGGGTTAGGGTTAGTGTAAGGGTTAGGGTTAGGGTTAGGTTTAGTTTAAGGGTTAGGTTATGGTTAGGATAAGGGTAAGGGTTAGGGTTAGGGTAAGAGTTAGGGTTAGGTTTAGGGTTAGGGTTATGGTGCGGGTAAGGGAAAGGGTTAGGTTTAGGTTAGGGTTAGGGTTAGGGTAATGGTTATGGTTAGGGTTAGGTTTAGGTTTAGGGTTAGAAATAGGTTAAGGGTAAGGGTTAGGGTTAGGGTAAGGGTTAGGTCTCGGGTTGGGGTTAAGTTTAGGTTTAGGGTTAGGGTACATTTAAGGATTAGCGTTAGGGTTAGGGTTAGGGTTATGCTTAGAGTTAGGGTTAGGGGTAGGATTAGGGGTATGTTTAGGGTTAGGGTTAGGATTAGGGTTAGGTTTAGGGTAAGGTTATCTGTTAGGGTTAGGGTTAGGGTTAGGCTTAGGGTTAGGGTTAGGGTAAGTGTTAGGGTTAGGGTTAGGGTTACGGTTAGGGTTAGGGTAAGGGGAAGGGTTAGGGTTAAAGTTAGGGTCAGGGTTAGGGTTAGGGTTAGGGTTAGGGTAAGGGTAAGGGTTAGGTATGGGGTTAGGGTTAGGTTTAGGTTTAGGGTAGGCTAAGAATAAATGTTAGAGTTAAGGTTAGGGTTAGGTTTAAGATTAGCATTAGGTTTAGGTTTAGGGTTATGATTAGGGTTATGGTTATGGTAAGGGTTAGGGTTAGGGTTAGGGTTAGGCTTAGTGTTAGGGTAAGGGTAAGGTTTAGGGTTAGGGTTATGGTTAGGGTTAAGGTTGAGGTTAGGGTTAGGGTTAGGGTTAGATTTAGGGTTAGGATTAGGGTTAGGGTTAGGGTTATTTTTAAGGTTAGGGTTAGGCTTAGTGTTATAGTAAGGGTAAGGGTTAGGGTTAGGGTTAAGTTTGAGGTTAGGGTTAGGATTAGGGTTAGGGTAAGGGTTAGGGTTAGGGTTAGGGTAAGTGTTAGGGTTAGGTTTAGAGTTAGAGTTAGGGTTAGGGTAAGGGCAAGCATTAGGGTTAGGGTTAAGTTTAGGGTTAGGGTTAGGGTTAGTGTTAGGGTTAGGGTAAGGGTAAGGGTTAGGGTTAGGGTTAGGGTTAGGGTTAAGGTTAGGATTATGGTTAGGGTTAGGGTAAGGGTTAGAGTTAGGTTAGGGTAAGGGTTAGGGTTAGGGTTAGGGTTAGGGTTAGGTTTAAGGTTAGGGTTAGGGTTAGGGTTAGTGTAAGGGTAAGGGTTAGGGTTATGGTTAGGGTTAGTTTTAGGGTTAGGGTAAGTGTAAGGGTTAGGGTTAGGGTTAGGGTCAGGGTAAGGGTTAGGGTTAGGATTAGGGTTAGGGTAGGGTTTATGGTAAGGGTAAATGTTAGTGTTAGGTTTAGGATAAGGGTAAGGATTAGGGTTAGGTTTTGGTTTAGGGTTAGGGGTTAGGCTTAGGGTTAGGGTTAGGGTTAGGGTTTGGTTAGGGTAGGGTTAGTTTTAGGGTTATGGTTAGGGTTAGGTTTAGGGTTAGGGTTAGGGTTAGGATAAGGGTAAGGGTTAGGGTTAGGATTAGGGTTAGGGTTAGGGTTAGGGTAATCGTTAGGGTTAGGGTTAGGGTTAGGTTTAGGGTTAGGGAAAGGGTAAGGGTAAGGGTTAGGGTTAGGGTTAGGTTTAGGGTTGGGGTTAAAGTTAGGTTTAGGGTTAGGGTACATTTAAGGATTATGGTTAGGGTTAGGGTTATGCTTAGGGTTAAGGTTAGGGTTAGGATTAGGGTTCGGTTTAGGGTTAGAGTTAGGTTTAGAGTTAGGGTTAGGGTAAGGTTATGTGTTAGGGTTAGGTTTAGGGTTAGGGTTAGGGTAAGTGTTATTGTTAGGGTTAGTTTTACGGTTAGGGTTAGGGTAAGGGTAAGGGTTACGGTTAAAGTTATGCTCAGGGTTAGGGTTAGGGTTAGGGTAAGGGTAAGGGTTAGGGTTATGTTTAGGATTATGGTAAGGGTAAGGTTTAGGTTTAGGGTTAGGGTTAGGGGTAGCATAAGGATAAATATTAGAGTTAAGGTTAGGGTGAGGGTAAGGGTAAGGGTTAGGGTTAAGATTAGGGTTAGGGTTAGGGTTAGGGTTAGGGTAAGCGTTAGGGTTATGGTTAGGGTTAGGTTTAAGGTTGGGGTTGAGATTCGGGTTAGGGTTAGGGTAAGGGTAAGTGTGATGTTAGGGTTAGGGTTAGGGTTAGGGTTAAGTTTAGGGTTAGGTTTAGGTGTAGGGTTAGGATTAGGGTTATGGTTATGGTTAGGGTTAGGGTTAGGGTTAGGGTTAGGGTAAGTGTAAGGGTTAGGATTAGAGTTAGGGTTAGGGTTAGGGGTTACGGTTAGGGTTAGTTTAGGGGTGGGAAAGAGTTAGGATTAGGGTTCGGTTTAGATAAGGATAAGTGTTAGTGATAGGGTTAGGGTTAGGGTAAGGGTAAGAGTTAGGGTTAGGGTTAGGTATCGGGTTAGGGTAAGGGTAAGGGTTAGGTTTAGGTTTAGGTTTAGGGTTTGGGTTAGGGTAAAGAAAAGTGTTACAATTAAGGTTAGGGTTAGGGTTAGGGTTAGGGTTAAGGTTAGGGTGAGGGTAAGGGCAAGGGTTAGGGTTAGGGTTAGTGTTAGGTTTAGGGGAAGGGTTAGGGTTAGGGTTAGGTTTAGGTTTAGGTTTGGGGTTAAGGTTAGGGTTAGGGTTAGGGTAAGGCTAAGGGTTAGGTTAGGGTTAGGCTTAGGGTTAAGGTCAAGGTTAGGTTTAGGTTTATGGTTAGGATTAGGGTTAGGGTTAGGGTAAGGGTTAGGGTTAGGTTTAGGGTTAGGGTTAGGTTTAGGGTTAGGGTAAGGGTAAGGGTAAGGGTAATTTTAAGGGTTAGGGTTAGGTTTAGGTGTAGGGTAAGGGTTAGTTTTAGGGTTAGTGTAAGGGTAAGGTTTAGGGTTAGGGTTAGGGTTAAGGTTAGGGTAAGGGTAAGGGTAAGTATTAGGGTTAAGCTTAGGCTTAGGGTAAGGGTAAGGGTTAGGGGTAAGGTTAGGGTTAGGGTTAATGTTAGGTTTAGCGTTAGGGTAAGCTAAGGGTTAGGATAGGGTTAGGGTTTGGGTAAGGATAAGTGTTAGGGTTAGGATTAGGGTTAGGGTTAGGTTTAGGGTAGGGTTAGTTTAAGGGTTAGTGTTAGGGTTAGGTTTAGGGTTAGGGTTAGGGTTAGGGTAAGGGTAAGTGTTAGGGTTAGGACTAGGGTTAGCGTTAGGGTTAGGGTAATCGTTAGGGTTAGGGTTAGGGTTAGGTTTAGGGTTAGGGATAGGGTAAGGGTAAGGGTTAGGGTTAGGGTTAGGTTTAGGGTTGGGGTTAAGGTTAGGTTTAGGGTTAGGGTACATTTAAGGATTAGGGTTAGGGTTAGGTTTATGGTTATGCTTAGGGTAAGGGTTAGGGTTAGGGTTAGGTTTAGGGTTAGGGTTAGGGTTAGGGTAAGGTTATGTGTTAGGGTTAGGGTTAGGGTTAGGGTTAGGGTAAGTGTTAGGGTTAGGGTTAGTGTTACGATTAGGGTTAGGGTAAGGGTAAGGTTTAGGGTTAAAGTTATGGTCAGGGTTAGGGATAGGGTTAGGGTTAGGGTAAGGGTAAGGGTTAGGTTTAGGTTTAGGGTTATGGTAAGGGTAAGGTTTAGGTTTAGGGTTAGGTTTAGGTTTAGGGTTAGGGTTAGCGTAAGGATAAATATTACAGTTAAGGTTAGCGTGAGGGTAAGGGTAAGGGTTAAGGTTAAGATTAGGGTACGGGTTATGGTAAGGGTTATGGTTAGGGTAAGGGTTATGGTTAGGGTTAGGGTAAGGGTTAGGTTTAAGGTTGGGGTTAAGGTTCGGGTTAGGGTAAGGGTAAGGGTTAGGTTAGGGTTAGGGTTAGGGTTAGGGTTGGGGTTAAGGTTAGGGTTAGGGTTAGGTTTAGGGTTAGGATTAGGGTTATGGTTAGGGTTAGGGTTAGGGTTAAGGTTAGGTTTAGGGTTAGGGTAAGGGTAAGGGTTAGAATTAGAGTTAGGGTTAGGGTTAGGGGTTACGGTTATGTTTAGGTTTAGGGTTAGGGAAAGAGTTAGGATTAGGGTTAGGGTTAGGTAAGGGTAAGTGTTAGTGTTGGGGTTAGGGTTAGGGTAAGGATAAGGGTTAGGGTTAGGTTTAGGGTTAGGGTAAGGGTAAGGGTTAGGTTTCGGTTTAGGGTTAGGTTTAGGTTTAGGGTTAGGGTAAGGAAAAATGTTACAATTAAGGTTAGGGTTAGGGTTAGGGTTAGGGTTAAGGATAGGGTGAGGGTAAGGGTAAGGGTTAGGGTTAAGGTTAGGGTTAGGTTAGGGTAAGGGTTAGGGTTCGGGTTAGGGTTAGGGTTAGGTTTAGGTTTGGGTTTAAGGTTAGGGTTAGGGTTAGGGTAAGGGTAAGGGTTAGGTTAGGGTTAGGCTTAGGGTTAAGGTCAGGGTTAGGGTTAGGTTTAAGGTTAGGATTAGGGTTAGGGTTTGGGTAAGGGTTAGGGTTAGGGTTGGGTTAGGGTTAGGATTAGGGTTAGGGTAAGGGTAAGGGTAATTGTAAGGTTTAGAGTCAGGGTTAGGGGTAGGTTAAGGGTTAGTTTTAGGGTTAGGGTAAGGGTAAGGTTTAGGGTTAGGGTTAGGGTTAAGGTTAGGGTAAGGGTAAGGGTAAGTGTTAGGGTTAGGGTTAGGTTTAGGGTAAGGGTAAGGGTTAGGGTTAAGGTTAGGATTAGGGTTACTGTTAGGGTTAGGGTTAGGGTTAGGGTAAGGGTAAGGGTTAGGGTTAGGTTTAGGGTTAGGGTAAGTGTAAGGGTTAGGTTTAGGGTTATGGTTAGATTTAGAGTTAGTGTTAGGGTAAGGGTAAGGGTTAGGGTTAGGGTTAGGTTTAGGGTAAGGGTTAGGGTTAGGGGTTCGGGTTAGTGTTAGGGTTAGGTTAAGGGTTAGGTTTAGGGTTAGGGTTAGGTTTAGGATAAGGGTTAGTGTTAGGGTAAGGGTAAGTGTTAAGTTTAGTGTTAGGGTTAGGGTTAGGGTAAGGGTTAGGGTTAGGGTTAGGTTTATATGGTAGGGTTAGTGTTAGTGTTAGGGTTAGGGTTAGGGTAAGGGTAAGATTTAGGGTTAGGGTTAAGTTTAGGGTTAGGGTTAGGGTTAAGTTTAGGGTTAAGGTTAGGGTCAGGGTAAGGTTTAGGGTTAGGTTTAGGGTTAGGTTTAGGGTTAGGTTAAGGTTAGGGTTAGGGTAAGTGTAAGGGTTAGGGTTAGCGTTAGGGTTAAGGTTAGGGTTAGGGTTAGGGTTAGGGTTAGGGTTAGGGTAAGGGTTAGTGTAGGTTAGTGTAAGGGGTAGGGTTAGGGTTAGTTTAACGGTTAGGGTTAGGGTTAGGGTTAGAGTGAGATTTAGGGTTGGTTATGGGTAAGGGTTATGGTTAGGGTTATGGTTAGGGTTAGGTTAAGGTTTAGGGTTAGGTGTTAGGGTTAGGGTTAGGGTTAGGGTTAGGGAAAGGGTTATGGTTAGGGTTAGGTTTAGGGTAAGGGTAGGGTTAGGGTTAGGGTTAGGGTAACTGTTAGCGTTAGGGTTAGGGTTAGGGTTAGTGTTAGGGTAATTGTTAGGGTTAGGGTTAGGGTAAGGTTATGTGTTAGGGTTAGGGTTAAGGTAAGTGTTAGGGTAAGGGTTAGGGTTAGAGTTAGGTTTAGGTTTGGGGTTAAGTTTAGGGATAGGGTTGGGGTAAGAGTAAGGGTTAGGGTTAGGGTTAGTGTTAGGGTAAGGGTTAAGGTTAGGGTTAGGGTTTGTGTAAGGGTAAGGTTTAGGATTAAGGTTAGGTTTAGGGTAAGGTTTAGGGTTTGGGTTAGGGTTAGGGTTCGGTTTAAGTTTAGCGTTACGGTATGCGTAAGGGTTAGGGTTAGGGTGAGGGTTAGGTTTAGGATTAGAGTTTGGGTTAGGGTTAGGGTAAGGATAAGGGTTAGGGTTAGGGTTAGGGTTAGGTTTAGTGTAAAGTTTAGGGTTAAGGTTAGGGTTAGGGCTAGGGTTAGGGTTAGGGTAAGGGTGAGGGTTAGGGTTAGGTTTAGGGTTATGGTTAGGGTAAGTGTAGTGGTTCGGTTTAGGGTTATGGTTAGGGTTAGGGATTGGGTTAGGGTTAGGGTTAGGGTTTGGGTAAGGATAATGGTTAGGGTTAGGGTTAGGTTTAGGATTAGGGTTAAGGTTATGGTTAGGGTGCGGGTAAGGGTAAGGTTTAGGGTTAGGTTTAGGTTTAGGGTTAGGTAAGGGTTAGGGTAAAGTTTAGGGTTAGGGTTAGGGTTAGGGTAAGGGTAAGTCTTATGGTTAGGATTAGGTTTAGGGTTGGGGTTAGGGTTAGGGTTAGGGTAAGGGTAAGGATTAGGGTTAGGGTTAGGGTTTGGTTTAGGGTTGGGTTTAAGGTTAGGTTTAGGGTTAGGTTACGTTGAAGGATTAGGGTTAGGGTTAGGGTTAGGGTTATACTTAGGGTTAGGGGTAGGGTTAGGATTAGGGTTAGGTTAGGATTAGTGTTAGGGTTAGTGTTAGGGTAAGGTTATGTGTTAGGTTTAGGGTTAGGGTTAGGGTAAGTTTTAGGGTTAGGGTTATGGTTAGGATGAGGGTAAGGGTAAGGTTTAGGGTTAAATTTAGGATAAGTGTTAGGGTTAGGGTTAGGGTTAGGGAAAGAGTAAGGGTTAGGGTTAGGTTTAGGGTTAGGGTAAGGGTAAGGGTTAGGTTTAGGGTTAGGGTTAGGTTTAGAGTTAGTGTTAGGGTAACTGTAAGGGTTAGGGTTAGGTTTAGGGTTAGGGTAAGGTTTTAGGGTTAGTGTTAGGGTTAGGTTAAGGGTTAGGGTTAGGATTAGATTTAGGATAAGTGTAAGGGTTAGGTTTAGGTGGTAGGGTTAGGGTTAGTGTTAGGGTTAGGGTAAGTGTAAGGGTTAGGTTTAGGATTAGGGTTAGGTTTAGAGTTAGTGTTACGGAAAGGGTAAGGGTTAGGGTTAGGGTTAGGTTTAGGGTTAGGGTAAGGGTAAGGCAAGGTTTAGGCTTAGGGTTAAGGTTAGGGTTAGGGTTAGGTTCAGGGTTAGGTTAAGGTTAGGGTTAGGGTAAGTGTAAGGGTTAGGGTTAGGGTTAGCGTTAGGGTTAAGGTTAGGGTTAGGGTTAGGGTTAGAGTAAGGGTTAGGGTAGGTTAGGGTAAGGGTTAGGGTTAGGGTTAGGGTTAGTTTAAAGATTAGGGTTAGGGTTAGGGTTAGAGTGAGATTTAGGTTTGGTTAAGGGTAGGGTTATGGTTAGGTTATGGTTAGGTTTAGGTTAAGGTTTAGGGTTAGGGTTCGCGTAATTGTTAGGGTTAGGGAAAGGGTTATGTTTAGGGTTAGGGTTAGGGTTAGGGTAAGTATTAGAGTTAGGGTTAGGGTTGGGGTTAGGGTCAGGATAAGGGTTAGGTTTAGGGTTAGGGTTAGGGTAAGTTTAAGTATTAGGTTTAGGGTTAGGGTTAGGGTTAGGGTAAGTGTTAGGGTAAGGGTTAGGGTTAGGTTTAGGGTAAGGGTAAGGGTTAGGGTTAGGGTTAGTGTTAGGGTAAGGGTTCTGGTTAGGGTTAGGGTTAGGGTAAGGGTAAGGGTTAGGGTTAGGGTTAGGCTTAAGGTTAGGTTTAGGGTTAGGGTAAGGGTAAGGGTAAGGGTAAGGGTAAGAGTTAGGGTTAGGGTTAGGGTAATGGTTAGATTTAGGGTTAGGGTAAGGGTAAGGTTTAGGGTTATGGTTAGGGTTATGGTTAGGGTAAGGGTAAGGGTGAGTGTTAGGGTTAGGGTTAGGTTTAGGATAAGGGTAAGGTTTAGGATTAAGGTTAGGGTTAGGGTTAGGTTTAGGGTTTGGGTTAGGGTTAGGTTTAAGTTTAGTGTTACGGTATGCGTAAGGGTAAGGGTTAGGTTTAGGGTTAGGTTTAGGGTTAGAGTTAGGGTTAGGGTTAGGGTAAGGATAAGGGTTAGGGTTAGGGTTAGGGTTAGGTTTAGGGTAAGGGTTAGGGTTAAGGTTAGGGTTAGGGTTAGGGTTAGGGTAAGGGTAAGGGTTAGGGTTAGGTTTAGGTTTAGGGTTAGGGTAAGGGTTAGGGTAGGTTAGGGTAAGGGTTAGGGTTAGGGTTAGGGTTAGTTTAAAGATTAGGGTTAGGGTTAGGGTTAGAGTGAGATTTAGGTTTGGTTAAGGGTAAGGGTTATGGTTAGGTTATGGTTAGGTTTAGGTTAAGGTTTAGGGTTAGGGTTAGGGTTATTGTTAGGGTTAGGGAAAGGGTTATGGTTAGGGTTAGGGTTAGGGTTAGGGTAAGTATTAGAGTTAGGGTTAGGGTTGGGGTTAGGGTCAGGATAAGGGTTAGGTTTAGGGTTAGGGTTAGGGTAAGTTTAAGTGTTAGGTTTAGGGTTAAGGTTAGGGTTAGGGTAAGTGTTAGGGTAAGGGTTAGGGTTAGGGTTAGGGTAAGGGTAAGGGTTAGGGTTAGGGTTAGTGTTAGGGTAAGGGTTCTGGTTAGGGTTAGGGTTAGGGTAAGGGTAAGGTTTAGGGTTAGGGTTAGGGTTAAGGTTAGGTTTAGTGTTAGGGTAAGGGTAAGGGTAAGGGTAAGAGTTAGGGTTAGGGTTAGGGTAATGGTTAGATTTAGGGTTAGGGTAAGGGTAAGGTTTAGGGTTATGGTTAGGGTTATGGTTAGGGTAAGGGTAAGGGTGAGTGTTAGGGTTAGGGTTAGGTTTAGGGTAAGGGTAAGGTTTAGGATTAAGGTTAGGGTTAGGGTTAGGTTTAGGGTTTGGGTTAGGGTTAGATTTAAGTTTAGTGTTACGGTATGCGTAAGGGTTAGGGTTAGGGTTAGGTTTAGGGTTAGAGTTAGGGTTAGGGTTAGTGTAAGGATAAGGGTTAGGGTTAGGGTTAGGGTTAGGTTTAGGGTAAGGGTTAGGGTTAAGGTTAGGGTTAGGGTTAGGGTTAGGGTTAGGGTAAGGGTAAGGGTTAGGGTTAGGTTTAGGGTTAGGGTTAGGGTAAGTGTAAGGGTTCGGTTTAGGGTTATGGTTAGGGTTAGGGATTGGGTTAGGATTAGGGTTTGGGTAAGGATAAGGTTTAGGGTTAGGGTTAGGTTTAGGATTAGGGTTAAGGTTATGGTTAGGGTGCGGGTAAGGGTAAGGTTTAGGGTTAGATTTAGGTTTAGGGTTAGGGTAAGGGTTAGGGTTAGGGTTAGGGTAAGGTTAGGGTTTGGGTTAGGGTTAGGGTTAGGGTTACGGTTAGGTTTAGGATTAGGGTAAGGGTAAGGGTTAGGTTTAGGCTTAGGGTTAGGGTTAGGTTTAGCGTTAGGATAAGCATAACGGTTAGGATTAGGGTTAGGGTTAAGGTAAGGGTAAGGTGTAGGGTTAGTGTTAGGGTAAGGGTTAGGGTTAGGGTTAGGGTTAGGGTAAGGGTAAGGGTTAGGGTTAGGATTAGGGTTAGGGTAAGGGTTAGGGTTAGGGTTAGGGTAAGGTTTATGGTAGCGTTTAGGATAAGGGTAATTGTTAGTGTTAGGGTTAGGTTTAGGATAAGGGTAAGGATAAGGGTTAGCTTTGGTTTAGGGTTAGTGTTAGGTTTAGGGTTAGGTTTAGGGTAAGGGCAAGGTTAGGGTTAGGGTTAGGTTTAGGGTTAAGGTTAGGGTTAGGATTAGGGTTAGGGTTAGGTTTAAGGTTAGGGTTAGGGTTAGGGTTAGGGTAAGGGTTAGGGTTAGGGTTATGGTTAGAGTTAGATTTACAGTTAGGGTTAGGAGATAGGAAAAGGGTTAGGGTTAGTGTAAGGGTTAGGGTTAGGGTTAGGTTTAGTTTAAGGGTTAGGGTTAGGGTCCGGGTAAGGGTAAGGGTTAGGGTTAGGATTAGGGTTATGGTAAGGGTTAGGGTTAGGGTTCGGGTAAGGGAAAGGGTTAGGGTTAGGTTAGGTTTAGGGTTAGGGTAATGGTTATGGTTAGGGTTAGGTTTAGGTTTAGGGTTAGGGATAGGGTAAGGGTAAGGGTTAGGGTTAGGGTAAGGGTTAGGTTTAGGGTTGGGGTTAAGTTTAGGTTTAGGGTTAGGGTACATTTAAAGATTAGCGTTAGGGTTAGGGTTAGGCTTATGCTTAGAGTTAGGGTTAGGGGTAGGATTAGGGGTATGTTTAGGGTTAGGGTTAGGGTTAGGGTTAGGTTTAGGGTAAGGTTATGTGTTAGGGTTAGTTTTAGGGTTAGGCTTAGGGTTCGGGTTAGGGTAAGTGTTAGGGTTAGGGTTAGGGTTACGGTTAGGGTTAGGGTAAGGGTAAGGGTTAGGGTTAAAGTTAGGGTCAGGGTTAGGGTTAGGGTTAGGGTTAGGGTAAGGGTAAGGGTAAGGGTTAGGTATGGGGTTAGGGTTAGGTTTAGGGTTAGGGTAGGCTAAGGATAAATGTTAGAGTTAAGGTTAGGGTTAGGGTTAAGGTTAGGATTAGGGTTAGGTTTAGGGTTATGATTAGGGTTATGGTTATGGTAAGGGTTAGGGTTAGGGTTAGGGTTAGGCTTAGTGTTAGGGTTAGGGTAAGGTTTAGGGTTAGGGTTATGGTTAGGGTTAAAGTTGAGTTTAGGGTTAGGGTTAGGGTTAGATTTAGTGTTAGGATTAGGGTTAGGGTTAGGGTAAGGGTTAGGGTTAAGGATAGGGTGAGGGTAAGGGTAAGGGTTAGGGTTAAGGTTAGGGTTAGGTTAGGGTAAGGGTTAGGGTTCGGGTTAGGGTTAGGGTTAGGTTTAGGTTTGGGTTTAAGGTTAGGGTTAGGGTTAGGGTAAGGGTAAGGGTTAGGTTAGGGTTAGGCTTAGGGTTAAGGTCAGGGTTAGGGTTAGGTTTAAGGTTAGGATTAGGGTTAGGGTTTGGGTAAGGGTTAGGGTTAGGGTTGGGTTAGGGTTAGGATTAGGGTTAGGGTAAGGGTAAGGGTAATTGTAAGGTTTAGAGTCAGGGTTAGGGGTAGGTTAAGGGTTAGTTTTAGGGTTAGGGTAAGGGTAAGGTTTAGGGTTAGGGTTAGGGTTAAGGTTAGGGTAAGGGTAAGGGTAAGTGTTAGGGTTAGGGTTAGGTTTAGGGTAAGGGTAAGGGTTAGGGTTAAGGTTAGGATTAGGGTTACTGTTAGGGTTAGGGTTAGGGTTAGGGTAAGGGTAAGGGTTAGGGTTAGGTTTAGGGTTAGGGTAAGTGTAAGGGTTAGGTTTAGGGTTATGGTTAGATTTAGAGTTAGTGTTAGGGTAAGGGTAAGGGTTAGGGTTAGGGTTAGGTTTAGGGTAAGGGTTAGGGTTAGGGGTTCGGGTTAGTGTTAGGGTTAGGTTAAGGGTTAGGTTTAGGGTTAGGGTTAGGTTTAGGATAAGGGTTAGTGTTAGGGTAAGGGTAAGTGTTAAGTTTAGTGTTAGGGTTAGGGTTAGGGTAAGGGTTAGGGTTAGGGTTAGGTTTATATGGTAGGGTTAGTGTTAGTGTTAGGGTTAGGGTTAGGGTAAGGGTAAGATTTAGGGTTAGGGTTAAGTTTAGGGTTAGGGTTAGGGTTAAGTTTAGGGTTAAGGTTAGGGTCAGGGTAAGGTTTAGGGTTAGGTTTAGGGTTAGGTTTAGGGTTAGGTTAAGGTTAGGGTTAGGGTAAGTGTAAGGGTTAGGGTTAGCGTTAGGGTTAAGGTTAGGGTTAGGGTTAGGGTTAGGGTTAGGGTTAGGGTAAGGGTTAGTGTAGGTTAGTGTAAGGGGTAGGGTTAGGGTTAGTTTAACGGTTAGGGTTAGGGTTAGGGTTAGAGTGAGATTTAGGGTTGGTTATGGGTAAGGGTTATGGTTAGGGTTATGGTTAGGGTTAGGTTAAGGTTTAGGGTTAGGTGTTAGGGTTAGGGTTAGGGTTAGGGTTAGGGAAAGGGTTATGGTTAGGGTTAGGTTTAGGGTAAGGGTAGGGTTAGGGTTAGGGTTAGGGTAACTGTTAGCGTTAGGGTTAGGGTTAGGGTTAGTGTTAGGGTAATTGTTAGGGTTAGGGTTAGGGTAAGGTTATGTGTTAGGGTTAGGGTTAAGGTAAGTGTTAGGGTAAGGGTTAGGGTTAGAGTTAGGTTTAGGTTTGGGGTTAAGTTTAGGGATAGGGTTGGGGTAAGAGTAAGGGTTAGGGTTAGGGTTAGTGTTAGGGTAAGGGTTAAGGTTAGGGTTAGGGTTTGTGTAAGGGTAAGGTTTAGGATTAAGGTTAGGTTTAGGGTAAGGTTTAGGGTTTGGGTTAGGGTTAGGGTTCGGTTTAAGTTTAGCGTTACGGTATGCGTAAGGGTTAGGGTTAGGGTGAGGGTTAGGTTTAGGATTAGAGTTTGGGTTAGGGTTAGGGTAAGGATAAGGGTTAGGGTTAGGGTTAGGGTTAGGTTTAGTGTAAAGTTTAGGGTTAAGGTTAGGGTTAGGGCTAGGGTTAGGGTTAGGGTAAGGGTGAGGGTTAGGGTTAGGTTTAGGGTTATGGTTAGGGTAAGTGTAGTGGTTCGGTTTAGGGTTATGGTTAGGGTTAGGGATTGGGTTAGGGTTAGGGTTAGGGTTTGGGTAAGGATAATGGTTAGGGTTAGGGTTAGGTTTAGGATTAGGGTTAAGGTTATGGTTAGGGTGCGGGTAAGGGTAAGGTTTAGGGTTAGGTTTAGGTTTAGGGTTAGGTAAGGGTTAGGGTAAAGTTTAGGGTTAGGGTTAGGGTTAGGGTAAGGGTAAGTCTTATGGTTAGGATTAGGTTTAGGGTTGGGGTTAGGGTTAGGGTTAGGGTAAGGGTAAGGATTAGGGTTAGGGTTAGGGTTTGGTTTAGGGTTGGGTTTAAGGTTAGGTTTAGGGTTAGGTTACGTTGAAGGATTAGGGTTAGGGTTAGGGTTAGGGTTATACTTAGGGTTAGGGGTAGGGTTAGGATTAGGGTTAGGTTAGGATTAGTGTTAGGGTTAGTGTTAGGGTAAGGTTATGTGTTAGGTTTAGGGTTAGGGTTAGGGTAAGTTTTAGGGTTAGGGTTATGGTTAGGATGAGGGTAAGGGTAAGGTTTAGGGTTAAATTTAGGATAAGTGTTAGGGTTAGGGTTAGGGTTAGGGAAAGAGTAAGGGTTAGGGTTAGGTTTAGGGTTAGGGTAAGGGTAAGGGTTAGGTTTAGGGTTAGGGTTAGGTTTAGAGTTAGTGTTAGGGTAACTGTAAGGGTTAGGGTTAGGTTTAGGGTTAGGGTAAGGTTTTAGGGTTAGTGTTAGGGTTAGGTTAAGGGTTAGGGTTAGGATTAGGTTTAGGATAAGTGTAAGGGTTAGGTTTAGGTGGTAGGGTAAGGGTTAGTGTTAGGGTTAGGGTAAGTGTAAGGGTTAGGTTTAGGGTTAGGGTTAGGTTTAGAGTTAGTGTTACGGAAAGGGTAAGGGTTAGGGTTAGGGTTAGGTTTAGGGTTAGGGTAAGGGTAAGGCAAGGTTTAGGCTTAGGGTTAAGGTTAGGGTTAGGGTTAGGTTCAGGGTTAGGTTAAGGTTAGGGTTAGGGTAAGTGTAAGGGTTAGGGTTAGGGTTAGCGTTAGGGTTAAGGTTAGGGTTAGGGTTAGGGTTAGAGTAAGGGTTAGGGTAGGTTAGGGTAAGGGTTAGGGTTAGGGTTAGGGTTAGTTTAAAGATTAGGGTTAGGGTTAGGGTTAGAGTGAGATTTAGGTTTGGTTAAGGGTAGGGTTATGGTTAGGTTATGGTTAGGTTTAGGTTAAGGTTTAGGGTTAGGGTTCGCGTAATTGTTAGGGTTAGGGAAAGGGTTATGTTTAGGGTTAGGGTTAGGGTTAGGGTAAGTATTAGAGTTAGGGTTAGGGTTGGGGTTAGGGTCAGGATAAGGGTTAGGTTTAGGGTTAGGGTTAGGGTAAGTTTAAGTATTAGGTTTAGGGTTAGGGTTAGGGTTAGGGTAAGTGTTAGGGTAAGGGTTAGGGTTAGGTTTAGGGTAAGGGTAAGGGTTAGGGTTAGGGTTAGTGTTAGGGTAAGGGTTCTGGTTAGGGTTAGGGTTAGGGTAAGGGTAAGGGTTAGGGTTAGGGTTAGGCTTAAGGTTAGGTTTAGGGTTAGGGTAAGGGTAAGGGTAAGGGTAAGGGTAAGAGTTAGGGTTAGGGTTAGGGTAATGGTTAGATTTAGGGTTAGGGTAAGGGTAAGGTTTAGGGTTATGGTTAGGGTTATGGTTAGGGTAAGGGTAAGGGTGAGTGTTAGGGTTAGGGTTAGGTTTAGGATAAGGGTAAGGTTTAGGATTAAGGTTAGGGTTAGGGTTAGGTTTAGGGTTTGGGTTAGGGTTAGGTTTAAGTTTAGTGTTACGGTATGCGTAAGGGTAAGGGTTAGGTTTAGGGTTAGGTTTAGGGTTAGAGTTAGGGTTAGGGTTAGGGTAAGGATAAGGGTTAGGGTTAGGGTTAGGGTTAGGTTTAGGGTAAGGGTTAGGGTTAAGGTTAGGGTTAGGGTTAGGGTTAGGGTAAGGGTAAGGGTTAGGGTTAGGTTTAGGTTTAGGGTTAGGGTAAGGGTTAGGGTAGGTTAGGGTAAGGGTTAGGGTTAGGGTTAGGGTTAGTTTAAAGATTAGGGTTAGGGTTAGGTTTAGAGTGAGATTTAGGTTTGGTTAAGGGTAAGGGTTATGGTTAGGTTATGGTTAGGTTTAGGTTAAGGTTTAGGGTTAGGGTTAGGGTTATTGTTAGGGTTAGGGAAAGGGTTATGGTTAGGGTTAGGGTTAGGGTTAGGGTAAGTATTAGAGTTAGGGTTAGGGTTGGGGTTAGGGTCAGGATAAGGGTTAGGTTTAGGGTTAGGGTTAGGGTAAGTTTAAGTGTTAGGTTTAGGGTTAAGGTTAGGGTTAGGGTAAGTGTTAGGGTAAGGGTTAGGGTTAGGGTTAGGGTAAGGGTAAGGGTTAGGGTTAGGGTTAGTGTTAGGGTAAGGGTTCTGGTTAGGGTTAGGGTTAGGGTAAGGGTAAGGTTTAGGGTTAGGGTTAGGGTTAAGGTTAGGTTTAGTGTTAGGGTAAGGGTAAGGGTAAGGGTAAGAGTTAGGGTTAGGGTTAGGGTAATGGTTAGATTTAGGGTTAGGGTAAGGGTAAGGTTTAGGGTTATGGTTAGGGTTATGGTTAGGGTAAGGGTAAGGGTGAGTGTTAGGGTTAGGGTTAGGTTTAGGGTAAGGGTAAGGTTTAGGATTAAGGTTAGGGTTAGGGTTAGGTTTAGGGTTTGGGTTAGGGTTAGATTTAAGTTTAGTGTTACGGTATGCGTAAGGGTTAGGGTTAGGGTTAGGTTTAGGGTTAGAGTTAGGGTTAGGGTTAGTGTAAGGATAAGGGTTAGGGTTAGGGTTAGGGTTAGGTTTAGGGTAAGGGTTAGGGTTAAGGTTAGGGTTAGGGTTAGGGTTAGGGTTAGGGTAAGGGTAAGGGTTAGGGTTAGGTTTAGGGTTAGGGTTAGGGTAAGTGTAAGGGTTCGGTTTAGGGTTATGGTTAGGGTTAGGGATTGGGTTAGGATTAGGGTTTGGGTAAGGATAAGGTTTAGGGTTAGGGTTAGGTTTAGGATTAGGGTTAAGGTTATGGTTAGGGTGCGGGTAAGGGTAAGGTTTAGGGTTAGATTTAGGTTTAGGGTTAGGGTAAGGGTTAGGGTTAGGGTTAGGGTAAGGTTAGGGTTTGGGTTAGGGTTAGGGTTAGGGTTACGGTTAGGTTTAGGATTAGGGTAAGGGTAAGGGTTAGGTTTAGGCTTAGGGTTAGGGTTA
>JANJXV010000044.1:5492500-5567500 GCA_024803745.1 Megascapheus bottae
TAAGGTTAGGGTTAGGGTTAGGGTTACGGTTAGGGTTAGAGTTAGGGTAACGGTATGTGTTCGGGTTAGGGTTAGGGTCAGGGTTAGGTTTAGGGTTAGCGTTTATGTAAGCGTAAGGGTTAGGGTTAGGATTAGGTTTAGGGTTAGGGTAAGGGTAAGGGTTATGGTTAGGGTTAGGGTAAGGATTAGGGTTAGTTTTAGGGTTAGTGTTAGAGGTTAGGGATAGGTTTAGGGTTAAGGTGAGGGTTAGGGTTTGGGTTAGGGTTAGGATAAGGGTAAGGGTTAGGGTTAGGGTTAGGATTAGGGTTAGTGTTAGGTTTAGGGTTAGGGTTAGGGTAAGGGCAAGGGTTAGGATTAGGGTTAGGGTTAAGGTTAGGGTTATGATTAGGGTTAGGGTTAAGGTTAGGGTTAGGGTTAGGGTTAAGGTTAGGGTAAGTGTTAGGGTTAGAGTTAGGGTAAGGGTTAGGGTTAGGGTTAGGGTTAGGGTTAGGTTTAGAGTTAGGTATAGGTTTACGGTTATGGGTTAGGCTTAGGGTTAGGGTAAGGATTAGGGTTAGGGTTAGGGTGAGGGTTAGGTTTAGGGTTAGAGTTAGGGTAAGGGTTAGAGTTAGGGTTAGGTTTAGGTTTAGTGTTAGCTTTAGGGTTAGGGTTAGGGTAAGGGCAAGGATTAGGGTTAGGGTTAGGGTTAAGGTTAGTGTTAGGGTTAGGGTTAGGGTTAAGGTTAGGGTTAGGGTTAGGGTTAGGTTTAGGTTAAGGGTGAGGGTTAGGGTTAGGGTAAGGGTTAGGGTTATGATTAGGTTTATGGTTAGTTTAAGGGTTAGGGTTAGGTTTAGGGAAAGGGTAAGGTTTAGGGTTAGGGTAAGGGTTAGGGTTAGGTTTAGGGTTAGTGTTAGGGTTAGGGTTAGGATTAGGGTTAGAGTTAGGGTAAGGGTAAGGTTTAGGGTTAGGGTTATGGTAAGGGTTAAGTTTGAGGTTAGGGTTAGGGTTAGGGTTAGATTTAGGGTTAGGATTAGGTTTAGGGTTAGGGTAAGAGTTAGGGTTACGGTTAAGTTTAGGGTTAGGCTTAGTGTTAGAGTAAGGGTAAGGGTTAGGGTTAGGGGTAGGGTTAGGGTTAAGTTTGAGGTTAGGGTTAGGATTAGGGTTAGGGTAAGGGTAAGGGTTAGTGTTAGGGTAAGTGTTAGGGTTGGGGTTACAGTTAGAGTTAGGGTTAGGGTTAGGGTAAGGGCAAGGATTAGGGTTAGGTTTAGGGTTAAGGTTAGGGTTAGGGTTAGGATTAGGGTTAGTGTTAGGGTTAGGGTAAGGGTAATTGTTAGGGTTAGTGTTAGGTTTAGGGTTAAGGTTAGGATTAGGGTTAGGGTTAGGGTTAGGGTTAGGGTAAGGGTTAGGGTTAGGTTAGGGTAAGGGTTATGGTTAGGGTTAGGGTTAGGGTTAGGTTTAAGGATAGTGTTAGAGTTAGGGTTAGGGTAAGGGTAAGGGTTAGGGTTAGGGTTAGTTTTAGGGTTAGGGTAAGTGTAAGGGTTAGGGTTAGGGTTAGGGTTAGGGTTAGGGTAAGGGTTAGGGTTAGGATTAGGGTTAGGGTAGGGTTTAGGGTAAGTGTAAATGTTAGTGTTAGGGTTAGGTTTAGGATAAGGGTGAGGATTAGGGTTAGGTTCTGGTTTAGAGTTAGGGGTTAGGCTTAGGGTTAGGGTTAGGGTTAGGGAAGGGTTAGTTTAAGGGTTAGGGTTAGGGTTATGTTTAGGGTTAGGGTAAGGGTAAGGGTTAGGGTTAGGATTAGGGTTAGGGTAATGGTTAGGGTTAGGGTTAGAGTTAGGTTTAGGGTTAGGGATAGGGTAAGGGTAAGGGTTAGGGTTAGGGTTAGGTATAGGGTTGGGGTTAAGGTTAGGTTTAGGTTTAGGGTACATTGAAGGATTAGGGTTAGGTTTAGGGTTAGGGTTATGCTTAGGGTTAGGGTTAGGGTTAGGATTAGGGTTAGGTTTAGGGTTAGGGTTAGGCTTAGGGTAAGTGTTAGGGTTAGGGTTAGTGTTACGGTTAGGGTTAGGGTAAGGGTAAGGGTTAGGGTTAAAATTAGGGTTAGGGTTAGGGTTAGGGTTAGGGTAAGGGTAAGGGTTAGGTTTGGGGTTAGGGTTAGGTTTAGGGTTAGGGTAGGGTAAGGATAAATTTTAGAGTTAAGGTTAGGGTTAGGGTTAAGGTTAGGATTAGGGTTAGGTTTAGGGTTATGATTAGGGTTATGGTTATGGTAAGGGTTAGGGTTAGGCTTAGGCTTAGGCTTAGTGTCAGGTTAAGAGTAAGGTTTAAGGTTAGGGTTAATGTTAGGGTTAAGGTTGAGGTTAGGGTTAGGGTTAGGTTTAAATTTAGGTTTAGGATTAGGGTTAGGGTAAGGGTTAGGGTTAGGGTTAAGGTTAGGGTTAGGCTTAGTGTTAGAGTAAGGGTAAGGGTTAGGGTTAGGGTTAGGGTTAGGGTTAAGTTTGTGTTTAGGGTTAGGATTAGGGTTAATGTAAGGGTTAGGTTTAGGGTTAGAATAAGTGTTAGGGTTAGGTTAGATTTAGAGTTAGGGTTAGGGTAATGGCAAGGATTAGGGTTAGGATTAGGGTTAGTGTTAGGGTTAGGGTAAGTGTAATTGTTAGGGTTAGTGTTAGGGTTAGGGTTAAGGTTAGGGTTAGGGTTAGGGTTAGGGTTAGGGTAAGGGTTAGGGTTAGGTATTGGTTTAGGGTTAGGGGTTAGGCTTAGGGTTAGGGTTAGGGTTAGGGTTAGGTTTAGGGTAGGGTTAGTTTAAGGGTTAGGGTTAGGTTTAGGTTTAGGTTTGGGGTTAGGGTTAGGGTAAGGGTTAGGTTTAGGGTTAGGAATAGGGTAAGGGTTAGGGTTAGAGTTAGGGTTAGGTTTAGGGTTAGGAATAGGGTAAGGGTTAGGGTTAGAGTTAGGGTTAGGTTTAGGGTTGGGGTTAAGGTTAGGTTTAGGGTTAGGATACATTTAAGGCTTAGGGTTAGGGTTAGGGTAGGGTTATGCTTAGGGTTAAGGTTAGGGTTAGGATTAGGGTTAGGTTTAGGATTAGGGTTAGGGTTAGGGTTAGGGTAAGGTTATGTGTTAGGGTTAGGGTTAGGGTTAGGGTAAGTGTTAGGGTTAGGGTTAGTGTTACGGTTAGGGCTAGGGTAAGGGTAAGGTTTAGGGTTAAGGTAATGGTCAGGGTTAGGGTTAGGGTAAGGGTAAGGGTTAGGGTTAGGTTTAGGGTTATGGTAAGGGTAAGGATTAGGTTTAGGGTTAGGGTTAGGTTTACTGTTAGAGTTAGCATAAGGATAAATATTAGAGTTAAGGTTAGGGTGAGAGTAAGGGTAAGGATTAGGGTTAAGATTAGAGTTAGAGTTAGGGTAAGGGTTACGGTTAGTGTTAGGGTAAGGGTTAGGGATAGGATTAGGGTTATGTTTAAGGTTGGGGTTTAGTTTCGGGTTATGGTTAGGGTAAGGGTAAGCGTAATGTTAGGGTTAGGGTTAGGGTTAGGGTTAAGGTTAGGGTTAGGTTTAGGTTTAGGGTTAGGATTAGGGTTATGGTTATGGTTAGGGTTAGGGTTAGTGTTAGGGTAAGGGTAAGGGTTAGGATTAGAGTTAGGGTTAGGGTTATGGGTTATGGTTCGGGTTAGTTTTAGGGTTAGGGAAAGAGTTAGGATTAGGGTTAGGGTTAGGTAAGGGTAAGTGTTAGTGTTAGGGTTAGGGTTAGGGTAAGGGTAAGGGTTAGGGTTAGGTTTAGGGTTAGGGTAAGGGTAAGGGTTAGGTTTAGGTTTAGGTTTAGGTTTAGGGTTAGGGTAAGGAAAAATGTTACAATTAAGGTTAGGGTTAGGGTTAGGGTTAGGGTTAATGTTAGGGTGAGGGTAAAGTTAAGGGTTAGGGTTAGGGTTAGGAATAGGGTTAGGGTAAGGGTTAGAGTTAGGGTTAGGTTTAGGTTTGGGGTTAAGGTTAGGGTTAGGGTTAGGGTAAGGGTAAGGGTTAGGTTAGGGTTAGGCTTAGGGTTAAGGTCAGGGTTAGGGTTAGGTTTAAGGTTAGGATTATGGTTAGGGTTAGGGGAAGGGTTAGGGTTAGGGTTAGGGTTAGGTTTAGGGTTAGGGTAAGGGTAAGGGTAAGGGTAATTGTAAGGGTTAGAGTTAGGGTTAGGGGTAGGGTAAGGGTTAGTTTTAGGGTTAGGCTAAGTGTGAGGTTTAGGTTTAGGGTTAGGGTTAAGTTTAGGGTAAGGGTAAGGGTAAGTGTTAGGGTTAAGGTTAGGTTTAGGGTAAGAGTAAGGTTTAGGGTTAAGGTTAGGGTTAGGGTTAGGTTTAGGGTTAGGGTGAGGGTTAATGTTACGTTTAGCGTTGGGGTAAGCGTAAGGGATAGGTTAGGGTTAGGGTTAGGTTTAGGGTTAGAGTTAGCGTTAGGGTTACGGTAAGGATAAGGGTTAGGGTTAGGGTTAGGGTTAGGTTTAAGGTTAAGGTTAGGGTTAGGGTTAGGGTTAGGGTAAGGGTAATGTTTAGGGTTAGGTTTAGGGTTAGGGTTAGGGTAAGGGTTAGGGTTCGGGTTTGGGTAAGGATAAGTGTTAGGTTTAGGGTTAGGGTTAGGTTAAGGGTTAGGGTTAAGGGTAGAGTTAGTGTTAGGGTTAGGGTAAGGGTAAGTGTTAGGGTTAGGATTAGGTTTAGGGTTGGGGTTAAGGTTAGAGTTAGGGTTAGGGTTAGTGTTACGGTAAGGGTAAGTGTAATTGTTAGGGTTAGTGTTAGGGTTAGGGTTAAGTTTAGGGTTAGGGTAAGGGTTAGGTTTAGGGTAAGGGTTAGGGTTAGGTTTTGGTTTAGGGTTAGGGGTTAGGCTTAGGGTTAGGGTTAGGGTTAGGGTTAGGTTTAGGGTAGGGTTAGTTTAAGGGTTAGGGTTAGGTTTAGGTTTAGGGTTAGGGTTAGGGTTAGGGTAAGGGTAAGGGTTAGGGTTAGGATTAGGGTTAGGGTTAGGGTAATGGTTAGGGTTAGGGTTAGGGTTAGGTTTAGGGTTAGGGATAGGGTAAGGGTAAGGGTTAGAGTTAGGGTTAGGTTTAGGGTTGGGGTTAAGGTTAGGTTTAGGGTTAGGATACATTTAAGGATTAGTGTTAGGGTTAGGGTTTGGGATAGGGTTAGGGTAAGGGTTAGGGTTAGGGTTAGGGTTAGGTTTAGGTTTGGGGTTAAGGTTAGGGTTAGGGTTAGGGTAAGGGTAAGGGTTAGGTTAGGGTTAGGCTTAGGGTTAAGGTCAGGGTTAGGGTTAGGTTTAAGTTTAGGATTAGGGATAGGGTTAGGGGAAGGGTTAGGGTTAGGGTTAGGGTTAGGTTTAGGGTTAGGGTAAGGGTAATTGTAAGGGTGGGAGTTAGGGTTAGGGGTAGGGTAAGGGTTAGTTTTAGGGTTAGGATAAGGGTAAGGTTTAGGGTTAGGGTTAGGATTAAGTTTAGGGTAAGGGTAAGGGTAAGTATTAGGGTTAAGGTTAGGTTTAGGTTAAGAGTAAGGTTTAGGGTTAAGGTTACGGTTAGGGTTAGGTTTAGGGTTAGGGTTAGGGTTAATGTTACGTTTAGCGTTAGGGTAGGCGTAAGGGTTAGGTTAGGGTTAGGGTTAGGTTTAGGGTTAGAGTTAGCGTTAGGGTTACGGTAAGGATAAGGGTTAGGGTTAGTGTTAGCGTTAGGGTAAGGGTAAGGGTTAGGGTTAGGATTAGGGTTAGGGTTAGGGTAATGGTTAGGGTTAGGGTTAGGGTTAGGTTTAGGGTTAGGGATAGGGTAAGGGTAAGGGTTAGAGTTAGGGTTAGGTTTAGGGTTGGGGTTAAGGTTAGGTTTAGGGTTAGGATACCTTTAAGGATTAGGGTTAGGGTTAGGGTTAGGGATAGGGTTAGGGTAAGGGTTAGGGTTAGGGTTAGGGTTAGGTTTAGGTTTGGGGTTAAGGTTAGGGTTAGGGTTAGGGTAAGGGTAAGGGTTAGGTTAGGGTTAGGCTTAGGGTTAAGGTCAGGGTTAGGGTTAGGTTTAAGTTTAGGATTAGGGTTAGGGTTAGGGGAAGGTTTAGGGTTAGGGTTAGGGTTAGGGTTAGGTTTAGGGTAAGGGTAAGGGTAATTGTAAGGGTTAGAGTTAGGGTTAGGGGTAGGGTAAGGGTTAGTTTTAGGGTTATGCTAAGGGTAATGTTTAGGGTTAGGGTTAGGATTAAGTTTAGGGTAAGGGTAAGGGTAAGTGTTAGGGTTAAGGTTAGGTTTAGGGTAAGAGTAAGGTTTAGGGTTAAGGTTAGGGTTAGGGTTAGGTTTAGGGTAAGGGTTAGGGTTAATGTTACGTTTAGCGTTAGGGTAAGCGTAAGGGTTAGGTTAGGGTTAGGGTTAGGTTTAGGGTTAGAGTTAGCGTTAGGGTTACTGTAAGGATAAGGGTTAGGGTTAGGGTTAGGGTTAGGTTTAAGGTTAAGGTTAGGATTAGGGTTAGGGTTAGGGTTAGGGTTCGGGTTTGGGTAAGGATAAGTGTTAGGGTTAGGGTTAGGGTTAGGGTTAGGTTAAGGGTTAGGGTTAGGGTTAGAGTTAGGGTTAGGGTTAGGGTAAGGGTAAGTGTTAGGGTTAGGATTAGGTTTAGGGTTGGGGTTAAGGTTAGGGTTAGGGTTAGGGTTAGTGTTAGGGTTAGGGTAAGTGTAAGTGTTAGGGTTAGTGTTAGGGTTAGGGTTAAGGTTAGGGTTAGGGTTAGGGTTAGGGTTAGGGTAAGGTTAGGGTTAAGTTTTAGTTTAGGGTTAGGGGTTAGGCTTAGGGTTAGGGTTAGGGTTAGGGTTAGGTTTAGGGTAGGGTTAGTTTAAGGGTTAGGGTTAGGTTTAGGTTTAGGTTTAGGGTTAGGGTTAGGGTAAGGGTAAGGGTTAGGGTTAGGATTAGGGTTAGGGTTAGGATAATGGTTAGGGTTAGGGTTAGGGTTAGGTTTAGGGTTAGGAATATGGTAAGGGTTAGGGTTAGAGTTAGGGTTAGGTTTAGGGTTGGGGTTAAGGTTAGGTTTAGGGTTAGGATACATTTAAGGCTTAGGGTTAGGGTTAGGGTAGGGTTATGCTTAGGGTTAAGGTTAGGGTTAGGATTAGGGTTAGGTTTAGGATTAGGGTTAGGGTTAGGGTTAGGGTAAGGTTATGTGTTAGGGTTAGGGTTAGGGTTAGGGTAAGTGTTAGGGTTAGGGTTAGTGTTACGGTTAGGGCTAGGGTAAGGGTAAGGTTTAGGGTTAAGGTAATGGTCAGGGTTAGGGTTAGGGTAAGGGTAAGGGTTAGGGTTAGGTTTAGGGTTATGGTAAGGGTAAGGATTAGGTTTAGGGTTAGGGTTAGGTTTACGGTTAGAGTTAGCATAAGGATAAATATTAGAGTTAAGGTTAGGGTGAGAGTAAGGGTAAGGATTAGGGTTAAGATTAGAGTTAGAGTTAGGGTAAGGGTTACGGTTAGGGTTAGGGTAAGGGTTAGGGATAGGATTAGGGTTATGTTTAAGGTTGGGGTTAAGTTTTGGGTTATGGTTAGGGTAAGGGTAAGGGTAATGTTAGGGTTAGGGTTAGGGTTAGGGTTAAGGTTAGGGTTAGGTTTAGGTTTAGGGTTAGGATTAGGGTTATGGTTATGGTTAGGGTTAGGGTTAGTGTTAGGGTAAGGGTAAGGGTTAGGATTAGAGTTAGGGTTAGGGTTATGGGTTATGGTTCGGGTTAGTTTTAGGGTTAGGGAAAGAGTTAGGATTAGGGTTAGGGTTAGGTAAGGGTAAGTGTTAGTGTTAGGGTTAGGGTTAGGGTAAGGGTAAGGGTTAGGGTTAGGTTTAGGGTTAGGGTAAGGGTAAGGGTTAGGTTTAGGTTTAGGTTTAGGTTTAGGGTTAGGGTTAGGGTAAGGAAAAATGTTACAATTAAGGTTAGGGTTAGGGTTAGGGTTAGGGTTAATGTTAGGGTGAGGGTAAAGTTAAGGGTTAGGGTTAGGGTTAGGAATAGGGTTAGGGTAAGGGTTAGGGTTAGGGTTAGGGTTAGGTTTAGGTTTGGGGTTAAGGTTAGGGTTAGGGTTAGGGTAAGAGTAAGGGTTAGGTTAGGGTTAGGCTTAGGGTTAAGGTCAGGGTTAGGGTTAGGTTTAAGGTTAGGATTATGGTTAGGGTTAGGGGAAGGGTTAGGGTTAGTGTTAGGGTTAGGTTTAGGGTTAGGGTTAGGGTAAGGGTAAGGGTAAGGGTAATTGTAAGGGTTAGAGTTAGGGTTAGGGGTAGGGTAAGGGTTAGTTTTAGGGTTAGGCTAAGGGTAAGGTTTAGGTTTAGGGTTAGGGTTAAGTTTAGGGTAAGGGTAAGGGTAAGTGTTAGGGTTAAGGTTAGGTTTAGGGTAAGAGTAAGGTTTAGGGTTAAGGTTAGGGTTAGGGTTAGGTTTAGGGTTAGGGTTAGGGTTAATGTTACATTTAGCGTTGGGGTAAGCGTAAGGGATAGGTTAGGGTTAGGGTTAGGTTTAGGGTTAGAGTTAGCGTTAGGGTTACGGTAAGGATAAGGGTTAGGGTTAGGGTTAGGGTTAGGTTTAAGGTTAAGGTTAGGGTTAGGTTTAGGGTTAGGGTTAGGGTAAGGGTAATGTTTAGGGTTAGGTTTAGGGTTAGGGTTAGGGTAAGGGTTAGGGTTCGGGTTTGGGTAAGGATAAGTGTTAGGGTTAGGGTTAGGGTTAGGTTAAGGGTTAGGGTTAAGGGTAGAGTTAGGGTTAGGGTTAGGGTAAGGGTAAGTGTTAGGGTTAGGATTAGGTTTAGGGTTGGGGTTAAGGTTAGAGTTAGGGTTAGGGTTAGTGTTAGGGTTAGGGTAAGTGTAATTGTTAGGGTTAGTGTTAGGGTTAGGGTTAAGTTTAGGGTTAGGGTAAGGGTTAGGTTTAGGGTAAGGGTTAGGGTTAGGTTTTGGTTTAGGGTTAGGGGTTAGGCTTAGGGTTAGGGTTAGGGTTAGGGTTAGGGTTAGGTTTAGGGTAGGGTTAGTTTAAGGGTTAGGTTTAGGTTTAGGTTTAGGGTTAGGGTTAGGGTTAGGGTAAGGGTAAGGGTTAGGGTTAGGATTAGGGTTAGGGTTAGGGTAATGGTTAGGGTTAGGGTTAGGGTTAGGTTTAGGGTTAGGGATAGGGTAAGGATAAGGGTTAGATTTAGGGTTAGGTTTAGGGTTGGGGTTAAGGTTAGGTTTAGGGTTAGGATACATTTAAGGATTAGTGTTAGGGTTAGGGTTTGGGATAGGGTTAGGGTAAGGGTTAGGGTTAGGGTTAGGGTTAGGTTTAGGTTTGGGGTTAAGGTTAGGGTTAGGGTTAGGGTAAGGGTAAGGGTTAGGTTAGGGTTAGGCTTAGGGTTTAGATCAGGGTTAGGGTTAGGTTTAAGGTTAGGATTAGGGATAGGGTTAGGGGAAGGGTTAGGGGAAGGGTTAGGGTTAGGGTTAGGGTTAGGGTTAGGTTTAGGGTTAGGGTAAGGGTAATTGTAAGGGTTAGAGTTAGGGTTAGGGGTAGGGTAAGGGTTAGTTTTAGGGTTAGGATAAGGGTAAGGTTTAGGGTTAGGGTTAGGATTAAGTTTAGGGTAAGGGTAAGGGTAAGTGTTAGGGTTAAGGTTAGGTTTAGGTTAAGAGTAAGGTTTAGGGTTAAGGTTACGGTTAGGGTTAGGTTTAGGGTTAGGGTTAGGGTTAATGTTACGTTTAGCGTTAGGGTAGGCGTAAGGGTTAGGTTAGGGTTAGGGTTAGGTTTAGGGTTAGAGTTAGCGTTAGGGTTACGGTAAGGATAAGGGTTAGGGTTAGGGTTAGGGTTAGGGTAAGGGTAAGGGTTAGGGTTAGGATTAGGGTTAGGGTTAGGGTAATGGTTAGGGTTAGGGTTAGGGTTAGGTTTAGGGTTAGGGATAGGGTAAGGGTAAGGGTTAGAGTTAGGGTTAGGTTTAGGGTTGGGGTTAAGGTTAGGTTTAGGGTTAGGATACCTTTAAGGATTAGGGTTAGGGTTAGGGTTAGGGATAGGGTTAGGGTAAGGGTTAGGGTTAGGGTTAGGGTTAGGGTTAGGTTTAGGTTTGGGGTTAAGGTTAGGGTTAGGGTTAGGGTAAGGGTAAGGGTTAGGTTAGGGTTAGGCTTAGGGTTAAGGTCAGGGTTAGGGTTAGGTTTAAGGTTAGGATTAGGGTTAGGGTTAGGGGAAGGGTTAGGGTTAGGGTTAGGGTTAGGGTTAGGTTTAGGGTTAGGGTAAGGGTAAGGGTAAGGGTAATTGTAAGGGTTGGAGTTAGGGTTAGGGGTAGTGTAAGGGTTAGTTTTAGGGTTAGGCTAAGGGTAATGTTTAGGGTTAGGGTTAGGATTAAGTTTAGGGTAAGGGTAAGTGTTAGGGTTAAGGTTAGGTTTAGGGTAAGAGTAAGGTTTAGGGTTAAGGTTAGGGTGAGGGTTAGGTTTAGGGTAAGGGTTAGGGTTAATGTTACGTTTAGCGTTAGGGTAAGCGTAAGGGTTAGGTTAGGGTTAGGGTTAGGTTTAGGGTTAGAGTTAGCGTTAGGGTTACTGTAAGGATAAGGGTTAGGGTTAGGGTTAGGGTTAGGTTTAAGGTTAAGGTTAGGATTAGGGTTAGGGTTAGGGTTAGGGTTCGGGTTTGGGTAAGGATAAGTGTTAGGGTTAGGGTTAGGGTTAGGGTTAGGTTAAGGGTTAGGGTTAGGGTTAGAGATAGGGTTAGGGTTAGGGTAAGGGTAAGTGTTAGGGTTAGGATTAGGTTTAGGGTTGGGGTTAAGGTTAGGGTTAGGGTTAGGGTTAGTGTTAGGGTTAGGGTAATTGTAATTGTTAGGGTTAGTGTTAGGGTTAGGGTTAAGGTTAGGGTTAGGGTTAGGGTTAGGGTTTGGGTAAGGTTAGGGTTAGGTTTTGGTTTAGGGTTAGGGGTTAGGCTTAGGGTTAGGGTTAGGGTTAGTGTTAGGTTTAGGGTAGGGTTAGTTTAAGGGTTAGGGTTAGGTTTATGGTAGGGTTAGTTTAAGGATTAGGGTTAGGGTTAGGGTTATGCTTAGGGTTAAGGTTAGGGTTAGGATTAGGTTTAGGTTTAGGTTTAGGTTTAGGGTTAGGGTTAGGGTAAGGTTATGTGTTAGGGTTAGGGTTAGGGTTAGGGGAAGTGTTAGGGTTAGGGTTAGTGTTACGGTTAGGGTTAGGGTAATGGTAAGATTTAGGGTTAAAGTAATGGTCAGGGTTAGGGTTAGGGTTAGGGTTAGGGTAAGGGTTAGGGTTAGGTTTAGGGTTATGGTAAGGGTAAGGTTTAGGTTTAGGGTTAGGGTTAGGTTTACGGTTAGAGTTAGCATAAGGATAAATATTAGAGTTAAGGTTACGGTGAGGGTAAGAGTAAGGGTTAGGGTTAAGATTAGGGTTAGAGTTAGGGTAAGGGTTAGGGTTAGGGTAAGGGTTAGGGTTAGGGTTAGGGTTAAGTTTAAGGTTGGGTTTAAGGTTCGGGTTTGGGTTAGGGTAAGGGTAAGGGTTATGTTAGGGTTAGGGTTAGGGTTAGGGTTAAAGTTAGGATTAGGGTTAGGTTTAGGGTTAGGATTAGGGTTATGGTTAGGGTTAGGGTTAGGGTTAGGGTTAGGGTAAGGGTAAGGGTTAGGATTAGAGTTATGGTTAGGGTTAGGGGTTAAGGTTCGGGTTAGGTTTAGGGTTAGGGAAAGAGTTACGATTAGAGTTAGGGTTAGGTAAGGGTAAGTGTTAGTGTTAGGGTTAGGGTTAGGGTAAGGGTAAGGGTTAGGGTTAGGTTTAGGGTTAGGGTAAGGGTAAGAGGTAGGTTTAGGTTTAGGGTTAGGTTTAGGGTTAGGGTTAGGGTAAGGAAAAATGTTACAATTAAGGTTAGGGTTAGGGTTAGGTTTAATGTTAGGGTGAGGGTAAGGGTAAGGGTTAGTGTTAGGGTTAGGGATAGGGTTAGGGTAAGGGATAGGGTTAGGGTTAGGGTTAGGTTTAGGTTTGGGGTTAAGGTTAGGGTTAGGGTTAGGGTAAGGGTAAGGGTTAGTTTAGGGTTAGGGTTAGGGTTAAGGTCAGGGTTAGGGTTAGGTTTAAGGTTAGGATTAGGGTTAGGGTTAGGGGAAGGGTTAGGGTTAGGATTAGGGTTAGGGTTAGGTTTAGGGTTAGGGTAAGGGTAAGGGTAAGGATAATTGTAAGAGTTAGAGATAGGGTTAGGGGTAGGGTAAGGGTTAGTTTTAGGGTTAGGCTAAGGGTAAGGTTTAGGGTTAGGGTTAGGGTTAAGTTTAGGTTAAGGGTAAGGGTAAGTGTTAGGGTTAAGGTTAGGTTTAGGGTAAGAGTAAGGGTTAGGGTTAAGGTTAGGGTTAGGGTTAGGTTTAGGGTTAGGGTTAGGGTTAATGTTACGTTTAGCGTTATGGTAAGCGTAAGTGATAGGTTAGGGTTAGGGTTAGGTTTAGGGTTAGAGTTAGCGTTAGGGTTACGGTAAGGATAAGGGTTAGGGTTAGGGTTAGGGTTAGGTTTAAGGTTAAGGTTAGGGTTAGGGTTAGGGTTAGGGTTAGGGTAAGGGTAATGGTTATGGTTAGGTTTAGGGTTAGGTTTAGGGTAAGGGTTAGGGTTCGGGTTTGGGTAAGGATAAGTGTTAGGGTTAGGGTTAGGGTTAGGGTTAGGGTTAGGTTAAGGGTTAGGGTTAAGGGTAGAGTTAGGGTTAGGGTTAGGGTAAGGGTAAGTGTTAGAGTTAGGATTAGGTTTAGGGTTGGGGTTAAGGTTAGAGTTAGGGTTAGGGTTAGTGTTAGGGTTAGGGTAAGTGTAATTGTTAGGGTTAGTGTTAGGGTTAGGGTTAAGGTTAGGGTTATGGTAAGGGTTAGGTTTAGGGTAAGGGTTAGGGTTAGGTTTTGGTTTACGGTTAGGGGTTAGGCTTAGGGTTAGGGTTAGGGTTAGGGTTAGGTTTAGGGTAGGGTTAGGGTTAGGGTAATGGTTAGGGTTAGGGTTAGGGTTAGGTTTAGGGTTAGGGTTCGGGTAAGGGTAAGGGTTAGGGTTAGGATTAGGGTTAGGGTTAGGGTAATGGTTAGGGTTAGGGTTAGGGTTAGGTTTAGGGTTAGGGATAGGGTAAGGGTAAGGGTTAGGTTAGGGTTAGGCTTAGGGTTAATGTTACGTTTAGCGTTAGGGTAAGCGTAAGGGTTAGGTTAGGGTTAGGGTTAGGTTTAGGGTTAGATTTAGCGTTAGGGTTACGGTAAGGATAAGGGTTAGGGTTAGGGTTAGGGTTAGGTTAAGGGTAAGGGTTAGGGTTAGGATTAGGGTTAGGGTTAAGGTAATGATTAGGGTTAGGGTTAGGGTTAGGTTTAGGGTTAGGGATAGGGTAAGGGTAAGGGTTAGAGTTAGGGTGAAGTTTAGGGTTGGGGTTAGAGTTAGGTTTAGGGTTAGGTTTAGTGTAAGGGTAATGGTTAGGTTTAGGGTTAGGATACCTTTAAGGATTAGGATTAGGGTTAGGGTTAGGGTTAGGGTTAGGGTAAGGGTAAGGGTTAGGGTTAGGTTTAGGGTTAGGGTAAGGGTAAGAGTTAGGTTTAGGTTTAGGGTTATGTTTAGGGTTAGGGTTAGGGTAAGGAAAAATGTTACAATTAAGGTTAGGGTTAGGGTTAGGGTTAATGTTAGGGTGAGTGTAAGGGTAAGGGTTAGTGTTAGGGTTAGGGATAGGGTTAGGGTAAGGTATAGGGTTAGGCTTAGGGTTAGGTTTAGGTTTGGGTTAAGGTTAGGGTTAGGGTTAGGGTAAGGGTAAGGGTTAGGTTAGGGTTAGGCTTAGGTTTAAGGTCAGGGTTAGGGTTAGGTTTAAGCTTAGGATTAGGGTTAGGGTTAGGGGAAGGGTTAGGGTTAGGATTAGGGTTAGGGTTAGGTTTAGGGTTAGGGTAAGGGTAAGGGTAAGGAAAATTGTAAGGGTTAGATTTAGGGTTAGGGGTAGGGTAAGGGTTAGTTTTAGGGTTAGGCTAAGGGTAAGGTTTAGGGTTAGGGTTAGGGTTAAGTTTAGGTTAAGGGTAAGGGTAAGTGTTAGGGTTAAGGTTAGGTTTAGGGTAAGAGTAAGCGTTAGGGTTAAGGTTAGGGTTAGGGTTAGGTTTAGGGTTAGGGTTAGGGTTAATGTTACGTTTAGCGTTGGGGTAAGCGTAAGGGATAGGTTAGGGTTAGGGTTAGGTTTAGGGTTAGAGTTAGCGTTAGGGTTACGGTAAGGATAAGGGTTAGGGTTAGGGTTAGGGTTAGGTTTAAGGTTAAGGTTAGGGTTAGGGTTAGGGTTAGGGTAAGGGTAATGGTTAGGGTTAGGTTTAGGGTTAGGGTTAGGGTAAGGGTTAGGGTTCGGGTTTGGGTAAGGATAAGTGTTAGGGTTAGGGTTAGGGTTAGGGTTAGGTTAAGGGTTAGGGTTAAGGGTAGAGTTAGGGTTAGGGTTAGGGTAAGGGTAAGTGTTAGGGTTAGGATTAGGTTTAGGGTTGGGGTTAAGGTTAGAGTTAGGGTTAGGGTTAGTGTTAGGGTTAGGGTAAGTGTAATTGTTAGGGTTAGGGTTAGGGTTAGGCTTAAGGTTAGGGTTAGTGTAAGGGTTAGGTTTAGGGTAAGGGTTAGGTTTAGGTTTTGGTTTAGGGTTAGGGGTTAGGATTAGGGTTAGGGTTAGGGTTAGGTTTAGGGTAGGGTTAGTTTAAGGGTTAGGGTTAGGTTTAGGTTTAGGTTTAGGGTTAGGGTTAGGGTTAGGGTAAGGGTAAGGGTTAGGGTTAGGATTAGGGTTAGGGTTAGGGTAATGGTTAGGGTTAGGGTTAGGGTTAGGGTTAGGTTTAGGGATAGGGTAAGGGTAAGGGTTAGAGTTAATGTTAGGTTTAGGGTTGGGGTTAAGGTTAGGTTTAGGGTTAGGATACATTTAAGGATTAGTGTTAGGGTTAGGGTTAGGGATAGGGATAGGGTAAGGGTTAGGGTTAGGGGTAGGGTTAGGTTTAGGTTTGGGGTTAAGGTTAGGGTTAGGGTTAGGGTAAGGGTAAGGGTTAGGTTAGGGTTAGGCTTAGGGTTAAGGTCAGGGTTAGGGTTAGGTTTAAGGTTAGGATTAGGGATAGGGTTAGGGGAAGGGTTAGGGTTAGGGTTAGGGTTAGGGTTAGGTTTAGGGTTAGGGTAAGGGTAATTGTAAGGGTTAGAGTTAGGGTTAGGGGTAGGGTAAGGGTTAGTTTTATGGTTAGGCTGAGGGTAAGGTTTAGGGTTAGGGTTAGGATTAAGTTTAGGGTAAGGGTAAGGGTAAGTGTTAGGGTTAAGGTTAGGTTTAGGGTAAGAGTAAGGTTTAGGGTTAAGGTTACGGTTAGGGTTAGGTTTAGGGTTAGGGTTAGGGTTAATGTTACGTTTAGCGTTAGGGTAAGCGTAAGGGTTAGGTTAGGGTTAGGGTTAGGTTTAGGGTTAGAGTTAGCGTTAGGGTTACGGTAAGGATAAGGGTTAGGGTTAGGGTTAGGGTTAGGGTAAGGGTAAGGGTTAGGGTTAGGATTAGGGTTAGGGTTAGGGTAATGGTTAGGGTTAGGGTTAGGGATAGGTTTACGGTTAGGGATAGGGTAAGGGTAAGGGTTAGAGTTAGGGTTAGGTTTAGGGTTGGGGTTAAGTTTAGGTTTAGGGTTAGGATACCTTTAAGGATTAGGGTTAGGGTTAGGGTTAGGGATAGGGTTAGGGTTAGGTTTAGGTTTGGGGTTAACGTTAGGGTTAGGGTTAGGGTAAGGGTAAGGGTTAGGTTAGGGTTAGGCTTAGGGTTAAGGTCAGGGTTAGGGTTAGGTTTAAGGTTAGGATTAGGGTTAGGGTTAGGGGAAGGGTTAGGGTTAGGGTTAGGGTTAGGGTTAGGTTTAGGGTTAGGGTAAGGGTAAGGGTAAGGGTAATTGTAAGGGTTAGAGTTAGGGTTAGGGGTAGGGTAAAGGTTAGTTTTAGGGTTAGGCTAAGGGTAAGGTTTAGGGTTAGGGTTAGGGTTAAGTTTAGGTTAAGGGTAAGGGTAAGTGTTAGGGTTAAGGTTAGGTTTAGGGTAAGAGTAAGGTTTAGGGTTAAGGTTAGGGTTAGGGTTAGGTTTAGGGTAAGGGTTAGGGTTAATGTTACTTTTAGCGTTAGGGTAAGCGAAAGGGTTAGGTTAGGGTTAGGGTTAGGTTTAGGGTTAGAGTTAGCGTTAGGGTTACTGTAAGGATAAGGATTAGGGTTAGGGTTAGGGTTAGGTTTAAGGTTAAAGTTAGGGTTAGGGTTAGGGTTAGGGTTAGGGTTCGGGTTTGGGTAAGGATAAGTGTTAGGGTTAGGGTTAGGGTTAGGGTTATGTTAAGGGTTAGGATAAGGGTTAGAGTTAGGGTTAGGGTTAGGGTAAGGGTAAATGTTAGGGTTAGGATTAGGTTTAGGGTTGGGGTTAAGGTTAGGGTTAGGGTTAGGGTTAGTGTTAGGGTTAGGGTAAGTGTAATTGTTAGGGTTAGTGTTAGGGTTAGGGTTAAGGTTAGGGTTAGGGTTAGGGTTAGGGTTAGGGTAAGGGTTAGGGTTAGGTTTTGGTTTAGGGTTAGGGGTTAGGCTTAGGGTTAGGGTTAGGGTTAGGGTTAGGGTTAGGTTTAGGGTAGGGTTAGTTTAAGGGTTAGGGTTAGGTTTGGGGTAGGGTTAGTTTAAGGATTAGGGTTAGGGTTAGGGTTATGCTTAGGGTTAAGTTTAGGGTTAGGATTAGGGTTAGGTTTAGGTTTAGGGTTAGGGTTAGGGTTAGGGTAAGGTTATGTGTTAGGGTTAGGGTTAGGGTTAGGGGAAGTGTTAGGGTTAGGGTTAGTGTTACGGTTAGGGTTAGGGTAATGGTAAGATTTAGGGTTAAAGTAATGGTCAGGGTTAGGGTTAGGGTTAGGGTTAGGGTAAGGGTTAGGGTTAGGTTTAGGGTTATGGTAAGGGTAATGTTTAGGTTTAGGGTTAGGGTTAGGTTTACGGTTAGAGTTAGCATAAGGATAAATATTAGAGTTAAGGTTAGGGTGAGGGTAAGGGTAAGGCTTAGGGTTAAGATTAGGGTTAGAGTTAGGGTAAGGGTTAGGGTTATTGTAAGGGTTAGGGTTAGGGTTAGGGTTAGGTTTAAGGTTGGGTTTAAGGTTCGGGTTATGGTTAGGGTAAGGGTAAGGGTTATGTTAGGTTTGGGGTTAGGGTTAGGGTTAAAGTTAGGGTTAGGGTTAGGTTTAGGGTTAGGATTAGGGTTATGGTTAGGGTTAGGGTTAGGGAAAGGGTTAGGGTGTGGGTAAGGGTTAGGATTAGAGTTATGGTTAGGGTTAGGGGTTAAGGTTCGGGTTAGGTTTAGGGTTAGGGAAACAGTTAGGATTAGGGTTAGGTTTAGGTAAGGGTAAGTGTTAGTGTTAGGGTTAGGGGTAGGGTAAGGGTAAGGGTTAGGGTTAGGTTTAGGGTTAGGGTAAGGGTATGAGTTAGGTTTAGGTTTAGGGTTATGTTTAGGGTTAGGGTTAGGGTAAGGAAAAATGTTACAATTAAGGTTAGGGTTAGGGTTAGGGTTAATGTTAGTGTGAGGGTAAGGGTAAGGGTTAGTGTTAGGGTTAGGGATAGGGTTAGGGTAAGGGATAGGGTTAGGGTTAGGGTTAGGTTTAGGTTTGGGGTTAAGGTTAGGGTTAGGGTTAGGGTTAGGGTTAGCGTTAGGGTAAGCGTAAGGGTTAGTGTTAGGGTTAGGGTTAAGGTAAGGGTAAGGTTTAGGGTTAGGGTTCGGCTTAGGTTTAGGGTTAGGGTTAGGGTTAATGTAAGGGTAAGTGTTAGTGTTAGGGTTAGGTTTAGGGTTAGGGTTAGGGTTAATGTTACATTTAGCGTTGGGGTAAGCGTAAGGGATAGGTTAGGGTTAGGGTTAGGTTTAGGGTTAGAGTTAGCGTTAGGGTTACGGTAAGGATAAGGGTTAGGGTTAGGGTTAGGGTTAGGTTTAAGGTTAAGGTTAGGGTTAGGTTTAGGGTTAGGGTTAGGGTAAGGGTAATGTTTAGGGTTAGGTTTAGGGTTAGGGTTAGGGTAAGGGTTAGGGTTCGGGTTTGGGTAAGGATAAGTGTTAGGGTTAGGGTTAGGGTTAGGTTAAGGGTTAGGGTTAAGGGTAGAGTTAGGGTTAGGGTTAGGGTAAGGGTAAGTGTTAGGGTTAGGATTAGGTTTAGGGTTGGGGTTAAGGTTAGAGTTAGGGTTAGGGTTAGTGTTAGGGTTAGGGTAAGTGTAATTGTTAGGGTTAGTGTTAGGGTTAGGGTTAAGTTTAGGGTTAGGGTAAGGGTTAGGTTTAGGGTAAGGGTTAGGGTTAGGTTTTGGTTTAGGGTTAGGGGTTAGGCTTAGGGTTAGGGTTAGGGTTAGGGTTAGGTTTAGGGTAGGGTTAGTTTAAGGGTTAGGTTTAGGTTTAGGTTTAGGGTTAGGGTTAGGGTTAGGGTAAGGGTAAGGGTTAGGGTTAGGATTAGGGTTAGGGTTAGGGTAATGGTTAGGGTTAGGGTTAGGGTTAGGTTTAGGGTTAGGGATAGGGTAAGGGTAAGGGTTAGATTTAGGGTTAGGTTTAGGGTTGGGGTTAAGGTTAGGTTTAGGGTTAGGATACATTTAAGGATTAGTGTTAGGGTTAGGGTTTGGGATAGGGTTAGGGTAAGGGTTAGGGTTAGGGTTAGGGTTAGGTTTAGGTTTGGGGTTAAGGTTAGGGTTAGGGTTAGGGTAAGGGTAAGGGTTAGGTTAGGGTTAGGCTTAGGGTTAAGATCAGGGTTAGGGTTAGGTTTAAGGTTAGGATTAGGGATAGGGTTAGGGGAAGGGTTAGGGGAAGGGTTAGGGTTAGGGTTAGGGTTAGGGTTAGGTTTAGGGTTAGGGTAAGGGTAATTGTAAGGGTTAGAGTTAGGGTTAGGGGTAGGGTAAGGGTTAGTTTTAGGGTTATGCTAAGGGTAAGGTTTAGGGTTAGGGTTAGGATTAAGTTTAGGGTAAGGGTAAGGGTAAGTGTTAGGGTTAAGGTTAGGTTTAGGTTAAGAGTAAGGTTTAGGGTTAAGGTTACGGTTAGGGTTAGGTTTAGGGTTAGGGTTAGGGTTAATGTTACGTTTAGCGTTAGGGTAGGCGTAAGGGTTAGGTTAGGGTTAGGGTTAGGTTTAGGGTTAGAGTTAGCGTTAGGGTTACGGTAAGGATAAGGGTTAGGGTTAGGGTTAGGGTTAGGGTAAGGGTAAGGGTTAGGGTTAGGATTAGGGTTAGGGTTAGGGTAATGGTTAGGGTTAGGGTTAGGGTTAGGTTTAGGGTTAGGGATAGGGTAAGGGTAAGGGTTAGAGTTAGGGTTAGGTTTAGGGTTGGGGTTAAGTTTAGGTTTAGGGTTAGGATACCTTTAAGGATTAGGGTTAGGGTTAGGGTTAGGGATAGGGTTAGGGTAAGGGTTAGGGTTAGGGTTAGGGTTAGGGTTAGGGTTAGGTTTAGGTTTGGGGTTAAGGTTAGGGTTAGGGTTAGGGTAAGGGTAAGGGTTAGGTTAGGGTTAGGCTTAGGGTTAAGGTCAGGGTTAGGGTTAGGTTTAAGGTTAGGATTAGGGTTAGGGTTAGGGGAAGGGTTAGGGTTAGGGTTAGGGTTAGGGTTAGGTTTAGGGTTAGGGTAAGGGTAAGGGTAAGGGTAATTGTAAGGGTTGGAGTTAGGGTTAGGGGTAGGGTAAGGGTTAGTTTTAGGGTTAGGCTAAGGGTAATGTTTAGGGTTAGGTTTAGGATTAAGTTTAGGGTAAGGGTAAGGGTAAGTGTTAGGGTTAAGGTTAGGTTTAGGGTAAGAGTAAGGTTTAGGGTTAAGGTTAGGGTTAGGGTTAGGTTTAGGGTAAGGGTTAGGGTTAATGTTACGTTTAGCGTTAGGGTAAGCGTAAGGGTTAGGTTAGGGTTAGGGTTAGGTTTAGGGTTAGAGTTAGCGTTAGGGTTACTGTAAGGATAAGGGTTAGGGTTAGGGTTAGGGTTAGGTTTAAGGTTAAGGTTAGGATTAGGGTTAGGGTTAGGGTTAGGGTTCGGGTTTGGGTAAGGATAAGTGTTAGGGTTAGGGTTAGGGTTAGGGTTAGGTTAAGGGTTAGGGTTAGGGTTAGAGATAGGGTTAGGGTTAGGGTAAGGGTAAGTGTTAGGGTTAGGATTAGGTTTAGGGTTGGGGTTAAGGTTAGGGTTAGGGTTAGGGTTAGTGTTAGGGTTAGGGTAAGTGTAATTGTTAGGGTTAGTGTTAGGGTTAGGGTTAAGGTTAGGGTTAGGGTTAGGGTTTGGGTAAGGTTAGGGTTAGGTTTTGGTTTAGGGTTAGGGGTTAGGCTTAGGGTTAGGGTTAGGGTTAGTGTTAGGTTTAGGGTAGGGTTAGTTTAAGGGTTAGGGTTAGGTTTATGGTAGGGTTAGTTTAAGGATTAGGGTTAGGGTTAGGGTTATGCTTAGGGTTAAGGTTAGGGTTAGGATTAGGTTTAGGTTTAGGTTTAGGTTTAGGGTTAGGGTTAGGGTAAGGTTATGTGTTAGGGTTAGGGTTAGGGTTAGGGGAAGTGTTAGGGTTAGGGTTAGTGTTACGGTTAGGGTTAGGGTAATGGTAAGATTTAGGGTTAAAGTAATGGTCAGGGTTAGGGTTAGGGTTAGGGTTAGGGTAAGGGTTAGGGTTAGGTTTAGGGTTATGGTAAGGGTAAGGTTTAGGTTTAGGGTTAGGGTTAGGTTTACGGTTAGAGTTAGCATAAGGATAAATATTAGAGTTAAGGTTACGGTGAGGGTAAGAGTAAGGGTTAGGGTTAAGATTAGGGTTAGAGTTAGGGTAAGGGTTAGGGTTAGGGTAAGGGTTAGGGTTAGGGTTAGGGTTAAGTTTAAGGTTGGGTTTAAGGTTCGGGTTTGGGTTAGGGTAAGGGTAAGGGTTATGTTAGGGTTAGGGTTAGGGTTAGGGTTAAAGTTAGGATTAGGGTTAGGTTTAGGGTTAGGATTAGGGTTATGGTTAGGGTTAGGGTTAGGGTTAGGGTTAGGGTAAGGGTAAGGGTTAGGATTAGAGTTATGGTTAGGGTTAGGGGTTAAGGTTCGGGTTAGGTTTAGGGTTAGGGAAAGAGTTACGATTAGAGTTAGGGTTAGGTAAGGGTAAGTGTTAGTGTTAGGGTTAGGGTTAGGGTAAGGGTAAGGGTTAGGGTTAGGTTTAGGGTTAGGGTAAGGGTAAGAGGTAGGTTTAGGTTTAGGGTTAGGTTTAGGGTTAGGGTTAGGGTAAGGAAAAATGTTACAATTAAGGTTAGGGTTAGGGTTAGGTTTAATGTTAGGGTGAGGGTAAGGGTAAGGGTTAGTGTTAGGGTTAGGGATAGGGTTAGGGTAAGGGATAGGGTTAGGGTTAGGGTTAGGTTTAGGTTTGGGGTTAAGGTTAGGGTTAGGGTTAGGGTAAGGGTAAGGGTTAGTTTAGGGTTAGGGTTAGGGTTAAGGTCAGGGTTAGGGTTAGGTTTAAGGTTAGGATTAGGGTTAGGGTTAGGGGAAGGGTTAGGGTTAGGATTAGGGTTAGGGTTAGGTTTAGGGTTAGGGTAAGGGTAAGGGTAAGGATAATTGTAAGAGTTAGAGTTAGGGTTAGGGGTAGGGTAAGGGTTAGTTTTAGGGTTAGGCTAAGGGTAAGGTTTAGGGTTAGGGTTAGGGTTAAGTTTAGGTTAAGGGTAAGGGTAAGTGTTAGGGTTAAGGTTAGGTTTAGGGTAAGAGTAAGGGTTAGGGTTAAGGTTAGGGTTAGGGTTAGGTTTAAGGTTAAGGTTAGGGTTAGGGTTAGGGTTAGGGTTAGGGTAAGGGTAATGGTTATGGTTAGGTTTAGGGTTAGGTTTAGGGTAAGGGTTAGGGTTCGGGTTTGGGTAAGGATAAGTGTTAGGGTTAGGGTTAGGGTTAGGGTTAGGGTTAGGTTAAGGGTTAGGGTTAAGGGTAGAGTTAGGGTTAGGGTTAGGGTAAGGGTAAGTGTTAGAGTTAGGATTAGGTTTAGGGTTGGGGTTAAGGTTAGAGTTAGGGTTAGGGTTAGTGTTAGGGTTAGGGTAAGTGTAATTGTTAGGGTTAGTGTTAGGGTTAGGGTTAAGGTTAGGGTTATGGTAAGGGTTAGGTTTAGGGTAAGGGTTAGGGTTAGGTTTTGGTTTACGGTTAGGGGTTAGGCTTAGGGTTAGGGTTAGGGTTAGGGTTAGGTTTAGGGTAGGGTTAGGGTTAGGGTAATGGTTAGGGTTAGGGTTAGGGTTAGGTTTAGGGTTAGGGTTCGGGTAAGGGTAAGGGTTAGGGTTAGGATTAGGGTTAGGGTTAGGGTAATGGTTAGGGTTAGGGTTAGGGTTAGGTTTAGGGTTAGGGATAGGGTAAGGGTAAGGGTTAGGTTAGGGTTAGGCTTAGGGTTAATGTTACGTTTAGCGTTAGGGTAAGCGTAAGGGTTAGGTTAGGGTTAGGGTTAGGTTTAGGGTTAGATTTAGCGTTAGGGTTACGGTAAGGATAAGGGTTAGGGTTAGGGTTAGGGTTAGGTTAAGGGTAAGGGTTAGGGTTAGGATTAGGGTTAGGGTTAAGGTAATGATTAGGGTTAGGGTTAGGGTTAGGTTTAGGGTTAGGGATAGGGTAAGGGTAAGGGTTAGAGTTAGGGTGAAGTTTAGGGTTGGGGTTAGAGTTAGGTTTAGGGTTAGGTTTAGTGTAAGGGTAATGGTTAGGTTTAGGGTTAGGATACCTTTAAGGATTAGGATTAGGGTTAGGGTTAGGGTTAGGGTTAGGGTAAGGGTAAGGGTTAGGGTTAGGTTTAGGGTTAGGGTAAGGGTAAGAGTTAGGTTTAGGTTTAGGGTTATGTTTAGGGTTAGGGTTAGGGTAAGGAAAAATGTTACAATTAAGGTTAGGGTTAGGGTTAGGGTTAATGTTAGGGTGAGTGTAAGGGTAAGGGTTAGTGTTAGGGTTAGGGTTAAGGGTAGAGTTAGGGTTAGGGTTAGGGTAAGGGTAAGTGTTAGGGTTAGGATTAGGTTTAGGGTTGGGGTTAAGGTTAGAGTTAGGGTTAGGGTTAGTGTTAGGGTTAGGGTAAGTGTAATTGTTAGGGTTAGGGTTAGGGTTAGGGTTAAGGTTAGGGTTAGTGTAAGGGTTAGGTTTAGGGTAAGGGTTAGGTTTAGGTTTTGGTTTAGGGTTAGGGGTTAGGATTAGGGTTAGGGTTAGGGTTAGGTTTAGGGTAGGGTTAGTTTAAGGGTTAGGTTTAGGTTTAGGTTTAGGTTTAGGGTTAGGGTTAGGGTTAGGGTAAGGGTAAGGGTTAGGGTTAGGATTAGGGTTAGGGTTAGGGTAATGGTTAGGGTTAGGGTTAGGGTTAGGGTTAGGTTTAGGGATAGGGTAAGGGTAAGGGTTAGAGTTAATGTTAGGTTTAGGGTTGGGGTTAAGGTTAGGTTTAGGGTTAGGATACATTTAAGGATTAGTGTTAGGGTTAGGGTTAGGGATAGGGATAGGGTAAGGGTTAGGGTTAGGGGTAGGGTTAGGTTTAGGTTTGGGGTTAAGGTTAGGGTTAGGGTTAGGGTAAGGGTAAGGGTTAGGTTAGGGTTAGGCTTAGGGTTAAGGTCAGGGTTAGGGTTAGGTTTAAGGTTAGGATTAGGGATAGGGTTAGGGGAAGGGTTAGGGTTAGGGTTAGGGTTAGGGTTAGGTTTAGGTTTAGGGTAAGGGTAATTGTAAGGGTTAGAGTTAGGGTTAGGGGTAGGGTAAGGGTTAGTTTTATGGTTAGGCTGAGGGTAAGGTTTAGGGTTAGGGTTAGGATTAAGTTTAGGGTAAGGGTAAGGGTAAGTGTTAGGGTTAAGGTTAGGTTTAGGGTAAGAGTAAGGTTTAGGGTTAAGGTTACGGTTAGGGTTAGGTTTAGGGTTAGGGTTAGGGTTAATGTTACGTTTAGCGTTAGGGTAAGCGTAAGGGTTAGGTTAGGGTTAGGGTTAGGTTTAGGGTTAGAGTTAGCGTTAGGGTTACGGTAAGGATAAGGGTTAGGGTTAGGGTTAGGGTTAGGGTAAGGGTAAGGGTTAGGGTTAGGATTAGGGTTAGGGTTAGGGTAATGGTTAGGGTTAGGGTTAGGGATAGGTTTACGGTTAGGGATAGGGTAAGGGTAAGGGTTAGAGTTAGGGTTAGGTTTAGGGTTGGGGTTAAGTTTAGGTTTAGGGTTAGGATACCTTTAAGGATTAGGGTTAGGGTTAGGGTTAGGGATAGGGTTAGGGTTAGGTTTAGGTTTGGGGTTAACGTTAGGGTTAGGGTTAGGGTAAGGGTAAGGGTTAGGTTAGGGTTAGGCTTAGGGTTAAGGTCAGGGTTAGGGTTAGGTTTAAGGTTAGGATTAGGGTTAGGGTTAGGGGAAGGGTTAGGGTTAGGGTTAGGGTTAGGGTTAGGTTTAGGGTTAGGGTAAGGGTAAGGGTAAGGGTAATTGTAAGGGTTAGAGTTAGGGTTAGGGGTAGGGTAAAGGTTAGTTTTAGGGTTAGGCTAAGGGTAAGGTTTAGGGTTAGGGTTAGGGTTAAGTTTAGGTTAAGGGTAAGGGTAAGTGTTAGGGTTAAGGTTAGGTTTAGGGTAAGAGTAAGGTTTAGGGTTAAGGTTAGGGTTAGGGTTAGGTTTAGGGTAAGGGTTTGGGTTAATGTTACTTTTAGCGTTAGGGTAAGCGAAAGGGTTAGGTTAGGGTTAGGGTTAGGTTTAGGGTTAGAGTTAGCGTTAGGGTTACTGTAAGGATAAGGGTTAGGGTTAGGGTTAGGGTTAGGTTTAAGGTTAAAGTTAGGGTTAGGGTTAGGGTTAGGGTTAGGGTTCGGGTTTGGGTAAGGATAAGTGTTAGGGTTAGGGTTAGGGTTAGGGTTATGTTAAGGGTTAGGATAAGGGTTAGAGTTAGGGTTAGGGTTAGGGTAAGGGTAAATGTTAGGGTTAGGATTAGGTTTAGGGTTGGGGTTAAGGTTAGGGTTAGGGTTAGGGTTAGTGTTAGGGTTAGGGTAAGTGTAATTGTTAGGGTTAGTGTTAGGGTTAGGGTTAAGGTTAGGGTTAGGGTTAGGGTTAGGGTTAGGGTAAGGTTAGGGTTAGGTTTTGGTTTAGGGTTAGGGGTTAGGCTTAGGGTTAGGGTTAGGGTTAGGGTTAGGGTTAGGTTTAGGGTAGGGTTAGTTTAAGGGTTAGGGTTAGGTTTGGGGTAGGGTTAGTTTAAGGATTAGGGTTAGGGTTAGGGTTATGCTTAGGGTTAAGTTTAGGGTTAGGATTAGGGTTAGGTTTAGGTTTAGGGTTAGGGTTAGGGTTAGGGTAAGGTTATGTGTTAGGGTTAGGGTTAGGGTTAGGGGAAGTGTTAGGGTTAGGGTTAGTGTTACGGTTAGGGTTAGGGTAATGGTAAAATTTAGGGTTAAAGTAATGGTCAGGGTTAGGGTTAGGGTTAGGGTTAGGGTTAGGGTAATGGTTAGGGTTAGGTTTAGGGTTATGGTAAGGGTAATGTTTAGGTTTAGGGTTAGGGTTAGGTTTACGGTTAGAGTTAGCATAAGGATAAATATTAGAGTTAAGGTTAGGGTGAGGGTAAGGGTAAGGCTTAGGGTTAAGATTAGGGTTAGAGTTAGGGTAAGGGTTAGGGTTATTGTAAGGGTTAGGGTTAGGGTTAGGGTTAGGTTTAAGGTTGGGTTTAAGGTTCGGGTTATGGTTAGGGTAAGGGTAAGGGTTATGTTAGGTTTGGGGTTAGGGTCAGGGTTAAAGTTAGGGTTAGGGTTAGGTTTAGGGTTAGGATTAGGGTTATGGTTAGGGTTAGGGTTAGGGAAAGGGTTAGGGTGTGGGTAAGGGTTAGGATTAGAGTTATGGTTAGGGTTAGGGGTTAAGGTTCGGGTTAGGTTTAGGGTTAGGGAAACAGTTAGGATTAGGGTTAGGTTTAGGTAAGGGTAAGTGTTAGTGTTAGGGTTAGGGGTAGGGTAAGGGTAAGGGTTAGGGTTAGGTTTAGGGTTAGGGTAAGGGTATGAGTTAGGTTTAGGTTTAGGGTTATGTTTAGGGTTAGGGTTAGGGTAAGGAAAAATGTTACAATTAAGGTTAGGGTTAGGGTTAGGGTTAATGTTAGTGTGAGGGTAAGGGTAAGGGTTAGTGTTAGGGTTAGGGATAGGGTTAGGGTAAGGGATAGGGTTAGGGTTAGGGTTAGGTTTAGGTTTGGGGTTAAGGTTAGGGTTAGGGTTAGGGTTAGGGTTAGCGTTAGGGTAAGCGTAAGGGTTAGTGTTAGGGTTAGGGTTAAGGTAAGGGTAAGGTTTAGGGTTAGGGTTCGGCTTAGGTTTAGGGTTAGGGTTAGGGTTAATGTAAGGGTAAGTGTTAGTGTTAGGGTTAGGTTTAGGGTTAGGGTAAGGGTAAGGGTTAGGGTTAGGGTTAGGGTAAGGGTTAGGGTTAGGGTTAGGGTTAGGGTAGGGTTTAGGGTAAGGGTAAGTGTTAGTGTTAGGGTTAGGTTTAGGATAAGGGTAAGGATTAGGGTTAGGTTTAGGGTTAGGGTTAGAGGTTAGGGTTAGGGTTAGGGTTAAAGTGAGGGTTAGGTTTTGTTTTTGTGTTAGGATAAGGGTAAGAGTTAGGGTTATGGTTAGTGTTACAGGTTAGGTTTAGTGTTAGGGTTAGGGTTAGGTTTAGCGTTAGGGTTAGGGTTAGGTTTAGGGTTGGGTAAGGGTTAGGGTTAGGGTTAGGGTTAGGGTAAAGGTTAGGATTAGGGTTAGGGTAGGGTTTAGGGTAAGCGTACATGTTAGTGTTAGGGTTAGGTTTAGGATAAGGGTAAGGATTAGGGTTAGGTTTTGGTTTAGGGTTAGGCTTAGGGTTAGGGTTAGGCTTAGGCTTAGGGTAGGGTTAGTTTAGGGTTAGGGTTAGGGTTAGGGTTAGGTTTAGGTTTAGGTTTAGGGTTAGGGTAAGTGTAAGGGTTAGGGTTATAATTAGGGTTAGGGTTAGGGTTAGGGTTAGGTTTAGGGTTAGGGTTAGCGTAAGGATAAATATTAGAGTTAAGGTTAGGGTGAGGGTAAGGGTAAGGGTTATGGTTAAGATTAGGGTTAGGGTAAGGGTTAGGTTTAGGGTTAGGGTAAGGGTTAGGGTTAGGGTTAGGTTTAGCTTTAAGGTTGGGGTTATGGTTCGGGTTAGGGTTAGGGTAACGGTAAGGGTTAGGTTACGGTTAGGGTTAGGGTTAGGGTTAAGGTTAGGGTTAGGGTTAGGATTAGGGTTATGTTTAGGGTTAGGGTAAGGGTTAGGGTTAGGGTTAGGGGTTACAGTTATGGTTAGGTTTAGTGTTAGGGAAAGAGTTAGGATTAAGGTTAGGGTTAGGTAAGTGTAAGGGTTTGGGTTAGGGTTAGGGTTAAGGTTAGGGTGAGGGTAAGGATAAGGGTTAGGGTTAGGGTTAGGGTTAGGGTAAGGGTTAGGGTTAGGGTTAGGGATAGGTTTAGGTTTGGGGTTAAGGTTAGGGTTAGGGCTAGGGTAAGGGTAAGGGTTAGGTTAGGGTTAGGGTTAGGGTTAAGGTCAGGGTTAGGGTTAGGTTTAATGTTAGGATTGGGGTTAGGTTTAGGGTAAGGGTTAGGGTTAGGGTTAGGGTTAGGCTTAGTGTTAGCGTAAGGGTAAGGGTTAGGGTTAGGGTTAGGGTTAGGGTTAAGTTAGAGGTTAGGGTTAGGGTTAAGGTTAGGGTTTGTGTTAGGGTAGGTTAGGGTAAGGGTTAGGGTTAGGGTTAGGGTTAGTTTAAGGGTTAGGGTTAGGGTTAGGGTTAGAGTGAGATTTAGGGTTGGTTAAGAGTAAGGGTTATGTTTAGGGTTATGGTTAGGGTTAGTTTAAGGGTTAGGGTTAGGTGTTAGGGTTAGGGTTAGGGTTACGGTTAGGGAAAGGGCTATGGTTAGGGTTAGGGTTAGGGTAAGGGTTAGGGTTAGGGTTAGCGTTAGGGTAAGTGTTAGGATTAGTGTTAGGGTTAGGGTAAGGGTAAGGGTTAGGGTTAGGGTTAGGGTAAGGTTAAGTGTTAGGGTTAGGGTTAGGGTTAGGGTTAGTGTTAGGGTAAGTGTTAGGGTAAGGGTTAGCTTTAGAGTTAGGTTTAGGTTTGGGGTTAAGTTTAGGGTTAGGGTTAGGGTTAGGGTAAGGGTAAGAGTTAGGTTAGGGTTAAGGTGATGGTTAGTGTTAGGGTTAGGGTAAAGGTAGGGTTTAGGGTTAGGGTTAGGGTTATGTTTAGGGTAAGGGTAAGGGTGAGTGTTAGGGATAGGGTTAGGTTTAGGGTAAGGGTAAGGTTTAGGATTAAGGTTAGGGTTAGGGTTAGGTTTAGGGTTTGTGTTAGGGTTAGGGTTAGGTTTAAGTTTAGCGTTACGGTATGGTATGCGTAAGGGTTAGGGTTAGGATTATGGTTAGGTTTAGGGTTAGAGTTAGGGTTAGGGTTAGGGTAAGGATAAGGTTTAGGGTTAGGGATTGGATTAGGGTTCGGGTTTGGGTAAGGATAAGAGTTAGGGTTAGGGTTAGGTTTAGGATTAGGGTTACGGTTATGGTTAGGGTGCGGGTAAGTGTAAGGTTTAGGGTTAGATTTAGGTTTAGGGTTAGGGTAAGGGTTAGGGTTAGGGTTAGGGTTAGGGTTATGGTTAGGGTAAGGGTAAGTCTTAGGGTTAGGATTAGGTTTAGGGTTGGGGTTAAGGTTAGGGTTAGGGTTAGGGTAAGGGTAAGCGTTAGGGTTAGGGTTAGGGTTAGGTTAAGTGTTAGGGTAAGGGTGAGGTTTAGGATTAGTGTTAGGGTTAAGGTAAGGTTAAGGATTAGGGTTAGGTTTAGGGTTAGGTTTAGGGTAATGGTTAGGGTTAGGTTAAGTGTAAGAGTAACGTTTGGGTTAGGGTTAGCTTTAGGGTTGGGGTTAGGGAAAGGGTAAGGGTTAGGGTTAGGGTTAAGGTAAGGGTTAGGGTTTGGGTTAGGGTTAGGGTTATGGTTATGGTTAGGTTTAGGATTAGGGTAAGGGTAAGAGTTAGGGTTAGGGTTAGGTTTAGCGTTAGGTAAGCGTAACAGTTAGGATTAGGGTTAGGGTTAAGGTAAGGGTAAGGTTCAGGTTTAGGGTTAGGGTAAGGGTTAGGGTTAGGGTTAGGGTTAGGGTTAGGGTAAGGTTAAGGGTTAGGGTTAGGATTAGGGTTAGGGTAGGGTTAGTGTTAGGTTTAGGGTAAGGGTTATGGTAGGGTTTAGGATAAGGGTAATTGTTAGTGTTAGGGTTAGGTTTAGGATAAGGGTAAGGATTAGGGTTAGGGTTAGGGTTAGGTTTAGTGTTCGGTTTAGGGTTAGGGTTAGGGTAAGGGCAAGGGTTAGGGTTAGGTTTAGGGTTAAGGTTAGGGTTAGGATTAGGGTTAGGGTTAGGTTTAAGGTTAGGGTTAGGGTTAGGGTTAGGGTAAGGATTACGCTTAGAGTTAGGGTAATGGTTACGGTTAGGGTTAGGTTTAGGGTTAGAGTTAGATTTACGGTTAGGGTTAGGAGTTAGGACTAGGGTTAGGGTTAGTGTAAGGTTTAGGGTTAGGTATAGGTTTAGTTTAAGGGTTAGGGTTAGGGTTAGGGTAAGGGTAAGGGTTAGGTTTAGGGTAAGAGTTAGGGTTAGGTTTAGGGTTAGGGTTAGGGTTCGTGTAAGGGTAAGGTTCAGGGTTAGGTTAGGGTTAGGGTTAGGGTAATGGTTAGGGTAGGGTTAGGATTAGGTTTAGTGTTAGGGATAGGGTAAGGGTAAGGGTTAGGGTTAGGGTTAGGGTTAGGTTTAGGGTTGGGCTTAAGGTTAGGTTTAGGGTTAGGGTACGTTTAAGGATTAGGGTTAGGATTATTGTTAGGGTTATGCTTCGAGTTAGGGTTAGGGTTAGGATTAGGGTTATGTTTAGGGTTAGGGTTAGGGTTAGGGTTAGGGTTAGGTTTAGGGTAAGGTTATGTGTTGGGGTTAGAGTTAGGTTTAGGCTTAGGGTTAGGGATAGGGTAAGTGTTAGGGTTAGGGTTAGGGTTACGGTTACGGTTAGTGTTAGGGTAAGGGTAAGGGTTAGGGTTAAATTTAGGCTCAGGGTTAGGGTTAGGGTTAGGGTAAGGGTAAGGGTTAGGTTTAGGGTTAGGGTTAGTTTTAGGGTTAGGGTTAGGGTAAGGATAAATGTTAGAGTTAAGTTTAGGATTAGGGTTAGGTTTAGGGTTATGATTAGCGTTATGGTTAGGGTAAGGGTTAGGGTTAGGGTTAGGGTTAGGTTTAAGGTTAGGGTTAGGCTTAGTGTTAGAGTAAGGGTAAGGGTTAGGGTTAGTGTTAGTGTTACGGTTAAGTTTGAGTTTAGAGTTAGGATTAGGGTTGGGGTAAGGGTTAGGGTTAGGGTTAGGGTGAGTGTTAGGGTTAGGGTTAGAGTTAGAGTTAGGGTTAGTGTAAGGGCAAGGATTAGGGTTAGGGTTAGGGTTAAGGTTAGGGTTAGGATTAGGGTTAGGGTTAGGGTAAGGGTTAGGGTTAGGTTAGGGTAAGGTTTAGGGTTATGGTTAGGGTTAGGTTTAAGGTTAGGGTTAGGGTAAGTGTAAGGGTTAGGGTTAGGGTCAGGGTAAGGGTTAGGTTAGGGTTAGGGTTAGGTTTAAGGTTGGGGTTAAGTTTCGGGTTAGGGTTAGGGTAAGGGTAAGGGTTAGGTTAGGGTTAGGGTTAGGTTTAAGATTAGAGTTAGGGTTAGGGTAAGGGTAAGGGTTAGGGTTAGGGTTAGGGTTAGTTTTAGGGTTAGGGTAAGTGTAAGGGTTAGGGTTAGGGTTAGGGTTAGGGTAAGGGTTAGGGTTAGGATTAGGGTTAGGTTAGGGTTTAGGGTAAGGGTAAATGTTAGTGTTAGGGTTAGGTTTAGGATAAGGGTAAGGATTAGGGTTAGGTTTTGGTTTAGGGTTAGGAGTTAGGCTTAGGGTTAGGGTTAGGGTTAGGGTAGGGTTAGTTTAAGGGTTAGGGTTAGGGTTAGGTCTAGGGTTAGGGTTAGGGTTAGGGTAAGGCTTAGGGTTAGGTTTAGGATTAGGGATAGGGTAAGGGTAAGGGTTAGGGTTAGGGTTAGGTTTAGATTTGGGGTTAAGGTTAGGTTTAGGGTTAGCGTACATGTAAGGATTAGGGTTAGGGTTAGGTTCCGGTTATGCTTAGGGTTAGGGTTAGGGTTAGGATTAGGGCTAGGTTTAGGGTTAGGGTTAGGGTTAGTGTAAGGTTATGTGTTAGGGTTAGGGTTAGGGTTAGGGTTAGGGTAAGGGTTAGGGTTAGGGTTAGTGTTACGGTTAGGGTTAGGGTAAGGGTAAGGTTTAGGGTTAAAGTTTTGGTCAGAGTTAGGTTTAGGGTTAGGGTTAGGGTAAGGGTAAGGATTAGGTTTCGGTTTAGGGTTAGGTTTAGGGTTAGTTTTAGGGTAAGAAAAATGTTACAATTAAGGTTAGGGGTAGGGTTAGGGTTAAGGTTAAGATTAGGTCGAGGGTAAAGGTAAGGGTTAGGGTTAGGGTTAGGGTTAGGGTTAGGGTAAGGGTTAGGGTTAGGGTTAGGGTTAGGGTTAGGTTTAGGTTTGGGGTTAAGCTTAGGGTTAGTGTTAGGGTAAGTGTAAGGGTTAGGTTAGGGTTAGGGTTAGCGTTAAAGTCAGGGTTAGGGTTAGGTTTAAGGTTAGGATTAGGGTTAGGGTTAGGGTAAGGGTTAGGTTAGGGTTAGGGTTAGGGTTAGTGTAAGGTTATGTGTTAGGGTTAGGGTTAGGGTAAGTGTTAGGGTTAGGGTTAGTGTTACGGTTAGGGTTAGGGTAAGGGTAAGATTTAGGGTTAGAGTTTTGGTCAGGGTTAGGGTTAGGGTTAGGGTTAGGGTAGGGTTAGGGTTACGGTTAGGGTTAGGATTAGGTTAGGGTTAGGGTAAGGGTAAGGGTTAGGGTTATGGTTAGGGTAATGGTAAGTGTAAGGGTTAGGGTTAGAGGTTAGGGTTAATGTTAGGGTTAGGTTAAGGTTTAGGCTTAGAGTTAGGGTTAGGGTTAGGATAAGGGTTAGGGTTAGTGTAAGGGTAAGTGTTAGGGTTAGGGTTAGGGTTAGGGTTTGGGTAAGGGTTATGGTTAGGGTTAGGGTTAGGGTTAGGGTTGGGGTAAGGTTAGGGTTTGCAAAATGGAAAGTGTTAGAGTTAGGGTTAGGGTTAGGGTAAGGGTTAGGGTAAGGTAAGCGTAAGGGTTAGGGTTAGGTGTTAGGGTTAATGTTAGGGTTAGGTTAAGGGTTAGGGTTAGAGTTAGGTTTAGGGTTAGGATAAGGGTTAGGGGTAGGGTAAGGGTAAGTGTTAGGGTTAGGCTTAGGGTTAGGGTAAGGGTTATGGTTAGGTTTAGGGTAAGGTTTACGGTGGGGGTTTAGTTTAGGGTTAGGAAAAGGGAAATGTTAGGGTTAGGGTTAGGGTTAGGGTAAGGGTAAGATTTAGGGTTAAAGTTATGGTCAGGGTTAGGTTTAGGGATTGGGTTAGGGTGAGGGTAAGGTTTAGGGTTAGGTTTAGGGTTATGGTAAGGGTAAGGTTTAGGTTTAGGGTTAGGTTTAGGTTTAGGGTTAGGGTTAGCGTAAGGATAAATATTAGAGTTAAGGTTAGGGTGAGGGTAAGAGTAAGGGTTAGGGTTAAGATTAGGGTTAGGGTTAGGGTAAGGGTTAGGGTTAGGGTTAGGGTGAGGGTATGGGTAAGGATTAGGTTTAGGTTTAGGGTTAGGTTTAGGGTTAGGGTTAGGGTAAGGAAAAATGTTACAATTAATTTTAGGGTTAGGGTTAGGGTTAGGATTAGGGTAAGGGTTAGGGTTAGGGTTAGGGTTAGGGTTAGGTTTAGGTTTGGGGTTAAGCTTAGGGTTAGGGTTAGGGTAAGTGTAAGGGTTAGGTTAGGGTTAGGGTTAGGGTTAAGGTCAGGGTTAGGGTTAGGTTTAAGGTTAGGATTAGGGTTAGGGTTAGGGTAAGGGTTAGGGTTAGGGTTAGGGTTAGGGTTATGCTTAGGGTTAGGGTTAGGGTTAGGATTAGGGTTAGGTTTAGGGTTAGGGTTAGGGTTAGGGTAAGGTTATGTGTTAGGGTTAGGGTTAGGGTAAGGGTAAGGTTTAGGGTTAAAGTTATGGTCAGGGTTAAGGTTAGGGTTAGGGTTAGGGTAAGGTAAGGGTTAGGGTTAGGTTTAGGGTTATGGTAAGGGTAAGGTTTAGGTTTAGGGTTAGGGTTAGGTTTAGGGTTAGGGTTAGCATAAGGATAAATATTAGAGTTAAGGTTAGGGTGAGGGTAAGGGTAAGTGTTAGGGTTAAGATTAGGGTTAGGGTTAGGGTAAGGGTTAGGGTTAGGGTTAGGGTTAGGGTTAGGGTAAGGGTTAGGGTTAGGGTTAGGGTTAGGTTTAAGGTTGAGGTAAAGGTTCGGGTTAGGGTTAGGGTAAGGGTAAGGGTTAGGTCAGGGTTAGGGTTAGGTTTAGTGTTAAGGTTAGGGTTACGGTTAGGTTTAGGGTTAGGATTAGGGTTATGGTTATGGTTAGGGTTAGGGTTAGGGTTAGGGTAAGGGTAAGGGTTAGGATTAGAGTTAGGGTTAGGGTTAGCGGTTACGGTTATGGTTAGGTTTAGGGTTAGGGAAAGAGTTAGGATTAGGGTTAGGTAAAGGTAAAGGTAAGTGTTAATGTTAGTGTTAGGGTTAGGGTAAGGGTAAGGGTTAGGGTTAGGTTTAGGGTTAGGGTAAGGGTAAGGGTAAGGGTAAGAGTTAGGGTTAAGGGTTAGAGTTAATGTTAGGGTTAGGTTAAGGGTTAGGGTTAGAGTTAGGGTTAGGGTTAGGATAAGGGTTAGGGTTAGGGTAAGGGTAAGTGTTAGGGTTAGGGTTAGGGTTAGGTTTAGGTTTAGGGTTAGGGTTAGCGTAAGGATAAATACTAGTATTAAGGTTAGGGTGAGGGTAAGGGTAAGGGTTAGGGTTAAGATTAGGGTTAGGGTTAGGGTAAGGGTTAGGGTTAATGTTAGGGTTAGGGTTAGGGTAAGGGTTAGGGTTAGGGTTAGGGTTAGGTGTAAGGTTGGGGTAAAGGTTCGGGTTAGGGTTAGGGTAAGGGTAAGGGTTAGGTCAGGGTTAGGGTTAGGTTTAGGGTTAAGGTTAGGGTTACGGTTAGGTTTAGGTTTAGGATTAGGGTTATGGTTAGGGTTAGGATTTGGGTTAGGGTTAGGGTTAGTGTAAGGGTAAGGGATAGGATTAGAGTTAGGGTTAGTGTTAGGGGTTACGGTTATGGTTAGGTTTAGGGTTAGGGAAAGATTTAGGATTAGGGTTAGGTTTAGGTAAGGGTAAGTGTTAGTGTTAGTGTTAGGGTTAGGGTAAGGGTAAGGGTTAGGGTTAGGTTTAGGGTTAGGGTAAGGGTAAGGGTTAAGTTTAGGGTTAGGGTTAGGTTTAGGGTTAGGATTAGGGTAAGGAAAAATGTTACAATTAAAGTTATGGTTAGGGTTAGGGTTAGGGTTAAGGTTAGGGTGAGGGTAAGGGTAAGGGTTAGGGTTAGGGTTAGGGTTAGGGATAGGGTAAGGGTTAGGGTTAGTGTTAGGGTTAGGGTTAGGGTTATGTTTGGGGTTAAGGTTAGGGTTAGGGTTAGGGTAAGTGTAAGGGTTAGGTTAGGGTTAGGGTTAGGGTTAAGGTCAGGGTTAGGGTTAGGTTTAAGTTTAGGATTAGGGTTAGGGTTAGGGTTAGGCTTAGTGTTAGAGTAAGGGTAAGGGTTAGGTTTACGGTTAGGTTTAGGGTTAAGTTAGAGGTTAGGGTTAGGGTTAGGGTAAGTGTTAGGTTTAGGATTAGGGTAAGGGTTAGGGTTAGGGTTAGAGTTAGGGTTAGGGTTAGGGTAAAGGCAAGGGTTAGGTTTAGGTTTAAGGTTAGGGTTATGGTTAGGGTTAGGGTTAGAGTAATTGTTAGGGTTATGTTAGGGTAAGGGTTTGGGTAAGGGTTAGGGTTAGGTTTAGTTTAGGGTTAGGGTTAGGGTTAGGGTAAGGGTAAGGTTTAGAGTTAGGGTTAGGGTTAGGGTAGGTTTAGGGTAAGGGTAAGTGTTATTGGTAGGGTTAGGTTTAGGATAAGGGTAAGGATTAGGGTTAGGTTTTGGGTTAGGGTTAGGGTTAGGGGTTAGGCTTAGGCTTAGAGTAAGGGTAAGCGTTAGGGTTAGGGTTAGGGTTAGGGTTAAGTTTGAGTTTAGGGCTACGGTTAGGGTTAGGGTAAGGGGTAGGCTTTGGGTTAGGGTAAGGATAAATGTTAGAGTTAAGGTTAGGGTGAGGGTTAGGGTTAGGGGTAGGATTAGGGTTATGGTTAGGGTAAGGGTTAGGTTTAGATTTAGGGTTAGGATTAGACTTAGTGTTAGGGTAAGGGTAAGGGTTAGGTTTAGGGTTAGGGTAAGGGTTAAGGTTGAGGTTAGGGTTAGAGTAAGGATAAATGTTAGAGTTAAGTTTAGGGTGATGGTTAGGGTTAGGGTAAGGGTTATCGTTAGGGTTAGGGTTAGGGTTAGGCTTAGTGTTAGAGTAAGGGTAAGGGTTAGGGTTATGGTTAGGGTTAGGGTTAGGTTTAAGTTTGAGGTTAGGGTTAGGGTTAGGGTTAGGGTAAGGGTTAGGGTTTGGGTTAGGGTAAGGGTAAGGGTTAGGGTTAGGGTTAGGGTAAGGGAAAGTGTAAGGGTTAGGGTTAGGGGTTAGGGTTAATCTTAGGGTTAGGTTAAGGGTTAGGGTTAGAGTTAGGGTTAGGGTTAGGATAAGGGTTAGGGTTAGGGTAAGGGTAAGTGTTATGGTTAGGGTTAGGGTTAGGGTTTGGGTAAGGGTTATGGTTAGGGTTAGGATTAGGTTTAGGGTTGGGGTTAAGGTTAGGGTTAGGAAAATGGAAAGTGTTACGGTTAGGGTTAGGGTTAGGGTAGGGTAAGGGTAAGGTTAAGGGTTAGGGTTAGGGTTAGGTTTAGGGTTAGGGAAAGGGTAAGGTTTAGGGTGAGGTTTAGGGTTAGGGTAAGGATTAGGAATAGGGTTATGTTTAGGGTAAGTGTTACGGTTAGGGTTAGGGTTAGGGTTAGGGTTAGTGTTAGGATTAGTGTAAGGCTTAGGGTAAGGGCAAGGGTTAGGGATAGGGTTAGGGTTAAGTTTAGGGTTAGGATTAGTGTTAGGACTAGGGTTAAGGTTAGAGTTAGGGTTAGGGTTAGGGTAAGGGTTACGGTTAGAGTTAGGGTAAGGGTTAGGGTTAGGGTTAGGGTTAGGGTTAGAGTTAGGTTTAGGGTTAGGGTTCGGGTTAGGCCTAGGGTTAGGGTTAGGGTAAGGGTTAGGGTTAGGTTTAGTTTAAGGGTTAGGTTTAGGGTTAGTGTAAGGGTAGGTGTTAGGGTTAGGGTAAGAGTTAGGGTTAGGGTTAGGTTTAGGGTTAGGGTTCGGGTAAGGGTAAGGGTTAGGGTTAGGATTAGGGTTAGGGTTAGGGTAATGGTTAGGGTTAGCGTTAGGGTTAGGTTTGGGGTTAGGGATAGGGTAAGAGTAAGGGTTAGGGTTAGGGTTAGGTTTACGGATGGGGTTGAGGTCAGGTTTAGGGTTAGGGTACGTTTAAGGATTAGGGTTAGGGTTAGGGTTAGGGTTATGCTTAGGGTTAGGGTTAGGGTTAGGATTAGGGTTAGGGTTAGGTTTAGGGTTAGGGTAAGGTTATGTGTTAGGGTTAGGATTAGGGTTAGGCTAGGGTTAGGGTTAGGGTTAGGGTTAGAGTTAGGGTTAGGGTAAGGGTTAGGGTTATGTTTAGGATTAGGGTAATGATTAGGGTTAGGGTTAGGGTTAGGGTTAGGTTTAGGGTTATGGATAGGGTAAGAGTAAAGGTTAGTGTTAGGGTTAGGTTTAGGGTTGGGGTTAACGTTAGGTTTAGGGTTAGGGTACATTTAAGGATTAGGGTAAGGGTTAGGGTTAGGGTTATGCTTAGGGTTATTGTTAGGGTTAGGATTAGGGTTAGGTTTAGGGTTAGGGTTAGGGTTAGGGTTAGCGTTAGGGTAAGGTTATGTGTTATGCTTAGCGTTAGGGTTAGGGTTAGGGTTAGGGTACGTGTTAGGCTTAGGTTGAGTGTTATGCTTAGGGTTAGGGTAAGAGTAAGGGTTAGTGTTAAAATTAGGGTCAGGGTTAGGGTTAGGATTAGGGTAAGGGTAAGGGTTAGGGTTAGGTTTAGGGGTAGGGTAAGGTTAAGGGTTAGGGTTAGGGTTAGGGTTAGGGTTAGTGTAAGGGTTAGGGTTAGGGTTAGGGTTAGGGTTAGGGTAAGGGTTAGGGTTAGGTTAAGGGTTGGGGTTAAGGTTAGGGTTAGGGTTAGGGTAAGGGTAAGGGTTAGTTTAGGGTTAGGGTTAGGGTTAAGGTTAGCGTTAGGGTCAGGTTTAGGGTTAGGATTAGGGTTAGGGTTAGGGTAAGGGTTAGGGTTATGGTTAGGGTAAGGGTAAGTGTAAGGGTTAGAGTTAGGGGTTAGGGTTAATGTTAGGGTTAGGTTAAGGGTTAGGGTTAGAGTTAGGGTTAGGGTTAGGATAAGGGTTAGGGTTAGGGTAAGGGTAAGTGTTAGGGTTATGGTTAGGGTTAGAGTTTGGGTAAGGGTTATGGTTAGGGTTAGGGTTAGGTTTAGGGTTGAGGTTAAGTTTAGGGTTAGAAAAATGGAAAGTGTTAGGGTTAGGATTAGGGTTAGGGTTAGGGTAAAGTTTAGGGTTAGGGGTTAGGGTTAATGTTAGGGTTAGGTTAAGCGTTAGGTTTAGAGTTAGGGTTAGGGTTAGGATAAGTGTTAGGGTTAGGATAAGGGTAAGTGTTAGGGTTAGGGTTAGTGTTAGGGTTAGGGTAAGGGTTATGTTTAGGTTTAGGGTTAGGTTTATGGTGGGGTTTTAGTTTAGGGTTAGGAAAAGGGAAATGTTAGGGTTAGGGTTAGGGTTATGGTTAGGGTTACGGTTAGGGTTAGGGTTAGGGCTAAGGTTGAGGTTAGGTTTAGGATTAGGGTTAGGGTAAGGGTTATGGTTAGGGTTAGGATTAGGGTTAGGTTTAGCGTTACGGTTAGGGTTAGGGTTAGGGTTAGGGTAAGGGTTAGGGTTAGGTTTAGGGTTAGTTTTAGGGTTAGGGTAAGTGTTAGGGTTACGGTTAGGGTAAGGGTAAGGGTTAGGGTTAGGGTTCGGGTTAGGGTTTAGGGTTAGTGTTAGGTTTAGGGTTAGGGTTAGGGTAAGGGTTAGACTTAGGGTTAGGGTTAGAGTAAGGGTTAGGGTTAGGGTTAGGATTAGGTTTAGGGCTAGGTTTAGGGTAAGGGTTAGGGTTAGGGTTAGGGTTAGGGTTAGGGGTAAGGGTTAGAGTTAGGGTTAGGGTTAGGGTAACGGTGAGGTTTAGGTTTAGGGTTAGGGTTAGGGGTAGGGTTAGGGCTACGTTTAGTGTTAGGTTTAAGGTAAGTGTAAGGGTTAGGGTTAAGATTAGGGTTAGGATTAGGGTTAGGTTTAGCGTTACGGATAGGGTTAGGGTTAGGTTTAGGGTAAGGGTAAGGTTTAGGATTAGGGTTAGGGTTAGGGTAAGGGAAAGTGTTAGGGTTAGGGTTAGGGTTAGGGTTAGGATGAGGGTAAGGGTTAGGGTTAGGTTTATGGTTAGGGTTATGGTTAGGCTTAGGGTTAGGTTTAGATAAGGGTAAGTGTTAGGGTTAGGGTTAGGTTTAGGGTTAGGCTTAGTCTTAGGGTTAGGGTTAGGGTTAGGTTTAGGGAAAGGGAAAAGGTTAGGGTTAGGGTTAGGTTTAGGGTAAGGATTAGGGTTAGTCTTAGGGTTAGGGTAAGTGTTAGGGTTAGGGTTAGGGTTAGCACTAAGGTTAGGGTTAGGGTTAGGGTAAGGGTAAGGTTTGGGGTTAGGGTTAGGTTTAGGGTAAGGGTAAGGGTTAGGGTTAGGGTTAGGTTAGGTTTAGGGTTAGGGTAAGGGTAAGGGTTAGGGTTAGGATCAGTGCTAGGTTTAGGGTTAGGGTAAGGGTTAGGGTTAGGGTTATGGTTAGGGTAGGGTTAGGGTTAGGGTTAGGGTTAGAGTTATGGTTAGGGTAATGGTTAGGTTTACGGTTAGAGTTAGGGTTAGGTTTAGGGTTAAGTTAACGGTAAGGGTTAGGGTTAGGGTTAGGTTTAGGGTAAGGGTTAGGGTTAGGTAGGGTAAGGGTTAGGGTTAGGTTTAGGGTTAGGGTAAGGGTAAGGGTTAGGGTTAGGGTTAGGGTTAGTGTAAGGGTTAGGGTTAGTTTAGGGTTAGGGTAAGGGCAAGGGTTAGGGATAGGGTTAGGGTAAAGTTTAGGGTTAGGATTAGTGTTAGGACTAGGGTTAAGGTTAGAGTTAGGGTTAGGGTTAGGGTAAGGGTTAGGGTTAGATTTAGGGTAAGGGTTAGGGTTAGGGTAAGTGTTAGGGTTACGGTTAGGGTAAGGGTAAGGGTTAGGGTTAGGGTTCGGGTTAGGGTTTAGGGTTAGTGTTAGGTTTAGGGTTAGTTTTAGGGTTAGGGTAAGTGTTAGGGTTACGGTTAGGGTAAGGGTAAGGGTTAGGGTTAGGGTTCGGGTTAGGGTTTAGGGTTAGTGTTAGGTTTAGGGTTAGGGTTAGGGTAAGGGTTAGACTTAGGGTTAGGGTTAGAGTAAGGGTTAGGGTTAGGGTTAGGATTAGGTTTAGGGCTAGGTTTAGGGTAAGGGTTAGGGTTAGGGTTAGGGTTAGGGTTAGGGGTAAGGGTTAGAGTTAGGGTTAGGGTTAGGGTAACGGTGAGGTTTAGGTTTAGGGTTAGGGTTAGGGGTAGGGTTAGGGCTACGTTTAGTGTTAGGGTTAAGGTAAGTGTAAGGGTTAGGGTTAAGATTAGGGTTAGGATTAGGGTTAGGTTTAGCGTTACGGATAGGGTTAGGGTTAGGTTTAGGGTAAGGGTAAGGTTTAGGATTAGGGTTAGGGTTAGGGTAAGGGAAAGTGTTAGGGTTAGGGTTAGGGTTAGGGTTAGGATGAGGGTAAGGATTAGGGTTAGGTTTATGGTTAGGGTTATGGTTAGGCTTAGGGTTAGGTTTAGATAAGGGTAAGTGTTAGGGTTAGGGTTAGGTTTAGGGTTAGGCTTAGTCTTAGGGTTAGGGTTAGGGTTAGGTTTAGGGAAAGGGAAAGGGTTAGGGTTAGGGTTAGGTTTAGGGTAAGGATTAGGGTTAGTCTTAGGGTTAGGGTAAGTGTTAGGGTTAGGGTTAGGGTTAGCACTAAGGTTAGGGTTAGGGTTAGGGTAAGGGTAAGGTTTGGGGTTAGGGTTAGGTTTAGGGTAAGGGTAAGGGTTAGGGTTAGGGTTAGGTTAGGTTTAGGGTTAGGGTAAGGGTAAGGGTTAGAGTTAGGATCAGTGCTAGGTTTAGGGTTAGGGTAAGGGTTAGGGTTAGGGTTATGGTTAGGGTAGGGTTAGGGTTAGGGTTAGGGTTAGAGTTATGGTTAGGGTAATGGTTAGGTTTACGGTTAGAGTTAGGGTTAGGTTTAGGGTTAAGTTAACGGTAAGGGTTAGGGTTAGGGTTAGGTTTAGGGTAAGGGTTAGGGTTAGGTAGGGTAAGGGTTAGGGTTAGGTTTAGGGTTAGGGTAAGGGTAAGGGTTAGGGTTAGGGTTAGGGTTAGGGTTAGTGTAAGGGTTAGGGTTAGTTTAGGGTTAGGGTAAGGGCAAGGGTTAGGGATAGGGTTAGGGTAAAGTTTAGGGTTAGGATTAGTGTTAGGACTAGGGTTAAGGTTAGAGTTAGGGTTAGGGTTAGGGTAAGGGTTAGGGTTAGATTTAGGGTAAGGGTTAGGGTTAGGGTTAGGGTTAGGGTTAGAGTTAGGTTTAGGGTTAGGGTTCGAGTTAGGCCTAGGGTTAGGGTTAGGGTAAGGGTTACGGTTAGGTTTAGTTTAAGGGTTAGGTTTAGGGTTAGTGTAAGGGTAGGTGTTAGGGTTAGGGTAAGAATTAGGGTTAGGGTTAGGGTTAGGGTTCGGGTAAGGGTAAGGGTTAGGGTTAGGATTAGGGTTAGGGTTAGGGTAATGGTTAGGGTTAGCGTTAGGGTTAGGTTTGGGGTTAGGGATAGGCTAAGAGTAAGGGTTAGGGTTAGGGTTAGGTTTACGGTTGGGGTTGAGGTTAGGTTTAGGGTTAGGGTACGTTTAAGGATTAGGGTTAGGGTTAGGGTTAGGGTTATGCTTAGGGTTAGGGTTAGGGTTATTATTAGGGTAAGGGTTAGGGTTAGGGTTAGGGTAAGGTTATGTGTTAGGGTTAGGGTTAGGGTTAGGCTAGGGTTAGGGTTAGGGTTAGGGTTAGAGTTAGGGTTAGGGTAAGGGTTAGGGTTATGTTTAGGATTAGGGTAATGGTTAGGGTTAGGGTTAGGGTTAGGGTTAGGTTTAGGGTTATGGATAGGGTAAGAGTAAAGGTTAGTGTTAGGGTTAGGTTTAGGGTTGGGGTTAACTTTAGGTTTAGGGTTGGGGTACATTTAAGGATTAGGGTAAGGGTTAGGGTTAGGGTTATGCTTAGGGTTATTGATAGGGTTAGGATTAGGGTTAGGTTTAGGGTTAGGGTTAGGGTTAGGGTTAGCGTTAGGGTAAGGTTATGTGTTATGGTTAGCGTTAGGGTTAGGATTAGGGTTAGGGTACGTGTTAGGCTTAGGTTTAGTGTTATGGTTAGGGTTAGGGTAAGGGTAAGGGTTAGGGTTAAAATTAGGGTCAGGGTTAGGGTTAGGGTTAGGGTAAGGGTAAGGGTTAGGGTTAGGTTTAGGGTTAGGGTAAGGGTAAGGGTTAGGGTTAGGGTTAGGGTTAGTGTAAGGGTTAGGGTTAGGGTTAGGGTTAGGGTAAGGGTTAGGGTTAGGGTTAGGTTAAGGGTTGGGGTTAAGGTTAGGGTTAGGGTTAGGGTAAGGGTAAGGGTTAGGTTAGGGTTAGGGTTAGGGTTAAGGTTAGGGTTAGGGTTAGGTTTAGGGTTAGGATTAGGGTTAGGGTTAGGGTGAGGGTTTGGGTTATGGTTAGGGTAAGGGTAAGTGTAAGGGTTAGAGTTAGGGGTTAGGGTTAATGTTAGGGTTAGGTTAAGGGTTAGGGTTAGAGTTAGGGTTAGGGTTAGGATAAGGGTTAGGGTTAGGGTAAGGGTAAGTGTTAGGGTTAGGGTAAGGGTTAGGGTTAGGGTTAGGGTTGAGGTTAAGGTTAGGGTTAGGAAAATGGAAAGTGTTAGGGTTAGGGTTAGGGTTAGGGTTAGGGTAAGGTTTAGGGTTAGGGGTTAGGGTTAATGTTAGGGTTAGGTTAAGCGTTAGGGTTAGAGTTAGGGTTAGGGTTAGGATAAGGGTTAGGGTTAGGGTAAGGGTAAGTGTTAGGGTTAGGGTTAGTGTTAGGGTTAGGGTAAGGGTTATGTTTAGGTTTAGGGTTAGGTTTACGGTGGGGGTTTAGTTTAGGGTTAGGAAAAGGGAAATGTTAGGGTTAGGGTTAGGGTTATGGTTAGGGTTACGGTTAGGGTTACGGTTAGGTTTAAGGTTGAGGTTAGGTTTAGGGTTAGGGTTAGGGTAAGGGTTATGGTTAGGGTTAGGATTAGGGTTAGGTTTAGCGTTACGGTTAGGGTTAGGGTTAGGGTTAGGGTAAGGGTTAGGGTTAGGTTTAGGGTTAGTTTTAGGGTTAGGGTAAGTGTTAGGGTTAGGGTTAGGGTATGGGAAAGGGTTAGGTTTAGGGTTAGGGTTAGGGTTTAGGGTTAGTGTTAGGTTTAGGGTTAGGGTTAGGGTAAGGGTTAGACTTAGGGTTAGGGTTAGAGTAAGGGTTAGGGTTATGGTTAGGGTTAGGGTTAGGGGTAAGGGTTAGAGTTAGGTTTAGGGTTAGGGTAACGGTGAGGTTTAGGTTTAGGGTTAGGGTTAGGGGTAGGGTTAGGGCTATTTTTAGGGTTAGGGTTAAGGTAAGTGTAAGGGTTAGGGTTAAGGTTAGGGTTAGGATTAGGGTTAGGTTTAGGGTTAGGGTAATGGTTAGGGTTAGGGTTAGGTTTAGATAAGGGTAAGTGTTAGGGTTAGGGTTAGGTTTAGGGTTAGGCTTAGTCTTAGGGTTAGGGTTAGGGTTAGGTTTAGGGAAAGGAAAAGGGTTAGGGTTAGGGTTAGGTTTAGGGTAAGGATTAGGGTTAGTCTTAGGGTTAGGGTAAGTGTTAGGGTTAGGGTTAGGGTTAGCACTAAGGTTAGGGTTAGGGTTAGGGTAAGGGTAAAGTTTGGGGTTAGGGTTAGGTTTAGGGTAAGGGTAAGGGTTAGGGTTAGTGTTAGGTTAGGTTTAGGGTTAGGGTAAGGGTAAGGGTTAGGGTTAGGATCAGTGTTAGGTTTAGGGTTAGGGTAAGAGTTAGGGTTAGGGTTATGGTTAGGGTAGGGTTAGGGTTAGGGTTAGGGTTAGAGTTATGGTTAGGGTAAGGGTAAGGTTTACGGTTAGAGTTAGGGTTAGGTTTAGGGTTAAGTTAACGGTAAGGGTTAGGGTTAGGGTTAGGTTTAGGGTAAGGGTTAGGGTTAGGTAGGGTAAGGGTGAGATTTAGGGTTAGGGTTAGGGTTACGGTAAGGGTTAGTGTTAGTGTTAGGGTTAGGGTTAGGTTTAGGGTAACGGTTAGGGAAAGGGTAATGGTTAGGTTTAGTTTTAGGTTTAGGTTTGGGTTAGAGTTAGGGACAGGGTAAATGTAAGTTTTAGGGTAAGGGTAAAGGTTAGGGTTAGGTTTAGGATTGGGGTTAAGGTTAGGGTTAGTGTTAGGGTAAGGGTAAGGTTAGGGTTAGGGTTAGGGTAAGGGTAAGGTTTAGGTTTAGGGTTAGGGTTAGGGGTTAGTGTTAGGGCTAGGTTTAGGGTTAGGGTAAGGGTAAGTGTTAGGGTTAGGGTTAGGGTTAGGGTTAGGGTTTGGATGAGGGTAAGGGTTAGCGTTAGGGTTAAGGTAAGGTGTTAGGGTTAGGGTAAGGGTAAGTGTTAGGGTTAGGGGTTAGGGTTAGTGTTAGGGTTAGGTTTAGGGTTAGGGTTAGGGTCTAGCATTAAGTTTAAGGTTAGGGACAGGGTAAGGGTAAGGGTTAGGGTTAGGGTTAGTGGTTAGCGTTAAGGTTAGGGTTAGGGTTGGGGTTAGGATAAGGGTAAGTGATAGGGTTAGGGTGAGGGTTAGGGTTAGGATAAGGGTAAGGGTTAGAGTTAGGGTTAGGGTTAGGTTTAGGGTTAGGTTTCGTGTAAGGTATAGTATTAGGGTTAGGGTTAGGGTTAGGTTTAGAGTTAGGGTTAGGGTTAGTGTAATGGCAAGGGTTACGGTTTGGGTTAGGGTTAGATTTAGGTGTTAGGGTTAACGTTAGGGTTAGGGTAAGGTTAGGGTTAGGGTCAGGGTTAGGGTTAGGGTAAGGGTAAGTGTTAGGGTTAGGGATAGGCTTAGGGATAGGGTAAGGGTAAGGGTTAGGGTAGGGTTAGGGTAAGGGTTAGGGTTTGGGTTAGGGTAAGAGTAAGTGTTAGGGTTAGGGTTAGGGTTAGGGTTAGTGTTAGGTTTAGGATAGGGTTAGGGTTAGGGTTAGTGTAAGGATAAGTGTTAGGGTTAGATTTAGGTTTAGGGTAAGGGTAATAGTTAGGGTTTGAGTTAGGGTTAGGGTTAGGGGTTAGGTTTAGGTTTAGGGTTAGGGTAAAGGTTATGGTTAGGGTTAGGGTTAGCGTTAGGGTAAGGATTAGGGTAGGGTTAGGGTTAGGGGTAGGTTTGGGGTTAGGGTTAGGGTAAGGGTAAGGGTGAGGGTTAGGGTTAGGCTTAGTTTTAGGGTTAGGGTTAGGGTTAGGGTAAGGGTAAGGGTTAGGGTTAGGGTTAGGGTTAGGTTTAGGTTTAGGGTAAGGGTAAGGGTAAGGGTAATTGTAAGGGTTAGAGTTAGGGTTAGGGGTATAGGGTAAGGGTTGGTTTTAGGGTTAGGGTAAGGGTTATTATTATGGTTAGGGTTAGGGTTTGGGTTAGGGTAAGAGTTAGGGTTATGGTAAGTGTTAGGGTTAGGTTTAGGGTTAGGGTTAGTGTTAGGTTTATGTTTAGTGTTAGGGTAAGGGTAAGCGTTAGGGTTGGGTTAGTGTTAGCTAAAGGGTAAGGGTTAGGTTTAGGGTTAGGGTAAGGATTAGGGTTAGGGTTAGGGTTAGGGTAAGGGAAAGGTTAAGGGTTAGGTTTAGGGTTAGGGTTAGGGTTAGGATTAGGGTTAGTGATAGGTTTAGGGTAAGGGTTAGGATTAGGTTTAGGGTTAGCATTAAGGTTAGGTTTAGGGTTAGGGTAAGGGTAAGGGTTAGGGTTAGAGTTAGGGTTTGGGTTAGGGGTTGTGTTATTGTTAAGGTTAGTGTTAGGGTTAGTGTTAGGGTTAGGTATAGGGTTACGGTTAGGGTAAGGGTAATTGTTAGAGTTAGGGTTAGGATTAGGATTAGGTTTAGGGTTAGGTTTAGGGTAAGGGTAAGGGTTAGGGTTAGAGTTAGGATTAGGGATAGTGTTAAGGTTAGGGTTAGGGTTAGGGTTAGGGTAAGGTTTAAGGTTAGGTTTAGGGTTAGGGAAAGAGTAAGTGTTAGGGTTAGGGTGGGGGTTAGGGTAAGGTTTAGGGTTAGGGTTAGGGTTAGGATAAGGGTTAGGTTTAGGGTTAGGGTTAGCATTAAGGTTAGGTTTAGGGTTAGGGTAACGGTGAGGGTTAGGGTTAGGGTTTAGGCTAGGTTCAGGGGTTAGGATTAGGCTTAGGGTTAGGTTTAGGGTTAGTGTTAGGGTAAGGGTAAGGTTTAGGGCTAGGGTAAGGGTTAGGGGTAGGGTTTGGGTAAGGGTTAGTGTTAGGGTTAGGCTTAGGGTAAGGATTCGGTTTAGGGTTAGGGTTAGGGTTAGGGTAAGGTTCGGGTTAGGGTTAGGGTTAGGGTTAGCGTAAGGGTTAGGGTTAGGTTAGGGTTAGCATTAAGGTTAGGTTTAAGGTTAGTGTAAGGGTAAGAGCTTGGGTTAGGGTTAGGGGTTAGGGATAGGGTTAGGGTTAGGATTAGATTTAGGGTTAGGGTTAGGGTAAGGGTAAGGGTTAGGGTTAGGGTAAGTGTTAGGATTAGGGTTAGGGTAAGTGTTAAGGTTAGGGTTAGGGTTAGGGTAAGGGTTAGGGTTAGGGTTAGGGTAAGCGTTAGGGTTAGAGTTAGGGTAAGGGTTAGTGTTAGGGTTGGGATAAGGGTCAGGGTTAGGGTTAGGATTAGGGTAAGGGTAAGGGTTAGAGTTAGGGTTAAGTTTAGGGTTAGGGTTAGGGTGGGCCAAAGGTTAGGGTTAGGGGTAGGGTAAGGATTAGGGTTACTGTTAGGGTTAGGGTAAGGGTTAGGGTTAGGGTTAGTGTTAGGGTAAGGTTAGGGTTAGGGTTAGGGTTAGGGTTAGGGTTAGGGTTAAGGTAAGGGTAAGTGTTAGGATTAGGGTTAGCGTTAGGGTAAGGGTTAGGGTTAGGTAGGGTAAGTGTAAGATTTAGGGTTCGGGTTAGGGATAGGGTTAGGGTAAGGGCTATAGTTAGGGTTAGGGTTAGGTTTAGGGTTAGGGTTAGGTTTAGGGTTAGGGTAAGGATAAGGGTTAGGATTAAGGGTAGGGTTAGTGTTTGGCTTAGGGTTAGGGTAAGGGTTAGAGTTAGGGTTAGGGTTAGGGTAAGGGTAAGGTTTAGGGTTATGTTTAGGGTTGGGGTTAAGGTTAAGGTTAGGGTTAGGGTAAAGGTAAGGTTTAGGGTTAGGGTTAGGGTAAGGGTAAGGGTTAGAGTTAGGGTTAGGGTTAGGGTTAGGGTTAAGTTAAGGTTATGGTAAGGTTTAGTGTTAGGGTTAGGTTTAGATAAGGGTAAGTGTTAGGTTTAGGTTTAGGTTTAGGGTTAGGGTTAGTCTTAGGGTTAGGGTTAGGGTTAGGGAAAGGGTAAGGGTTAGGGTTACGGTTAGGGTAAGGAATAGGGTTAGTCTTAGGGTTAGGGTAAGTGTTAGGGTTAGTGTGAGGGTTAGCATTAAGGTTAGGGTTAGGGTTAGGATAAGGGTAAGGGTTGGGTTTGGGGTTAGGATTAGTGTAAGGGTTAGGGTTTGGTTTAGGGTTAGGGTTAGATTTAGGGTTAGGGTAAGGGTAAGGGTTAGGCTTAGGCTTAGGCTTAGGGTTAGGGTAAGTGTTAGGGTTAGGGTTAGGGTTAGGGTAAGGGTTATGGTTATGGTTAGGATTAGGGTTAGGTTTAGCCTTACGTTTAGGGATAGGGGTTGGGTTAGGGTAAGGGTTAGGGTTAGGTTTAGGGTTAGGTTTAGGGTTAGAGTAAGTGTTAGGGTTAGGGTTAGGGTTAGGGTAAGGGTAAGGGATAGGGTTAGGGTTAGGGTTACGGTTAAGGTTTAGGGTTAGGGTTAGGTTTAGGTTTAGGGTTAGGGTTAGGGTAAGGGTTAGACTTAGGGTTAGGGTTAGAGTAAGGGTTAGGGTTAGTGTTAGGATTAGGTTTAGGGCTAGGTTTAGTGTAAGGGTTAGGGTTAGGGTTAGGGGTAAGGGTTAGAGTTAGGTTTAGGGTTAGGGTAACGGTGAGGTTTAGGGTTAGGGTTAGGGTTAGGGGTAGGGTTAGGGCTAGGTTTAGGGTTAGGGTTAAGGTAAGTGTAAGGGTTAGGGTTAAGGTTAGGGTTATGGTTAGGGATAGGGTAAGGGTAGGGTTAGGTTTAGGGTAAGGGTAAGGTTTAGGATTAGGGTTAGAGTTAGGGTAAGGGAAAGTGTTTTGGTTAGGGTTAGGGTTAGGGTTAGGATGAGGGTAAGGGTTAGGATTAGAGTTAAGGTTAGGGGTTAGGGTTATGGTAAGGTTAAGTGTTAAGATTAGGGTTAAGGTTTAGGGTTAGGGTTAGGGTTAGGTTTAGGGTTAGGGTTAGGGTAAGGGTAAGGGTTAGGGTTAGGGTAAGGGCTGGGGTAGGGTTAGGGTAAGGGTTAGTGTTAGGGTTAGTGTTAGGGTAAGGGTAAGGGTAAGTGTTAGGGTTAGGGTTAGGGTTAGGCTTAGTCTTAGGGTTAGGGTTAGGGTTAGGTTTAGGGAAAGGGTAAGGGTTAGGGTTAGGGTTATGTTTAGGGGAAGGATTAGGGTTAGTCTTAGGGTTAGGGTTAGGGTAAGGGTTAGGGTTAGGGTTAGGGGTAGGGTTAGGGTTAGGGTTAGGGTTAGAGTTAGGGTTAGGGTAAGTGTTAGTGTTAGGTTTAGGGTTAGGGTAAGGGTTAGGGTTAGGGTTAGGGTTAGGGGTAGGGTTAGGGTTAGAGTTAGGGTTAGGGTAAGGGTAAGGTTTACGGTTAGAGTTAGGGTTAGGTTTAGGGTTAATTTAAGGGTAAGGGTTAGGGTTACGGTTAGGTTTAGGGTAAGGGTTAGGGTTCGGTAGGGTAAGGGTAAGATTTAGGGTTAGGGTTAGGGTAACGGTAAGGGTTAGTGTTAGGGTTAGGGTTAGGGTTAGGTTTAGGGTAACGGTTAGGGAAAGGGTAATGGTTAGGGTTAGTTTTAGGTTTAGGTTTTGGTTAGGGTTAGGGATAGGGTAAGCGTAAGTGTTAGGGTAAGAGTAAAGGTTAGGGTTAGGTTTAGGGTTGGGGTTAAGGTTAGGGTTAGGATTAGGGTAAGGGTAAGGTTAGGGTTAGGGTTAGGGTAAGGGTAAGGTTTAGGTTTAGGTTTAGGTTTAGGGTTAGGGGAAGGGTTAGGGATAGGGTGAGGGTTGGGTTACGGTTAGGGTTTAGGGTTCGGGTTAGGGTTAGGGTTAGGGTAAGTGTTAGGGTCAGGGTTAGGGTTAGGGTTAGGTTTAGGGTAGGGGTTAGGGTTAGGGTTAGGGTTAGGGTTAGGGTTAGGTTTAGGGAAAGGTTTAGGGTTAGGGTAAGGGAAAGGTTAAGGGTTAGGGTTAGGGTTAGGATTAGGGTTAGTGATAGGGTTAGGGTAAGGGTTAGGGTTAGGGTTAGCGTTAGCATTAAGGTTAGGTTTAGGATTAGGGTAACGGTGAGGGTTAGAGTTAAGGTTTAGCTTAGGTTTAGGGGTTAGGATTAGGGTTAGGGTTAGGTTTAGGGTTAGTGTTAGGGTAAGGGTAAGGTTTAGGGATAGGGTAAGGGTTAGGGGTAGGGTTTGGGTAAGGGTTAGGGTTAGGGTTAGGCTTAGGGTAAGGGTTAGGTTTAGGGTTAGGGTTAGGATTAGAGTAAGGATTAGGGTTAGGGTTAGGGTTAGGGTAAGGGTTAGGGTTAGGGTTAGGGTAAGGAATAAGGTTAGTCTTAGAGTTAGGGTAAGAGTTAGGGTTAGTGTGAGGGTTAGCGTTAAGGTTAGGGTTAGGGTTAGGATAAGGGTAAAGGTTAGGTTTGGGGTTAGGGATAGTGTAAGGGTTAGGGTTTGGTTTAGGGTTAGGGTGAGGTTTAGGGTTAGGGTAAGGGTAAGGGTTAGGGTTAGGGTTAGTGTTAGGGTAAGTGTTACGGGTAGGGTTGGGTTAGGGTAAGGGTTATGGTTAGGGTTAGGATTATTGTTAGGTTTAGCGTTACGGTTAGGGTTAGGGTAAGGGTTAGGGTTAGGTTTAGGGTTAGGGTTAGGGTTAGGGTAAGTGTTAGGGTTAGGGTTAGGGTTAGGGTAAGGGTAAGGGTTAGGGTTAGGGTTAGAGTTAGGGTTAGGGTTAGGGTTAGGGTTAGGGTTTATGGTTAGGGTTAGGTTTATGGTTATGGTAATTGTTAGGGTTAGGGTTAGGTTTAGATAAGGGTAAGTGTTAGGGTTAGAGTTACGGTTAGGGTTAGGCTTAGTCTTAGGGTTAGGGTTAGGGTTAGGTTTAGGGAAAGGGTAAGGGTTAGGGTTAGGTTTAGGGTTAGGGTTAGGGTAAGGATTAGGGTTAGTCTTAGGGTTAGGGTAAGTGTTAGGGTTAGGGTTAGGGTTAGCACTAAGGTTAGGGTTAGGGTTAGGGTAAGGGTAAGGGTTGGGGTTAGGGTTAGGTTTAGGGTAACGATAAGGGTAAGGGTTAGGGTTAGGGTTAGTTACGTTTAGGGTAAGGGTTAGGGTTAGGGTTAGGTTTAGGGTTAGGGTAAGGGTTAGGGTTAGAGTTAGGGTTAGGGGTAGGGGTAATGTTAGGATTAGGGTTAGGGTTAGAGTTAGGGTTAGGGTAAGGGTAAGGTTTACGGTTAGATTTAGGGTTAGGTTTAGGGTTAAGTTAAGGGTAAGGGTTAGGGTTAGGGTTAGGGTTAGGTTTAGGGTAAGGGTTAGGGTTAGGTGGGGGTAAGGGTAAGATTTAGGGTTAGGGTTAGGGTTACGGTAAGGGTTACTGTTAGGGTTAGGGTTAGGGTTAGGTTTAGGGTAATGGTTAGGGAAAGGGTAATGGCTAGGGTTAGTTTTAGGTTTAGGTTTGGGGTAGGGTTAGGGATAGGGTAAGCATACGTGTTACGGTAAGGGTAAACGTTAGGGTTAGGTTTAGGGTTGGGGTTAAGGTTAGGGTTAGGATTAGGGTAAGTGTAAGGTTAGGGTTAGGGTTAGGGTTAGGGTAAGGTTTAGGTTTTGGGTGAGGGTTAGGTGAAGTGTTAGGGTTAGGGTGAGGGTTGGGTTACGGTTAGGGTTTAGGGTTCGGGATAGGGTTAGGGTTAGGGTAAGGGTTAGGGTCAGGGTTAGGGTTAGGGTTATGGTTAGGGTAGGGGTAAGCGTTAGGGTTAGGGTTAGGTTTAGGGAAAGGGTTAGGGTTAGGGTTAGGCTTAGGGTTAGCATTAAGGTTAGGTTTAGGGATAGGGGAAGGGGAAGGGTTAGGGTTAGTGTTAGGGTTAGGTTAAGGGTTAGGGTTAGGGTTAGGATTAGGGTTAGTGTTAGGTTTTGGGTTAGGTTTAGGGTTAGGGTTAGGATTAGGGTTAGGGTAAGGTTAAGTGTTAGGGTTAGGGTTAGGGTAAGGGCAATGGTTAGGATTAGGGTTAGTGTTAGGGTTAGGGGTTAGGTTTAGGGTTAGGTTAAGGGTTACCGTTAGTGGTAGGGTAAGGGTTAGGGTTAGCGTTAGGGTTAGGGTAAGGGTTAGGGTTAGGGTTAGGTTTAGGTTTAGGGATAGGTTTAGGGTAAAGGTTAGGGTTAGGGTTAGGGTTAGGGGTAAGGGTTAGGGTTATGTTTAGGGTTAGGGTAAGGGTAAGGTTTTGGTTTAGGTTTAGGGTTAGGGGTTAGTGTTAGGGCTAAGTTTAGGGTTAGGGTAAGGGTAAGTGTTAAGTTTAGGGTTAGGGTTAGGGTTCGGATGAGGGTAAGGGTTAGCGTTAGGGTTAATTTTAGGTGGTAGGGTTAGGGTAAGGGTAAGTGTTAGGGTTAGGGGTTATGGTTAGTGTTAGGGTTAGGTTTAGGGTTAGGGTTAGGGTTAGCATTAAGTTTAGGGTTAGGGATAGGCTAGGGGTAAGGGTTAGGGTTAGGGTTAGTGGTTAGCGTTGAGGTTAGGGTTAGGGTTGGGGTTAGGATAAGGGTAAGTGATAGGGTTAGGGTGAGAGTTAGGGTTAGGATAAGGGTAAGGGTTAGGGTTAGGGTTAGGGTTAGGTTTAGGTTTAGGTTTCGGGTAAGGTATAGGATTAGGTTTAGGGTTAGGGTTAGGGTTAGAGTTAGGGTTAGGGTTAGGGTAACGGCAAGGGTTACGGTTTGGGTTAGGGTTAGATTTAGGTGTTAGGGTTAACGTTAGGGTTAGGGTAAGGTTAGGGTTAGGGTCAGGGTTAGGGTTAGGGTAAGGGTAAGTGTTAGGGTTAGGGTTAGGCTTAGGTGTAGGGTAAGGGTAAGGGTTAGGGTTAGGTTTACGGTAAGAATTAGGGTTAGGGTTAGGGTAAGAGTAAGTGTTAGGGTTAGGGTTAGGGTTAGGGTTAGGTTTAGGATAGGGTTAGGGTTAGGGTTGGGGTAAGGATAAGTGTTAGGGTTAGATTTAGGGTTAGGGTAAAGGTAATGGTTAGGGTTAGAGTTAGGGTTAGGGTTACGGGTTAGTTTTAGGGTTAGGGTTAGGGTAAAGATTAGGGTTAGGGTTAGGGTTAGCGTTAGGGTAAGGATTAGGGTTAGGGTTAGGGTTAGAGGTAGGTTTGGGGTTAGTGTTAGGGTAAGGGTAAGGGTTAGGGTTAGGGTTAGGCTTAGTTTTAGGGTTAGGGTTAGGGTTAGGGTTGGAGTAGGGTAAGGGTAAGGGTTATTATTATGGTTAGGGTAAGGGTTTGGATTAGGGTAAGGGTTAGGGTTAGGATTAAGGTAAGAGTTAGGGTTAGGGCAAGGGTTTGGGGAAAGGGTAAGTGTTAGGGTTAGGGTGAGGGTTAGGGTAAGGTTTAGGGTTAGGGTTAGGGTTAGCATTAAGGTTAGGTTTAGGGTAAGTGTAACGTAGAGGGTTAGGTTTAGGGTTTACTTTAGGTTTAGGGGTGAGGATAGGGTTAGGGTTTGGTTTAGGGTTAGTGTTAGGGTAAGGGTAAGGTTTAAGGCTAGGGTAAGGGTTAGGGGTAGGGTTTGGGTAATGGTTAGGGTTAGGGTTAGGCTTTGGGTAAGGGTTAGGTTTAGGGTTAGGGTTAGGATTAGAGTAAGGATTAGGGTTAGGGTTAGGGTTAGGGTAAGGGTTAGGGTTAGGTTAGGGTTAGCATTAAGGTTTGGTTTAGGGTTAGTGTAAGGGTAAGAGCTAGGGTTAGGGTTAGGGGTTAGGGATAGGGTTAGGGTTAGGATTAGGTTTAGGGTTAGGGTTAGGGTAAGGGTAAGGGTTAGGTTTAGGGTAAGTGTTAGGATTAGGGTTAGGGTAAGGGTTAAGGTTAGGGTTAGGGTTAGGGTAAGGGTTTAGGGTTAGAGTTAGGGTTAGGGTTATTGTTAGGGTTGGGGTAAGTGTTAGGGTTAGGGTTAGGGTTAGGGTAAGGGTAATGGTTAGGGTTAGTGTTAGGTTTAGGGTTAGGGTAAGGGTTAGGGTTAGGGTTGGGTTAAGGGTTAGGGTTAGGGTTAGGGTTAGGGTAAGGATTAAGGTTAGGTTAGGGTTAGCATTAAGGTTAGGTTTAGCGTTAGTGTAAGGGTAAGAGCTAGGGTTAGGGTTAGGGGTTAGGGATAGGGTTAGGGTTAGGATTAGGTTTAGGGTTAGGGTTAGGGTAAGTGTAAGGGTTAGGGTTAGGGTAATTGTTAGGATTAGGGTTAGGGTAAGGGGTAGGGTTAGGGTTAGGGTAAGGGTTAGGGTTAGGGTTAGGGTTAGGGTAAGGGTAAGGGTTAGAGTTAGGGTTAAGTTTAGGTTTAGGGTTAGGGTTAGGCCAAAGGTTAGGTTTAGGGGTAGGGTAAGGGTTAGTGTTACTGTTAGGATTAGGGTAAGGGTTAGGGTTAGGGTTAGTGTTAGGGTAAGGTTAGGGTTAGGGTCAGGGTTAGGGTTAGGGTAAGGGTAAGGTTTGGGTTTAGGGTTAGGGTTAGGGTAAGTGTTAGGTTTAGGGTTAGGGTTAGGGTGAAGTTTAGGGTTAGGGTAAGGGTAAGGGTTAGGGTTAGGGTTAGGGTTAGGATTAAATTAGGGTTATGGTTAGGGTAAGGTTAAGGGTTAGGTTTAGGGTTAGGGGTAGGGGTAGGTTTAGGATTACGGTTAGAGTTAGGGTTAGTGTAAGGGTAAGGTTTACGGTTAGGGTTAGGGTTAGGGTTAAGGTAAGGGTAAGGGTTAGGGTTAGGGTTAGCGTTAGGGTAAGGGTTAGGGTTAGGTAGGGTTAGGTAGGGTTAGGGTAAGATTTAGGGTTAGGTTTAGGGATAGGGTTAGGCTAAGGGTTATTGTTAGGGTTAGGGTTAGGGTTAGGTTTGGGGTTAGGGTTATGGTAAGGGTAAGGGTTAGGGTTAGTGTTAGGTTTAGGGTTAGGGTTAGGTTTAGGGTTAGGGTAATGATAAGGGTTAGGGTTAAGGTTAGGGTTAGTGTTAGGGTTAGGGTTAGGGTAAGGGTTAGATTTAGTTTTAGGGTTAGGGTTAGGGTAAGGGTAAGGTTTAGGGTTATGTTTAGGGTTGGGGTTAAGGTTAAGGGTAGGGTTAGGGTAAAGGTAAGGGTTAGGGTTCGGTTTAGGGTTGGGTGAGGGTTAGGGTTAGGGTTAGGGTAAGGGTAAGGGTTAGAGTTAGGGTTAGGGTTAGGGTTAGGTTAAGGTTATGGTAAGGTTTATGGTTAGGGTTAGGTTTAGATAAGGGTAAGTGTTAGGGTTAGGTTTAGGGTTAGGGTTAGGGTTAGTCTTAGGGTTAGGGTTAGGGTTAGGGAAAGGGTAAGGGTTAGGGTTAAGGTTAGGGTAAGGAATAAGGTTAGTCTTAGGGTTAGAGTAAGAGTTAGGGTTAGTGTGAGGGTTAGCATTAAGGTTAGGGTTAGGGTTAGGATAAGGGTAAGGGTTGGGTTTGGGGTTAGGATTAGTGTAAGGGTTAGGGTTTGGTTTAGGGTTAGGGTTAGGTTTAGGGTTAGGGTAAGGGTAAGGGTTAGGGTTAGGGTTAGGGTAAGTTTTAGGGGTAGGGTTAGGGTTAGGGTCAGGTTTAGGGTTAGGGTTAGGGTAAGGGTAAGGGTTAGGGTTAGGGTTTGATTTAGGGTTAGGTTTAGGGTAAGTGTAAGTTTTAGGGTTAAGGTTATGGTTAGGGTGAGGCTTAGGGTTAGGGTTAGTGTTAGGATTAGGGTTAGGTTTAGGGTTAGGGTTAGGGTAAGGGTAAGGGTTAGGATTAGGGTTTGATTTAGGGTTAGGGTTAGGGTTAGGGTTAGGGTAAGTGTAAGGTTTAGGGTTAAGGTTATGGTTAGGGTTAGGGTTAGGGTTAGGGTAAGGGTTAGGGTTAGGTTTAGGGTTAGGGTTAGGGTAAGGGTAAGGGTTAGGGTTATGTTTAGGGTTGGGGTTAAGGTTAGGGTTAGGGTTCGGGTAAGGGTAAGGGTTAGGGTTAGGGGAAGGTTTAGGGTTAGGGTTAGGGTGAGGGTTAGGGTTTGGGTTTAGGTTTCGGGTTAGGGTGAGGGTCAGGGGTAGGGTTAGGGTTAGTTTTAGGGTGCGGGTAAGAGTTAGGGTTAGGTTTAGTTTTAGGGAAAGGGTAAGGGTTAGGGTTAGGGTTAGGTGTTAGAGTTAAGGTTAGGGTTAGAGTTAGGGTTAGGGTAAGGTTAGGGTTTACGGTTAGGGTTATGGTTAGGGTTAGGGTTAAGGTAAGGGTTAGGGTTAGAGTTAGAGTTAGGGTTACGGTTAGGGTAAGGGTTAGGGTTAGGTAGGGTAAGGGTAAGATTTAGGGTTAGGTTTAGGGTTAGGGTTAGGGTAAGGGTTAGTGTTTGGGTTAGGATTAGGGTTAGGTTTAGGGTTAGGGTTAGGGTAAGGGTAAGGGTTAGGATTAGGGTTTGATTTAGGGTTAGGTTTAGGGTTAGGGTAAGGGTTAGGGTTAGGTTTAGGGTTAGGGTTAGGGTTTAGGGTTAGGATTAGCGTAAGGGTAAGGGTTAGGGTTATGTTTAGGGTTGGGGTTTAGGTTAGGGTTAGGGTTCGGGTAAGGGTAAGTGTTAGGGTTCGGGGAAGGTTTAGGGTTAGGGTTAGGGTGAGGATTAGGTTTTGGGTTTAGGTTTTGGGTTAGGGTTAGGGTAAGGGTGAGGGTCAGGGTTAGGGTTAGGGTTAGTTTTAGGGTACGGGTAAGAGTTAGAGTTAGGGTTAGGTTTAGGGAAAGGGTAAGGGTTAGGGTTGGGGTTTGGTTTAGGGTTCGGGTATGGATTAGGTTTCGGGTTAGTGTTATGGTAAGGGTTAGGGTTAGGGTTAGCATTAAGGTTAGGTTTAGGAAAGGGAAAGGGTAAGGGTTAGGGTTAGGGCTAGGTGTTTGAGTTAAGGTTAGGGTTAGTGTTAGGGTTAGGGTTAGGTTTAGGTTTAGGGTTAGGGTTAGGGTAGGTTAAGGGTAAGTGTTAGGTTAGGGTTCGGGTTAGGTTTAGGATAAGGGTAAGGGTTAGGGTTACAGTTATGGTTAGGTTTAGGTTTAGGTGTTAGGGTTGGGGTTAGCGTTAGGGTTAGGTTAGGAATAGGATTAGGGTTAGGTTTGGGTTAGGATTAGGCTTAGGCTTAGGCTTAGGGTTAGGGTTAGGTTTAGGGTTAGGGTTAGGGTTAGGGTAAGGCTAAGGGTTAGGGTGATGGTTAGGGTTAGGGTTAGGGGTTAGGGTTAGGGTTAGGGTTAGGGTAAGGTTAGGGTTCGGGTCAGGGTTAGGGTTAGGGTAAGGGTAAGTGTTAGGGTTAGGGTTATGCTTAGGGGTAGGATAAGGGTAAGGGTTAGGATTAGGGTTAGGGTTACAGTAAGGGTTAGGGTTAGGGTTAGGGTAAGGGTAAGTGTTAGGGTTAGGGTTAGGGTTAGGTTAAGGTTAAGGGTTAGGGTTAGTGTTAGAGTTAGGGCTAGTGTTAGGTTTAGGGTTAGGGTTAGGGTAAGGTTTAGGGTTAGGGTTAGGGTAAGGTTTAGGGTTAGGGTTAGGGTAAGGATAAGGGTTAGGGTTAGGTTTAGTGTTAGGATTAAGGTTATGGTTAGGGTTAGGGTTAGGGTTAGGGTAAGGTTTAGGTTTAGTGTCATAGGGTTAGGGTTAGGGAAATGGTAAGGTTTAGGGTTAGGGTTAGGGTAAGTATAAGGGTTAGGGTTAGGTTTAGGGTTAGGGTTAAGCTTATGGTTAGGGTTAGGGTAAGGGTTAGGTTTAGGGTTAGGTTTAGCGTTAGGTTTATTGTAAGGGTAAGGGTTAGGGTTAGGGTTAGGGTTAGGTTTAGGGTTAGAGTTTAGGCTTAGGGTTTCGGTTAGGATAAGTGTAAGGGTTAGGATTAGGGTTAGGGTTATGTTTAGGGATAGGGGTTAGCGTTTGGGTTAGGGTTAGGGTTAGGTTTAGTGTTAGCGTTAGGGTAAGGGTAAGGGGTAGGGTTAGCATTAGGATTAGGATTATGTTTACATGTAGGGTTAGGGTTAGGGGTAGGGTAAGGGTTGTGTTACATTTAGGGTTAGGGTAACGGTAAGGGTTAGGGTTAGGGTTAGGGTTAGGGTAAGGGTAAGGTTAGGGTTAGTGTTAGGGTTAGGGTTAGGTTTAGGTTTAGGGTTAGAGTAAGGGTAAGGGTTAGGGTTAGGGTTAGGGTTAAGGTTAGGGCTAGTGTTAGGGTTAGGTTTAGGGTTAGTGTAAGGGTTAGATTTAGCTTTAGGGTTAGTGTTAAGGTTAGAGTTAGGTTTAGGGTGAGGCTAAGGGTTAGGTTTAGAGTTAGGGTAAGGGTTATTGTTACGGTAAGGGTTAGGTTTAGGGTTAGGGTTAGGGTAAGGAACATGGTTAGGGTTAGGCTTAGGGTAAGGGTTAGGTTTAGGGTTAAAGTTAGGGTTAGGGGTTAGGGTTAGGGTTAGGGGTTAGGTTTAGGGTTTGGGTTAGGATAAGGCTATGGGTTAGGTTTAGGGTTAGGGTTAGGGTTAGGTTTAGTATTAGGGTTAGGGTAAGGGTAACGGTTAGGGTTAGAGTTAGGTTTAGGGTAAGGTTTATGGTTAGGTTAGGTTTAGGGTTAGGGTTATGTTGAGGGTAAGGGTTAGGGTTAGGGTTAGGGTTGGGGGTTAGGGCTAGCTTTAGGGTTAGGTTTAGGATGAGGTTAGGGTTAGGGTTAGGGGTTAGTTTTAATATTATGGTTATGGTTAGGGTTAGGGTCAGTGTTAGGATAAGGGTAAGTGTTAGGGTAAGGGTTAGGGTAGGGTAAGTTTTAGGGTTAGGGTTAGGGTTAGGTTTAGGGTTAGTTTTAGGTTAGGGTTAGGGTTAGGGTAAGGGTTAGGGTTAGTGTTAGTTTTAGGTTTAGGTTTAGGGTAAGGGTTAGGGTTAGGTTTAGGGTAAGGGTAAGGTTTAGGTTTAGGGTTAATGTTAGTGTTAGGGTAATGGTAAGTGTTAGGGTTAGGGTTAGGTTTGGGTTATGGTTAGGGTAAGGGTAAGGGTTAGATTTAAGGTTAGGGTTAGTTTCAGGGTTAGGGTTAGGGTTAGGGTTAGGGTAAGGTTGGGGTTAGTAGCAGGGTTAGGGTTAGGGTAATGGTAAGTGTTAAATTAGTGTTAGGCTTAGGTTTAGGGTAAGGAAAAGGTTTAGGCTTAGGGTTAGGGTTAGGGTAAGGGTTAGGGTTAGGGTTAGGGTTAGGGTGAGCGTTAGGTTTAGGGTTAGCGTTAGGAGTTGGGGTTATGGTTAGGGTAATGGTTTGGATTAGGGTTAGGGTAAGGGTAAGGGTTAGGGTTAAGTTTAGGGTTAGGGTTAGGGTTATGGTAAGGGTTAGGGTTAGGGTAAGGGTTAGGGTTAGGTTTATGGTTAGGGTTAGGGTTAGGGTAAGGATAAGGTTTAGGGTTGGGGTTAGGGTTTGGGGAAGGGTTAGGATTGGGGTTAGGGTTAGGGGTTAGGGTTCGGGTTAGGGTTAGGTTTAGGGTAAAGGTTAGGGTCAGAGATAGGGTTAGGGTTAGGTTTAGGGTAGGGGTAAGGGTTAGGGTTAGGGTTAGGTTTAGGAAAGTGTAAGGGTTAGAGTTAGCGTTTGGATTAGGGTTGGGGTAAGGATTAGGTTTCGGGTTAGTGTTAGGGTAAGGGTTAGTGTTAGGGTTAGGGTTAGCATTAAGGTTAGGGTTAGGGATAGGGTAAGGGTAAGGGTTAGGGTTAGGGTTAGGGTAGGGGTAGGGGTTAGAGATAAGGTTAGGGTTAGGGTTATGTTAGGGTTAGGTTTAGGTTTAGGGTTAGGGTTAGGGTTAGGAGAAGGGTAAGTGTTAGGGTTAGGGGTTAGGGTTAGGGTTAGGGTTAGGTTAGCGTTAGTGTTAGGGTTAGGGTTAGGTTTGGATTAGGTTTAGGCTTAGGCTTAGGGTTAGAGTTAGGTTTAGGGTTAGGGTTAGGGTTAGGCTTAGGGTTAGGGTTAGGCTTAGGGTTAGGGTTAGGGTAATGTATAGGATTAGAGTTAGTGTTAGGGTTAGGTTTAGAGTTAGGGTTAGGGTTAGGGTAACGGTAAGGGTTAGGGTTAGGTTTAGGGTTAGGGTAAGGGTAAGGATTAGGGTTAGGATTAGCGTAAGGGTAAGTGTTAGGGTTAGGGTCAGGGTTAGGGTTAGGGTAAATGTAAGTGTTAGGGTTAGGGTTAGGCTTAGGGGTAGAGTAAGGGTAAGGGATAGGGTTAGGGTTAGGGTTAGGGTAAGTTTTATATTTAGGGTTAGGGTAAGTGTAAGTGTTAGGTTTAGGGTTAGGCTTAGGTTAAGGGTAAGGGATAAGGTTCGGTTAGAGTTAGGGTTAGGGTTAGGTTTAGGGTTAGGGTTAGGGTTAGGTTTAGGGTAAGGGTAAATGTTAGGGTTAGGGGTAGGTTTAGGGTAAGGGTAAGGGTTAGGGTTAGGGTTAGAGTTAGAGGTTAGGGTTAGGGTTAGGTTTAGGGTTAGCGTTAGGGTAAAGGTTAGGGTTAGGTTTAGGTTTAGGGTAGGGGTAAGGTTTAGGGTTAGGGTTAGGTTTAGGGAAATGGTAAGGGTTTGGGTTAGGGATTGGTTTAGGGTTCGGGTAAGGATTAGGTTTCGGGTTAGTGTTAGGGTAAGGGTTAGGGTTAGGGTTAGGGTTAGCATTAAGGTTAGATTTAGGGATAGGGTAAGGGGAAGGGTTACGGTTAGGGTTAGGTTTAGGGTTATGGTAAAGGTTAGGGTCAGGGTTAGGGTTAGGGTTAGGTTTAGGGTAGGGGTAAGGTTTAGGGTTAGGGTTAGGTTTATGGAAATGGTAAGGGTTAGGTTTAGGGATTGGGTTAGGGTTCGGGTAAGGATTACGTTTTGGGTTAGTGTTTGGGTAAGGGTTAGGGTTACGGTTAGGGTTAGCATTAAGGTTAGCTTTAGCGTTAGTGTAAGGGTAAGAGCTAGGGTTAGGGTTAGGGTTAGGTTAAGGGTTAGGGTTAAGGTTAGGGTTAGTGTTAGGTTTTGGGTTAGGTTTTGGGTTAGGTTTAGGATTAGGGTTAGGATAAGGGTAAGTGTTAGGGTTAGAGGTAGGGTTAGGGTTAGTGTAAGGGTTAGGGTTAGTATAGGGTTAGGGTAAGGGTAAGGGTTAGGATTAGGGTTAGGGTTAGGGTTAAGTTTTAGGGTTAGGGTTAGGTTTAGGGTTATGGTTAGGGTTAGGGTAAGGGTTAGGGTTAGCCTTAGGGTTGGGGTAAGGGTTAGGGTTAGGTTTAGGTTTATGCTTATGGTTAGGTTTAGGGTAAGGGTTAGGGTTAGGGTTAGGGGTAAGGGTTAGGGTTAGGGTTATGTTTAGGGTTAGGGTAAGGGTAAGGTTACGTTTAGGGTTAGGGTTAGGCGTTAGGGTTCGGGTAAGGGAAAGTGTTAGGGTTAGTATTAGAGTAAGGGTATGGGTTCAGGTTAGCGTTAGGTTAGGTTAAGGGTTATTTTTAGGGTTAGGGTTAGTGTTAGGGTTTGGGTTAGGTTTAGAGTTAGGGTTCGGATTAGGGTTAGGGTAAGAAGAAGTGTTAGGGTAAGGGTTAGGGTTAGGGTTAGGGTAAGGGTAAGGGTTAGGGTTAAGGTTAGGTTTAGGGTTAGGGGTTAGGGTTAGGGTTAGGGTTAGGTTTAGGGTTAGGTTTAAGGTAAGGGTTAGGGTTAGGGTTAGGATTAGGGTTAAGGGTAAGGGTTAGAGTTAGGTTTAGGGTTAGGGTAACGGTGAGGTTAAGTTTAGGGTTAGGGTTAGGGGTTAGGTTTAGGGCTAGGTTTATGCTTAGGGTTAAGGTAAGTGTAAGGGTTAGGGTTAAGGTTAGGGTTAGGGTTTGGGATAGAGTATGTGTTAGGGTTAGGTTTAGGGTAAGGGTAAGTTTTAGTGTTAGGGTTAGGGTAAGGGAAAGTGTTAGGGTTAGCGTTAGGGTTAGGATGAGGGTAAGGTTTAGGGTTAGGGTTAAGGTTAAGGTTTAGGGTTAGGGTAAGGGTAAGTGATAGGGTTAGGGTGAGGGGTTAGGTTTAGGTTTAGGGTTAGGGTTAGGTTTAGGGTTAGGGTTAGGGTAAGGGTAAGGGTTAGGGTTAGGGTAATAGTTAGGGTTAGGGTTAGGGTAAGGGTTAGGGTTAGAGTTAGAGTTAAGGTAAGGGTTGGGTTAGGGTTACGGTAAGGGTTAGGGTTAGGGTTAGGGTAAGGGTTAGGGTTAGGGTTAGGTTTAGGGGTTAGGGTTAGGGTTAGGTTTATGGTTAGGGTAAGGTTTAGGGTTAGGATTAGGTTATATAAGGGTAAGTGTTAGGGTTGGGGTTAGGGTTAGGGTTAGGGTTTGTCTTAGGGTTAGGGTTAGGGTTAGGGTTAGGGAAAGGGTGAGGGTTAGGGTTAGGGTTAGGGTTAAGGTAAGGATTTGGGTTAGTGTTAGGGTTAGGGTAAGAGTTAGGGTTAGGGTTAGGGTTAGCACTAAGGTTAGGGTTAGGGTGAGGGTAAGTGTAAGGGTTGGGGTTAGGGTTAGGGTTAGGATAAGGGTAAGGGTTAGGGTTAGGGTTAGGGTTAGGTTTAAGGTAAGGGTTAGGGTTAGGTAGGGTAAGGTAAGATTTAGGGTTAGGGTTAGGGTTACGGTAACGGTTAGTGTTAGTGTTAGGTTTAGGGTTAGGTTTAGGGTTGGGGTTAGGGATAGGGTAAGGATTAGGGTCAGGGTTAGGTTTAGGTTTAGGGTTAGGGTTAGGGTTAGGGTAAGGGTAAGCTTTAGGGTAGGTTATATAAGGGTAAGTGTTAGGGTTAGGTTAGGGTTGGGGTTAGGGATAGGGTTAGGGTTAGGGTTAAGGTAAGGGTAAGGATTAGGTTTAGGGTTAGGTTTAGGAGAAGGGTGAGGGTTAGGGTGAGGGTTATGGTTAGGTTTAGGGTTTAGGGTTCGGGTTAGGGTTAGGGTTAGGGTAAGGGTTAGTGTCAGGGTTAGGGTTAGGGTTAGGTTTAGGTTAGGGTTTGGGTTAGGGTTCGGGTAAGGATTAGGTTTCGTGTTAGTGTTAGGGTTAGGATTAGGTTTAGGGTTAGGGTTATCATTAAGGTTAGGGTTAGGGATAGGGTAAGGGGAAGGGTTAGGTTTAGGGTTATGGTTATTGTTAGGTTAAGGGTTAGGGTTAGGGTTAGGGTTAGGGGTAGGATTTGGGTTAGGTTTAGGGTTAGGTTCAGGATTAGGGTTAGGGTAAGGGTAATTGTTAGGGTTTGGGTTAGGGTTTGGGTTAGGGTTAGGGTAAGGGTTAGGATTGGCGTTAGGGTTAGTGTTAGGGTTAGGGTTAGGTTTAGGGTTAGGTTTAGGGTTAGGTTTAGGGTAAGGGTTAGGGTTAGGGTTAGGGTTAGGAGTAAGGGTTAGGGTTATGTTTAGGGTTAGGGTAAGGGTAAGGTTTAGTTTTAGGGTTAGGCTTAGTGGTTAGGGTTAGGGTTAGGGTTAGGGTAAGGGACAGTGTTAGGGTTAGGGTTAGGGTAAGTATGAGTGTAAGGGTTAGGGTTAGGGTTAAGGTTAGGGGTTAGGGTTCGGGTAAGGGTAAATATTAGGGTTAGGGTTAGAGTAAGGGTATGGGTTCGGGTTACGGTTAGGGTTAGGGTTAGATTAAGGGTTAAGGTTAGGGTTAGGGTTAGTGTTACGGTTTGGTTTAGGTTTAGAGTTAGGGTTAGAATTAGGGTTAGGGTAAGAGTAATTGTTAGGGTTAGGGTTAGGGTTAGGGTTAGGGTAAGGATTAGGCTTAGGGTTAGGGTTAGAGAAAGGGTTAGGGTTAGGGTTAGGGTTAGGTTTAGGGTAAGGGTAAGGTTTAGGTTTAGGTTTATGGTTTGGGTTAGTGGTTAGGGTTAGAGCTTTCTTTAGGGTTAGGGTTAAGGTAAGTGTAAGGGTTAGGGTTAAGGTTAGGGTGAGGGTTAGGGATAGGGTAAGGGTTGAGGTTAGGTTTAGGGTAAGGGTAAGGTGTAGGGTTAGGGTTAGTGTTAGTGTAAGGAAAAGTGTTAGGGTTAGGGTTAGGGTTAGGATGAGGGTAAGGGTTAGGTTTAGGATTAATGTTAGGGGTTTGGGTTAGGGTAAGTGTAAGTGTTAGTGTTAGGATTACGGGTTAAGGTTAGGGTTATGGTTAGGGTTATGTTTACGGATAGGGTTAGGGTAAGGGCAAGGGTTAGGGATAGGGTAGTGTTAGGGTTAGGGTAAGTGTTAGGGTTAGGGTTAGGTTATGTAAGGGTAAGTGTTAGGGTTAGGGTTAGTCTTAGTGTTACGGTTAGGGTTAGGGTTATAGTTAGAGAAAGGGTAAGGGTTAGGGTTAGGGTTAGGGTTAGGGAAAGGATTAGGGTTAGGGTTAGGGTAAGAGTTAGGGTTAGGGTTAGGGTTAGCACTAAGGTTAGGGTTAGGGTGAGGGTAAGGGTAAGGGTTGGGGTTAGTGTTAGGGTTAGGGTAAGGCTAAGGGTTAGGGTTAGGCTTAGGGTTTGGGTAAGGGTAAGGGTTAGGGTTAGGTTATATAAGGGTAAGTGTTAGGGTTAGGGTTAGGGTTGGGGTTAGGGATAGGGTTAGGGTTAGGGTTAGGATTAGGGTAAGGGTAAGGATTAGGTTTAGGGTTAGGTTTAGGAGAAGGGTGAGCGTTAGGGTGAGGGTTATGGTTAGGTTTAGGGTTTAGGGTTCGGGTTAGGGTTAGGGTTAGGGTAAGGGTTAGTGTCAGGGTTAGGGTTAGGGTTAGGTTTAGGGTAGGGTTAAGGGTTAGGGTTAGGGTTAGCTTTAGGGAAAGGGTAATGGTTAAGGTTAGGGTTTGGGTTAGGGTTCGGGTAAGGATTAGGTTTCGTGTTAGTGTTAGGGTAAGGGTTAGGGTTAGGGTTAGGGTTAGCATTAAGGTTAGGGTTAGGGATAGGGTAAGGGGAAGGGTTAGGTTTAGGGTTATGGTTATTGTTAGGTTAAGGGTTAGGGTTAGGGTTAGTGTTAGGGTTTGGGTTAGGTTTAGGGTTAGGTTTAGGATTAGGGTTAGGGTAAGTGTAATTGTTAGGGTTAGGGTTAGGGTTTGGGTTAGGGTTAGGGTAAGGGTTAGGGTTAGGTTTAGGGTAAGGGTTAGAGTTAGGGTTAGGGTTTGGGTTAGGGGTAAGGGTTAGGGTTATGTTTAGGGTTAGGGTAAGGGTAAGGTTTAGATTTAGGTTTAGGCTTAGTGGTTAGGGTTAGGTTTAGGGTTACGGTAAGGGACAGTGTTAGGGTTAGGGTTATGGTTAGGGTAAGTATGAGGGTAAGGGTTAGGGTTAGGGTTAAGGTTAGGGGTTAGGGTTCGGGTAAGGCTAAGTGTTAGTGTTAGGGTTAGAGTAAGGGTATGGGTTCGGGTTATGGTTAGGTTTAGGGTTAGGTTAAGGGTTAAGGTTAGGGTTAGGGTTAGTGTTAGGGTATGGGTTAGGTTTAGAGTAAGGTTTAGGATTAGGGTTAGGGTAAGAGTAAGTGTTAGGGTTAGGGTTAGGGTTAGGGTAAGGGTAAGGGTTAGGTTTAGGGTTAGGGTTAGGGGTTAGGGTTAGGGTTAGGGTTAGGTTTAGGGTTAGGGTTAGGGTTAGGGTAAGGATTAGGCTTAGGTTTAGGGTTAGACAAAGGGTTAGGGTTAGGGTTAGGGTTAGGGTTAATGTAAGGGTAAGGTTTAGGGTTAGGTTTACGGTTAGGGTTAGGGGTTAGGGTTAGAGCTTTGTTTAGCGTTAGGGTTAAGGTAAGTGTAAGGGTTAGGGTTAAGGTTAGGGTTAGGGTTAGGGATAGGGTGAGGGTTAGGGTTAGGTTTAGGGTAAGGGTAAGGTGTAGGGTTGGGGTTAGTGTTAGCGTAAGGAAAAGTGTTAGGGTTAGGGTTAGGGTTAGGATGAGGGTAAGGGTTAGGTTTAGGATTAAGGTTAGGGGTTAGGGTTAGGGTAAGGGTAAGTGTTAGGGTTAGGGTTAGGGGTTAAGTTTAGGGTTAGGGTTAGGGTTATGTTTAGGGATAGGGTTAGGGTAAGGGTAAGGGTTAGGGTTTGGGTAAGGGTTAGGTTTAGTGTAAGTGTTAGGGTTAGGGTTAGGTTATGTAAGGGTAAGTGTTAGGGTTTGGGTTAGGGTTAGGGTTAGGGTTAGTCTTAGGGTTAGGGTTAGGTTTATGGTTAGGGTAAGGGTTAGGGTTAGAGTAGGTTATATAAGGGTAAGTGTTAGGGTTAGGGTTAGTGTTAGGGTTAGGGTTAGTCTTAGGTTTAGGGTTAGGGTTAGGGTTAGGGTTAGGGTTAGGGAAAGGTAAGGGTTAGGGTTAGGATAGGGTAAGAATTAGGGTTAGTCTTAGGGTTAGGGTAAGAGTTAGGGTTAGGATTAGGGTTAGCACTAAGGTTAGGGTTAGGGTTAGGGTAAGAGTAAGGGTAAGGGTTAGGATTAGAGTTAGGGTTAGGGTTAGGGGTTACTGTTATGGTTAGGTTTAGTGTTAGGAAAAGAGTTAGGATTAGGGTTAGGGTTAGGTAAGGGTAAGTGTTAGTGTTAGTGTTATGGTTAGGGTAAGGGTAAGGGTTAGGGTTAGGTTTAGGGTTAGGGTAAGGGTAAGGGTTAGGTTTAGGGTTAGGGTTAGGGTTAGGGTTAGGATTAGGGTAAGGAAAAATGTTACAATTAAGGTTATGGTTAGGGTTAGTGTTAGGGTTAAGGTTAGGGTGAGGGTAAGGGTAAGAGTTACAGTTAGGGGTAGGGGTAGGGATAGTGTAAGGGTTAGGGTTAGTGTTAGGGTTAGGGTTAGGGTTATGTTTGGGGTTTAGGTTAGGGTTAGGGTTAGGGTAAGTGTAAGGTTAGGTTAGGGTTATGGTTAGGGTTAGGGTAAGGGTTAGGGTTAGGTTTAAGGTTAGGATTAGGGTTAGGGTTAGGGTTAGGCTTAGTGTTAGAGTAAGGGTAAGGGTTAGGGTTACGGTTAGGTTTAGGGTTAAGTTAGAGGTTAGGGTTAGGGTTAGGGTAAGTGTTAGGTTTAGGGTTAGGGTAAGGGTTAGGGTTAGGGTTAGAGTTAGGGTTAGGGTTAGGGTAAAGGCAAGGGTTAGGGTTAGGGTTAAGGTTAGGGTTAGGGTTAGGGTTAGGGTAAGTGTTAGGGTTAGTGTTAGGGTTAGGGTTAGGTTTAGGGTTAGGGTTAGAGTAAGGGTTAGGGTTATGTTAGGGTAAGGGTTAGGGTTAGGGTTAGGGTTAGTTTTAGTTTAGGGTTAGGGTTAGGGTTAGGGTAAGGGTAAGGTTTAGAGTTAGGGTTAGGGTTAGGGTAGGTTTAGGGTAAGGGTAAGTGTTATTGTTAGGGTTAGGTTTAGGATAAGGGTAAGGATTAGGGTTAGGTTTTGGGTTAGGGTTAGGGTTAGGGGTTAGGCTTAGGCTTAGAGTAAGGGTAAGGGTTAGGGTTAGGGTTAGGGTTAGGGTTAAGTTTGAGGTTAGGTCTAGGGTTAGGGTTAGGGTAAGGTTTAGGCTTTGGGTTAGGGTAATGATAAATGTTAGAGTTAAGGTTAGGGTGAGGGTTAGGGTTAGGGGTAGGATTAGGGTTATGGTTAGGGTAAGGGTTAGGGTTAGATTTAGGGTTAGGGTTAGACTTAGTGTTAGGGTAAGGGTAAGGGTTAGGTTTAGGGTTAGGGTTAGGGTTAAGGTTGAGGTTAGGTTTAGGGTAAGGATAAATGTTTATTTAAGGTCAGGGTGAGGGTTAGGGTTAGGGTAAGGGTTAGCGTTAGGGTTAGGGTTAGGGTTATGCTTAGTGTTAGAGTAAGGGTAAGGATTAGTGTTATGGTTAGGGTTAGGGTTAGGTTTAAGTTTGAGGTTAGGGTTAGGGTTAGGGTTAGGGTTAGGGTAAGGGTTAGGGTTAGGGTTAGGTTAAGGGTAAAGGTTAGGGTTAGGGTTAGGGTAAGGGAAAGTGTAAGGGTTAGGGTTAGAGGTTAGGGTTAATGTTAGGGTTAGGTTAAGGGTTAGGGTTAGAGTTAGGGTTAGGGTTAGGATCAGAGTTAGGGTTAGGGTAAGGGTAAGTGTTAGGGTTAGGGTTAGGGTTAGGGTTTGGGTAAGGGTTATGGTTAGGGTTACAGGTTAGGTTTAGGGTTGGGGTTAAGGTTAGGGTTAGGAAAATGGAAAGTGTTACGGTTAGGGTTAGGGTTAGGTTAAGGGTAAGGGTTAGGGTTAGGGTTAGGGTTAGGGTTAGGGTTAGGGAAAGGGTAAGGTTTAGGGTAAGGCTTGGGGTTAGGGTAAGGTTTAGGAATAGGGTTACGTTCAGGGTAAGTGTTACGGTTAGGGTTAGGGTTAGTGTTAGTGTGAGGATTAGTGTAAGGCTTAGGGTAAGGGCAAGGGTTAGGGATAGGGTTAGGGTTAAGTTTAGGGTTAGGATTAGTGTTAGGACTAGGGTTAAGGTTAGAGTTAGGGTTAGGGTTAGGGTAAGGGTTACGGTTAGAGTTAGGGTAAGGGTTAGGGTTAGGGTTAGGGTTAGGGTTAGAGTTAGGTTTAGGGTTAGGGTTCGGGTTAGGCCTAGGGTTAGGGTTAGGGTAAGGGTTAGGGTTAGGTTTAGTTTAAGGGTTAGGGTTAGGGTTAGTGTAAGGGTAGGTGTTAGGGTTAGGGTAAGAGTTAGGGTTAGGGTTAGGTTTAGGGTTAGGGTTCGGGTAAGGGTAAGGGTTAGGGTTTGATTAGGGTTAGGTTTAGGGTAATGGTTAGGGTTAGCGTTAGGGTTAGGTTTGGGGTTAGGGATAGGGTAAGAGTAAGGGTTAGGGTTAGGGTTAGGTTTACGGTTGGGGTTGAGGTTAGGTTTAGGGTTAGGGTAAGGTTATGTGTTAGGGTTAGGGTTAGGGTTAGGCTAGGGTTAGGGTTAGGGTTAGGGTTAGAGTTAGGGTTATGCTTAGGGTTAGGGTTAGGGTTAGGATTAGGGTTAGGGTTAGGGTTAGGGTTAGGGTAAGGTTATGTGTTAGGGTTAGGGTTAGGGTTAGGCTAGGGTTAGGGTTAGCGTTAGGGTTAGGGTTAGGGTTAGGGTAAGGGTTAGGGTTATGTTTAGGATTAGGGTAATGGTTAGGGTTAGGGTTAGGGTTAGGTTTAGGGTTATGGATAGGGTAAGAGTAAAAGTTAGTGTTAGGGTTAGGTTTAGGTTTGGGGTTAACGTTAGGCTTAGGGTTAGGGTTCATTTAAGGATTAGGGTAAGGGTTAAGGTTAGGCTTATGCTTAGGGTTATTGTTAGGGTTAGGATTAGGGTTAGGTTTAGGGCTAGGGTTAGGGTTAGGGTTAGCGTTAGGGTAAGGTTATGTGTTATGTTTAGCGTTAGGGGTAGGGTTAGGGGTAGGGTAAGTGTTAGGCTTAGGTTTAGTGTTATGGTTAGGGTTAGGGTAAGGGTAAGGGTTAGGGTTAAAATTAGGGTCAGGGTTAGGGTTAGGGTTAGGGTAAGGGTAAGGGTTAGGGTTAGGTTTAGGTTTAGGGTAAGGGTAAGGGTTAGGGTTAGGGTTAAGGTTAGGGTTAGTGTAAAGGTTAGGGTTAGGGTTAGGGTTAAGGTTAGGGTTAGTGTAAAGGTTAGGGTTAGGGTTAGGGTTAAGGTAAGGGTTAGGGTTAGGGTTAGGTTAAGGGTTGGGGTAAAGGTTAGGGTTAGGGTTAGGGTAAGGGTAAGGGTTAGGTTAGGGTTAGGGTTAGGGTTAGGGTTAGGATTAGGGTTAGGGTTAGGGTAAGGTTTAGGGTTATGGTTAGGGTAAGGGTAAGTGTAAGGGTTAGAGTTAGGGGTTAGGGTTAATGTTAGGGTTAGGTTAAGGGTTAGGGTTAGAGTTAGGGTTAGGGTTAGGATAAGGGTTAGGGTTAGGGTAAGGGTAAGTGTTAGGGTTAGGGTTAGGGTTGGAGTTTGGGTAAGGGTTATGGTTAGGGTTAGGGTTAGGTTTACGGTTGAGGTTAAGGTTAGGGTTAGGAAAATGGAAAGTGTTAGGGTTAGGGTTAGGGTTAGGTTTAGTGTAAGGGTAAGGGTAAGGTTTAGGGTTAGGGGTTAGGGTTAATGTTAGGGTTAGGTTAAGCGTTAGGGTTAGAGTTAGGGTTAGGGTTAGGATAAGGGTTAGGGTTAGGGTAAGGGTAAGTGTTAGGGTAAGGGTTATGGTTATGGTTAGGGTTAGGGTTAGTTTAAGGGTTAGGGTTAGGGTTAGGTTTAGGGTAAGGGTTAGGGTTAGGGTTAGGTTAAGTGTTGGGGTAAAGTTTAGGGTTAGGGTTAGGGTAAGGGTAAGGGCTAGGTTAGGGTTAGGGTTAGGGTTAAGGTTAGGGTTAGGGTTAGGTTTAGGGTTAGGATTAGGGTTAGGGTTAGGGTAAGGGTTGGGGTTATGGTTAGGGTAAGGGTAAGTGTAAGGGTTAGAATTAGGGGTTAGGGTTAATGTTAGGGTTAGGTTAAGGGTTAGGGTTAGATTTAGGGTTAGGGTTAGGATAAGGGTTAGGGTTAGGGTAAGGGTAAGTGTTAGGGTTAGGGTTAGGGTTAGAGTTTGGGTAATGGTTATGGTTAGGGTTAGGGTTAGGTTTACGGTTGAGGTTAAGGTTAGGGTTAGGAAAATGGAAAGTGTTAGGGTTAGGGTTAGGGTTAGGTTTAGTGTAAGGGTAAGGGTAAGGTTTAGGGTTAGGGGTTAGGGTTAATGTTAGGGTTAGTCTAAGCGTTAGGGTTAGAGTTAGGGTTAGGGTTAGGATAAGGGTTAGGGTTAGAGTAAGGGTAAGTGTTAGGGTTAGGGTTAGGGTTAGGGTTAGGGTAAGGGTTATGTTTAGGTTTAGGGTTAGGTTTACGGTGGGGTTTTAGTTTAGGGTTAGGAAAAGGGAAATGTTAGGGTTAGGGTTAGGGTTATGGTTAGGGTTACGGTTAGGGTTAGGGTTAAGGTTAAGGTTGAGGTTAGGTTTAGGGTTAGGGTTAGGGTAAGGGTTAGGGTTAGGTTTAGGGTTAGTTTTAGGGTTAGGGTAAGTGTTAGGTTCAGGGTTAGGGTAAGGGTAAGGGTTAGGGTTAGGGTTAGGGTTTAGGGTTAGGGTTAGGTTTAGGGTTAGGGTTAGGGTAAGGGTTAGACTTAGGGTTAGGGTTAGAGTAAGGGTTAAGTTTAGAGTTAGGATTAGGTATAGGGCTAGGTTTAGGGTAAGGGTTAGGTTTAGGGTTAGGGTTAGGGGTAAGGGTTAGAGTTAGGTTTAGGGTTAGGGTAACGGTGAGGTTTAGGTTTAGGGTTAGGTGTAGGTTTAGGGTTAGGGTTAAGGTAAGTGTAAGGGTTAGGGTTAAGGTTAAGGTTAGGGTTAGGATTAGGGTTAGGTTTAGCGTTACGGTTAGGGTTAGGGTTAGGTTTAGGGTAAGGGTAAGGTTTAGGATTAGGGTTAGGGTTAGGGTAAGGGAAAGTGTTAGGGTTAGGGTTAGGGTTAGGGTTAGGATGAGGGTAAGGGTTAGGGTTAGGTTTTTGGTTAGGGTAATGGTTAGGGTTAGGGTTAGGTTTAGATAAGGGTAAGTGTTAGGGTTAGGGTTAGGTTTAGGGTTAGGCTTAGTCTTAGTGTTAGGGTTAGGGTTAGGTTTAGGGAAAGGGAAAGGGTTAGGGTTAGGGTTAGGTTTAGGGTAAGGATTACGGTTAGTCTTAGGGTTAGGGTAAGTGTTAGGGTTAGGGTTAGGGTTAGCACTAAGGTTAGGGTTAGGGTTAGGGTAAGGGTAAGGTTTGGGGTTAGGGTTAGGTTTAGGGTAAGGGTAAGGGTTAGGGTTAGGTTTAGGTTAGGTTTAGGGTTAGGGTAAGGGTAAGGGTTAGGGTTAGGATCAGTGTTAGGTTTAGGGTTAGGGTAAGGGTTAGGGTTAGGGTTATGGTTAGGGGTAGGGTTAGGGTTAGAGTTACGGTTAGAGTTATGGTTAGGGTAAGGGTAAGGTTTACGGTTAGAGTTAGGATTAGGTTTAGGTTTAAGTTAACGGTCAGGGTTATGGTTAGGGTTAGGTTTAGGGTAAGGGTTAGGGTTAGGTAGGGTAAGGGTAAGATTTAGGGTTAGGGTTAGGGTTAAAGTAAGGGTTAGTGTTAGGGTTAGGGTTAGGGTTAGGTTTAGGGTAACGGTTAGGGAAAGGGTAATGGTTAGGTTTAGTTTTAGGTTTAGGTTTGGGTTAGGGTTAGGGACAGGGTAAGTGTAAGTTTTAGGGTAAGGGTAAAAGTTAGGGTTAGGTTTAGAGTTGGGGTTAAGGTTAGGGTTAGGGTTAGGGTAAGGGTAAGGTTAGGGTTAGGGTTAGGGTAAGGGTAAGGTTTAGGTTTAGGCTTAGGGTTAGTGGAAGGGTTAGGGATAGGGTGAGGGTTGGGTTACGGTTAGGGTTTAGGGTTCGGGTTAGGGTTAGGGTAAGGGTTAGGGTCAGGGTTAGGTTTAGGGTTAGGTTTAGGGTAGGGGTAAGTGTTAGGGTTAGGGTTAGGTTTAGGGAAAGGGTTAGGGTTAGGGTTAGGGTTAGGGTTAGGTTTAGCATTAAGGTTAGGGATAGGGATAGGGTAAGGGGAAGGGTTAGGGTTAGGGTTAGGGTTAGGTTAAGGGTTAGGGTTAGGGTTAGGGTTAGGGTTAGGGGTAAGGGTTAGGGTTATGTTTAGGGTTAGGGTAAGGGTAAAGTTTAGGTTTAGGGTTATGGTTAGGGGTTAGTGTTAGGGCTAGGTTTAGGGTTAGGGTAAGGGTAAGTGTTAGGGTTAGGGTTAGGGTTAGGGTTTGGATGAGGGTAAGGGTTAGCGTTAGGGTTTAGGTTAGGTGTTAGGGTTAGGGTAAGGGTAAGTGTTAGGGTTAGGGGTTAGGGTTAGTGTTAGGGTTAGGTTTAGAGTTAGGGTTAGGGTCTAGCATTAAGTTTAGGGTTAGGGATAGGGTAAGGGTAAGGGTTAGGGTTAGGGTTAGTGGTTAGCGTTAAGGTTAGGGTTAGGGTTGGGGTTAGGATAAGGGAAAGTGATAGGGTTAGGGTGAGGGTTAGGGTTAGGATAAGGGTAAGGGTTAGAGTTAGGGTTAGGGTTAGGTTTAGGATAAGGTATAGGATTAGGGTTAGGGTTAGGGTTAGGTTTAGAATTAGGGTTAGGGTTAGGGTTAGGGTAACGGCAAGGGTTACGGTTTGGGTTAGGGTTAGATTTAGGTATTAGGGTTAACGTTAGGGTTAGGGTAAGGTTAGGGTTAGGGTCAGGGTTAGGGTTAGGGTAAGGGTAAGTGTTAGGGTTAGGGTTAGGCTTAGGGGTAGGGTAAGGGTAAGGGTTAGGGTTAGGGTTAGGGTAAGGGTTAGGGTTAGGATTAGGGTAAGAGCAAGTGTTAGGGTTAGGGTTAGGGTTAGGGTTAGGGATAGGTTTAGGATAGGGTTAGGGTTAGGGTTAGGGTAAGGATAAGTGTTAGGGTTATATTTAGGGTTAGGGTAAGTGTAAGGGTAAGGCTTAGGGTTAGGGTTAGGGTTAAGGATAGGGTTAGTGTTAGGGTTAGGGTTAGTGTAAGGGTAAGATTTAGGTTTATGATTAGGGTTAAGGTTAGAGTTAGGGTTAGGGTTAGGCTAAGGGTTAGGTTTAGAGTTAGAGTAAGATTTAGGGTTACAGTAAGGGTTAGGGTTAGGGTTAGGGTTAGGGTAAGGATTAGGTTTAGGGTTAGGGTTAGGGTAAGGGTTAGGTTTAGGGTTAGGGGTAGCATTAAGTTTAGGGTTAGGGTTAGGGTAAGGGTAAGGGTTAGGGTTAGGGTTAAAGTTAGGGTTAGGGGTTAGGGTTAGGTTTAGGGTTAGGTTTAGGGTTTGGGTTAGGATAAGGCTAAGGGTTAGGTTTAGGTTTAGGGTTAGGGTTAGGTTTTGGGTTAGTGTTAGTGTAAGTGTAAGGGTTAGGGTTAGAGTTCGGTTTAGTGTATGGTTTAGGGTTAGGGTTAGGTTTAGGGTTAGGGTTAGGTTAAGGTTAAGGGTTAGGGTTAGGGTTAGGGTTGGGGGTTAGGGCTAGCTTAGGGTTAGGTTTAGGGTGAGGTTAGGGTTAGGGTTAGGGGTTAGGTTTAATGTTATGGTTATGGTTAGGGTTATGTTAGGGTTAGGTTTAGGGTTAGGGTTAGGGTTAGGGTAAGGGTAAGTGTTAGAGTAAGGGTTAGGGTTAGGGTTAGGGTTAGGGTTAGGGTTAGGGTTAGGGTTAGGGTTAGGATAAGGTTACGGATAGTGTCAGGGTTAGGGTTAGGGTAAGGGTATGTGTTAGGATTAGTTTTAGGCTTAGGGTTAGGGTAAGGGAAAGGGTTAAGTTTAGGGTTAGGGTTAGGGTAAGGGTTAGGTTTAGGGTTAGGGTTAGGGTTAGGGTTAGGGTAAGGGTTAGGGTTAGGTTTAGGATTGGCGTTAAGTTTAGGGTTAGGGTTAGGGTAAGGATAAGGGTTAGGGTTAGGGTTTGGGGAAGTGTTAGGGTTAGGGTTATGGTGAGGGTTAGGGTTATGGTTGGGGTTAGGGTTAGGGTTAGGATAAGGGGAAGGGTTAGGGTTAGGGTTAAGGTTAGGGGTTAGGGTTAGGGTAAGGGTAAGGTTTAGGGTTAGGGTTAGGGGTTAGTGTTAAGAATAGTGTTAAGGGTTAGGGTTAGGTTTAGGATTGGCGTTAAGTTTAGGGTTAGGGTTAGGGTAAGGATAAGGGTTAGGGTTAGGGTTAGGGTTTGGGGAAGTGTTAGGGTTAGGATTAGGGTGAGGGTTAGGGTTATGGTTGGGGTTAGGGTTAGGGTTTGGATAAGGGGAAGGGTTAAGGTTATGATTACGGTTAGGGTTAGGGTAAGGGTAAGGTTAGGGTTAGTGTTAGTGTTAGGGTTGGGTTTAGGTTTAGGGTTAGAGTAAGGGTTAGGGTTAGGGTTAGGGTTATGGTTAAGTTTAGGGTTAGTGTTAGGGGTAGGGTTAGGGTTAGTGTAAGGGTAAGATTTAGCTTTAGGGTTAGTGTTAAGGTTAGAGTTAGGGTTAGGGTGAGGCTAAGGGTTAGGTTTAGAGTTAGGGTAAGGGTTAGGGTTACGGTAAGTGTTAGGTTTAGGGTTAGGGTTAGGGTAAGGATTAGGGTTAGGGTTAGGGTTAGGGTAAGTGTTAGGTATAGGGTTAGGGTTAGCATTAAGTTTAGGTTTAGGGTAAGGGTAAGGGTTAGTGTTAGGGTTAAAGTTAGGGTTAGGGGTTAGGGTTAGGGTTAGGGTTAGGGTTAGGTTTAGGGTTTGGGTTAGGATAAGGCTATGGGTTAGGTTTAGGGTTAGGGTTAGGGTTAGGGTTAGGATTAAGATTAGGGTTAGGGTAAGGGTAAGGGTTAGGGTTAGAGTTAGGTTTAGGGTAAGGTTTAGGGTTAGGGCTAGGTTTAGGGTTAGGGTTAGGTTAAGGGTAAGGGTTAGGGTTAGGGTTAGGGTTGGGGGTTAGGGATAGCTTTAGGGTTAGGTTTAGAGTGAGGTTAGGGTTAGGGGTTAGTTTTAATATTAAGGCTATGGTTAGGGTTAGGGTTAGGGTTAGGATAAGGGTAAGTGTTAGGGTAAGGGTTAGGGTTAGGGTAAGTTTTAGGGTTAGGGTTAGGGTTAGGTTTAGGGTTAGTTTTAGGTTAGGGTTAGGGTTAGGGTAAGGGTAAGGGTTAGGGTTATGTTTAGGTTTAGGTTTAGGGTAAGGGTTAGGGTTAGGTTTAGGGTAAGGGTAAGGTTTAGGGTTAGGTTTAGGTTTAGTGTTAGGGTAATGGTAAGGGTTAGGGTTAGGGTTAGGTTTGGGTTATGGTTAGGGTAAGGGTAAGGTTTAGATTTAGGGTTAGGGTTAGTTTCAGGGTTAGGGTTAGGGTTAGGGTTAGGGTTAGGGTTAGGGTAAGGTTAGGGTTAGTGTCAGGGTTAGGGTTAGGGTAAGGGTAAGTGTTAGATTAGGGTTAGGCTTAGGGTTAGGGTAAGGGAAAGGGTTAGGGTAAGGGTTAGGGTTAGGGTAAGGGTTAGGTTTAGGGTTAGGGTTAGGGTGAGCGTTAGGTTTAGGGTTAGCGTTAGGAGTTGGGGTTATGGTTAGGGTAATGGTTTGGGTTAGGGTTAGGGTAAGGGTAAGGGTTAGGGTTAAGTTTAGGGTTAGGTTTATGGTTATGGTAAGGGTTAGGTTTAGGTAAGTGTTAGGGTTAGGTTTATGGTTAGGGTTAGGTTTAGGGTAAGGGTTAGGGTTAAGTTTAGGATTGCCGTTAAGTTTAGGGTTAGGGTTAGGGTAAGGATAAGGGTTAGGGTTAGGGTTAGGGTTTGGGGAAGTGTTAGGGTTAGGGTTTGGGTGAGGGTTAGGGTTAGGGTTGGGGTTAGGGTTAGGGTTAGGATAAGGGGAAGGCTTAGGGTTAGGGTTAAGGTTAGGGGTTAAGGTTAGGGTAAGGGTAAGGGTTAGGGTTAGGGTTAGGTGTTAGTGTTAAGGATAGGGTTAAGGTTAGGATTACGGTTAGGGTTAGGGTAAGGCTAAGGTTAGGGTTAGTGTTAGGGTTAGGGTTAGGTTTAGGTTTAGGGTTAGAGTAAGGGTAAGGGTTAGGGTTAGGGTTAGGGTTAAGGTTACGGGTAGTGTTAGGGGTAGGGTTAGGGTTAGTGTAAGGGTAAGATTTAGCTTTAGGGTTAGTGTTAAGGTTAGAGTTAGGGTTAGGGTGAGGCTAAGGGTTAGGTTTAGGGTTAGGGTAAGGGTTAGGGTTACGGTAAGGGTTAGGGTTAGGGTTAGGGTTAGGGTAAGGATTATTGTTAGGGTTAGGGTAAGGGTTAGGGTTAGGGTTAGGGTGAGCGTTAGGTTTAAGTTTAGCGTTAGGAGTTGGGGTTATGGTTAGGATAAGGGTTTGGGTTAGGGTTAGGGTAAGGGTAAGGGTTAGGGTTAAGGTTAGGGTTAGGGTTAGGGTTATGGTAAGGGTTAGGCTTAGGGTAAGGG
>JANJXV010000044.1:5572500-5595000 GCA_024803745.1 Megascapheus bottae
ATTAAGGTTAGGGTTAGGGATAGGGTAAGGGGAAGGGTTAGGTTTAAGGTTATGGTTATTGTTAGGTTAAGGGTTAGGGTTAGGGTTAGGGATAGGGTTTGGGTAAGGGTAAATATTAGGGTTAGGGTAAGGGTAATTGTTAGGGTTTGGGTTAGGGTTTGGGTTAGGGTTAGGGTAAGGGTTAGGATTGGCGTTAGGGTTAGTGTTAGGGTTAGGGTTAGGTTTAGGGTTAGGGTTAGGGTTAGGGTTAGGGGTAAGGGTTAGGGTTATGTTTAGGGTTAGGGTAAGGGTAAGGTTTAGTTTTAGCGTTAGGCTTAGTGGTTAGGGTTAGGGTTAGGGTTAGGGTAAGGGACAGTGTTAGGGTTAGGGTTAGGGTAAGTATGAGGGTAAGGGTTAGGGTTAGGGTTAAGGTTAGGGGTTAGGGTTCGGGTAAGGGTAAATATTAGGGTTAGGGTTAGAGTAAGGGTATGGGTTCGGGTTACGGTTAGGGTTAGGGTTAGATTAAGGGTTAAGGTTAGGGTTAGGGTTAGTGTTAGGGTTTGGTTTAGGTTTAGAGTTAGGGTTAGGATTAGGGTTAGGGTAAGAGTAATTGTTAGGTTTAGGGTTAGGGTTAGGGTTAGGGTAAGTGTAAGGGTTAGGGTTAGGGTTAGGGTTAGGGTTAGGGTTAGATTTAGGTTTAGGGTAAGGGTAAGGGTTAGGTTTAGTGTTAGGGTTAGGGTTAGGGTAAGGATTAGGCTTAGGGTTAGGGTTAGAGAAAGTGTTAGGGTTAGGGTTAGGGTTAGGTTTAGGGTAAGGGTAAGGTTTAGGGTTAGGTTTATGGTTAGGGTTAGGGGTTAGGGTTAGAGCTTTGTTTAGGGTTAGGGTTAAGGTAAGTGTAAGGGTTAGGGTTAAGGTTAGGGTGAGGGTTAGGGATAGGGTAAGGGTTAGGGTTAGGTTTAGGGTAAGGGCAAGATGTAGGGTTAGGGTTAGTGTTAGTGTAAGGAAAAGTGTTAGGGTTAGGGTTAGGGTTAGGATGAGGGTAAGGTTTATATTTAGGATTAATGTTAGGGGTTTGGGTTAGGGTAAGGGTAAGTGTTAGTGTTAGGATTAGGGGTTAAGGTTAGGGTTAGGGTTAGGGTTATGTTTAGGGATAGGGTTAGGGTAAGGGCAAGGGTTAGGGTTAGGGTAGTGTTAGGGTTAGGGTAAGTGTTAGGGTTAGGGTTAGGTTATGTAAGGGTAAGTGTTAGGGTTAGGGTTAGTCTTAGGGTTACGGTTAGGGTTAGGGTTATAGTTAGAGAAAGGGTAAGGTTTAGGGTTAGGGTTAGGGTTAGGGAAAGGATTAATGTTAGGTTTAGGGTAAGAGTTAGGATTAGGGTTAGGGTTAGCACTAAGGTTAGGGTTAGGGTGAGGGTAAGGGTAAGGGTTGGGGTTAGGGTTAGGGTTAGGGTAAGGCTAAGGGTTAGGGTTAGGGTTAGGGTTTGGGTAAGGGTAAGGGTTAGGGTTAGGTTATATAAGGGTAAGTGTTAGGGTTAGGGTTAGGGTTGGGGTTAGTGATAGGTTTAGGGTTAGGGTTAGGGTTAGGGTAAGGTTAAGGATTAGGTTTAGGGTTAGGTTTAGGAGAAGGGTGAGCGTTTGGGTGAGGGTTATGGTTAGGTTTAGGGTTTAGGGTTCGGGTTAGGGTTCGGGTTAGGGTAAGGGTTAGTGTCAGGGTTAGGGTTAGGTTTAGGGTAGGGTTAAGGGTTAGGCTTAGGGTTAGGTTTAGGGAAAGTGTAATGGTTAAGGTTAGGGTTTGGGTTAGGGTTCGGTTAAGGATTAGGTTTCGTGTTAGTGTTAGGGTAAGGGTTAGGGTTAGGGTTAGGGTTAGCATTAAGGTTAGGGTTAGGGATAGGGTAAGGGGAAGGGTTAGGTTTAGGGTTATGGTTATTGTTAGGTTAAGGGTTAGGGTTAGGGTTAGTGTTAGGGTTTGGGTTAGGTTTAGGGTTAGGTTTAGGATTAGGGTTAGGGTAAGGGTAATTGTTAGGGTTAGGGTTAGGGTTTGGGTTAGGGTTAGGGTAAGGGTTAGGGTTAGGTTTAGGGTAAGGGTTAGAGTTAGGGTTAGGGTTAGGGTTAGGGGTAAGGTTTAGGGTTATGTTTAGGGTTAGGGTAAGGGTAAGGTTTAGGTTTAGGTTTAGGCTTAGTGGTTAGTGTTAGGTTTAGGGTTACGGTAAGGGACAGTGTTAGGGTTAGGGTTATGGTTAGGGTAAGTATGAGGGTAAGGGTTAGGGTTAGGGTTAAGGTTAGGGGTTAGGGTTCGGGTAAGGCTAAGTGTTAGTGTGAGGGTTAGAGTAAGGGTATGGGTTCGGGTTATGGTTAGGTTTAGGGTTAGGTTAAGGGTTAAGGTTAGGGTTAGGGTTAGTGTTAGGGTATGGGTTAGGTTTAGAGTAAGGTTTAGGATTAGGGTTAGGGTAAGAGTAAGTGTTAGGGTTAGGGTTAGGGTTAGGGTAAGGGTAAGGGTTAGGGTTAGGGTTAGGGTTAGGGGTTAGGGTTAGGGTTAGGGTTAGGTTTAGGGTTAGGGTTAGGGTTAGGGTAAGGATTAGGCTTAGGTTTAGGGTTAGAGAAAGGGTTAGGGTTAGGGTTAGGGTTAGTGTAAGGGTAAGGTTTAGGGTTAGGTTTATGGTTAGGGTTAGGGGTTAGGGTTAGAGCTTTGTTTAGCGTTAGGGTTAAGGTAAGTGTAAGGGTTAGGGTTAAGGTTAGGGTTAGGGTTAGGGATAGGGTGAGGGTTAGGGTTAGGTTTAGGGTAAGGGTAAGGTGTAGGGTTGGGGTTAGTGTTAGCGTAAGGAAAAGTGTTAGGGTTAGGGTTAGGGTTAGGATGAGGGTAATTGTTAGGTTTAGGATTAAAGTTAGGGGTTAGGGTTAGGGTAAGGGTAAGTGTTAGGGTTAGGGTTAGGGGTTAAGTTTAGGGTTAGGGTTAGGGTTATGTTTAGGGATAGGGTTAGGGTAAGGGTAAGGGTTAAGGTTAGGGTAAGGGTTAGGTTTAGTGTAAGTGTTAGGGTTAGGGTTAGGTAATGTAAGGGTAAGTGTTAGGGTTTGGGTTAGGGTTAGGGTTAGGGTTAGTCTTAGGGTTTGGGTTAGGTTTATGGTTAGGGTAAGGGTTAGGGTTAGAGTAGGTTATATAAGGGTAAGTGTTAGGGTTAGGGTTAGTGTTAGGGTTAGGGTTAGTCTTAGGTTTAGGGTTAGGGTTAGGGTTAGGGTTAGGGAAGGGTAAGGGTTAGGGTTAGGATAGGGTAAGAATTAGGGTTAGTCTTAGGGTTAGGGTAAGAGTTAGGGTTAGGGTTAGGGTTAGCACTAAGGTTATGGTTATGGTTAGGATAAGGGTAAGGGTAAGGGCTAGGATTAGAGTTAGGGTTAGGGTTAGGGGTTACTGTTATGGTTAGGTTTAGGGTTAGGGAAAGAGTTAGGATTAGGGTTAGGGTTAGTGTTAGGGTTAAGGTTAGGGTGAGGGTAAGGGTAAGGGTTAAGGTTAGGGGTAGGGGTAGGGATAGGGTAAGGGTTAGGGTTAGTGTTAGGGTTAGGGTTAGGGTTATGTTTGGGGTTAAGGTTAGGGTTAGGGTTAGGGTAAGTGTAAGGTTAGGTTAGGGTTATGGTTAGGGTTAAGGTCAGGGTTAGGGATAGGTTTAAGGTTAGGAATAGGGTTAGGGTTAGGGTTAGGCTTAGTGTTAGAGTAAGGGTAAGGGTTAGGGTTACGGTTAGATTTAGGGTTAAGTTAGAGGTTAGGGTTAGGGTTAGGGTAAGTGTTAGGTTTAGGGTTAGGGTAAGGGTTAGGGTTAGGCTTAGAGTTAGGGTTAGGGTTAGGGTAAAGGCAAGGGTTAGGGTTAGGGTTAAGGTTAGGGTTAGGGTTAGGGTTAGGGTAAGTGTTAGGGTTAGTGTTAGGGTTAGGGTTAGGTTTAGGTTTAGGGTTAGAGTAAGGGTTAGGGTTATGTTAGGGTCAGGGTTAGGGTTAGGGTTAGGGTTAGGTTTAGTTTAGGGTTAGGGTTAGGGTTAGGGTAAAGGTAAGGTTTAGAGTTAGGGTTAGGGTTAGGGTAGGTTTAGGGTAAGGGTAAGTGTTATTGTTAGGGTTAGGTTTAGGATAAGGGTAAGGATTAGGGTTAGGTTTTGGGTTAGGGTTAGGGTAAGGGTTAGGGTTAGGTTTAGGGTAAGGGTTAGAGTTAGGGTTAGGGTTAGGGTTAGGGGTAAGGGTTAGGGTTATGTTTAGGGTTAGGGTAAGGGTAAGGTTTAGGTTTAGGTTTAGGCTTAGTGGTTAGGGTTAGGTTTAGGGTTACGGTAAGGGACAGTGTTAGGGTTAGGGTTATGGTTAGGGTAAGTATGAGGGTAAGGGTTAGGGTTAGGGTTAAGGTTAGGGGTTAGGGTTCGGGTAAGGCTAAGTGTTAGTGTTAGGGTTAGAGTAAGGGTATGGGTTCGGGTTACGGTTAGGTTTAGGGTTAGGTTAAGGGTTAAGGTTAGGGTTAGGGTTAGTGTTAGGGTATGGGTTAGGTTTAGAGTAAGGTTTAGGATTAGGGTTAGGGTAAGAGTAAGTGTTAGGGTTAGGGTTAGGGTTAGGGTAAGGGTAAGGGTTAGGGTTAGGGTTAGGGGTTAGGGTTAGGGTTAGGGTTAGGTTTAGGGTTAGGGTTAGGGTTAGGGTAAGGATTAGGCTTAGGTTTAGGGTTAGAGAAAGGGTTAGGGTTAGGGTTAGGGTTAGGGTTAGTGTAAGGGTAAGGTTTAGGGTTAGGTTTATGGTTAGGGTTAGGGGTTAGGGTTAGAGCTTTGTTTAGCGTTAGGGTTAAGGTAAGTGTAAGGGTTAGGGTTAAGGTTAGGGTTAGGGTTAGGGATAGGGTGAGGGTTAGGGTTAGGTTTAGGGTAAGGGTAAGGTGTAGGGTTGGGGTTAGTGTTAGCGTAAGTAAAAGTGTTAGGGTTAGGGTTAGGGTTAGGATGAGGGTAAGGGTTAGGTTTAGGATTAAAGTTAGGGGTTAGGGTTAGGGTAAGGGTAAGTGTTAGGGTTAGGGTTAGGGGTTAAGTTTAATGTTAGGGTTAGGGTTATGTTTAGGGATAGGGTTAGGGTAAGGGTAAGGGTTAAGGTTAGGGTAAGGGTTAGGTTTAGTGTAAGTGTTAGGGTTAGGGTTAGGTTATGTAAGGGTAAGTGTTAGGGTTTGGGTTAGGGTTAGGGTTAGGGTTAGTCTTAGGGTTAGGGTTAGGTTTATGGTTAGGGTAAGGGTTAGGGTTAGAGTAGGTTATATAAGGGTAAGTGTTAGGGTTAGGGTTAGTGTTAGGGTTAGGGTTAGTCTTAGGTTTAGGGTTAGGGTTAGGGTTAGGGTTAGGGAAGGGTAAGGGTTAGGGTTAGGATAGGGTAAGAATTAGGGTTAGTCTTAGGGTTAGGGTAAGAGTTAGGGTTAGGGTTAGGGTTAGCACTAAGGTTAGGGTTAGGGTTAGGGTAAGGGTAAGGGTAAGGGTTAGGATTAGAGTTAGGGTTAGGGTTAGGGGTTACTGTTATGGTTAGGTTTAGGGTTAGGGAAAGAGTTAGGATTAGGGTTAGGGTTAGTGTTAGGTTTAAGGTTAGGGTGAGGGTAAGGGTAAGGGTTACGGTTAGGGGTAAGGGTAGGGATAGGGTAAGGGTTAGGGTTAGTGTTAGGGTTAGGGTTAGGGTTATGTTTGGGGTTAAGGTTAGGGTTAGGGTTAGGGTAAGTGTAAGGTTAGGTTAGGGTTATGGTTAGGGTTAAGGTCAGGGTTAGGGATAGGTTTAAGGTTAGGATTAGGGTTAGGGTTAGGGTTAGGCTTAGTGTTAGAGTAAGGGTAAGGGTTAGGGTTATGGTTAGATTTAGGGTTAAGTTAGAGGTTAGGGTTAGGGTTAGGGTAAGTGTTAGGTTTAGGGTTAGGGTAAGGGTTAGGGTTAGGCTTAGAGTTAGGGTTAGGGTTAGGGTAAAGGCAAGGGTTAGGATTAGGGTTAAGGTTAGGGTTAGGGTTAGGGTTAGGGTAAGTGTTAGGGTTAGTGTTAGGGTTAGGGTTAGGTTTAGGGTTAGGGTTAGAGTAAGGGTTAGGGTTATGTTAGGGTCAGGGTTAGGGTTAGGGTTAGGTTTAGTTTAGGGTTAGGGTTAGGGTTAGGGTAAGGGTAAGGTTTAGAGTTAGGGTTAGGGTTAGGGTAGGTTTAGGGTAAGGGTAAGTGTTATTGTTAGGGTTAGGTTTAGGATAAGGGTAAGGATTAGGGTTAGGTTTTGGGTTAGGGTTAGGGTTAGGGTAGGTTTAGGGTAAGGGTAAGTGTTATTGTTAGGGTTAGGTTTAGGATAAGGGTAAGGATTAGTGTTAGGTTTTGGGTTAGGGTTAGGGTTAGGGGTTAGGCTTAGGCTTAGAGTAAGGGTAAGGGTTAGGGTTAGGGTTAGGGTTAAGTTTGAGGTTAGGGCTAGGGTTAGGGTTAGGGTAAGTTTAGGCTTTGGGTTAGGGCAAGGATAAATGTTAGAGTTAAGGTTAGGGTGAGGGTTAGGGTTAGGGGTAGGATTAGGGTTACGGTTAGGGTAAGGGTTAGGGTTAGATTTAGGGTTAGGGTTAGACTTAGTGTTAGGGTAAGGGTAAGGGTTAGGTTTAGGGTTAGGGTTAGGGTTAAGGTTGAGGTTAGGGTTAGGGTAAGGATAAATGTTAGAGTTTAGGTTAGGGTTAGGGTTAGGTTTAAGTTTGAGGTTAGAGTTAGGGTTAGGGTTAGGGTTAGGGTAAGGGTTAGGGTAAGGGTAAAGGTTAGGGTTTGGGTTAGGGTAAGGGAAAGTGTAAGGGTTAGGGTTGGGGTTAGTGTTAATGTTAGGGTTAGGTTAAGGGTTAGGGTTAGAGTTAGGGTTAGGGTTAGGATCAGGGTTAGGGTAAGGGTAAGTGTTAGGGTTAGGGTTAGGGTTAGAGTTTGGGTAAGGTTTCTGGTTAGGGTTAGGGTTGGGTTTAGGGTTGGGGTTAAGGTTAGGGTGAGGAAAATGGAAAGTGTTAGGGTTAGGGTTAGGTTAAGGGTAAGGGTTAGGGTTAGGGTTAGGATTAGGGTTAGGGAAAGGGTAAGGTTTAGGGTAAGGTTTAGGGTTAGGGTAAGGATTAGGAATAGGGTTATGTTCAGGGTAAGTGTTACGGTTAGGGTTAGGGTTAGTGTTAGTGTTAGGATTAGTGTAAGGCTTATGGTAAAGGCAAGAGTTAGGGACAGGGTTAGGGTTAAGTTTAGGGTTAGGATTAGTGTTAGGACTAGGGTTAAGGTTAGATTTAGGGTTAGGGTTAGGGTAAGGGTTACGGTTAGAGTTAGGGTAAGGGTTAGGTTTAGGGTTAGGGTTAGGGTTAGAGTTAGGTTTAGGGTTAGGGTTCGGGTTAGGCCTAGGGTTAGGGTTAGGGTAAGGGTTAGGGTTAGGTTTCGTTTAAGGGTTAGGATTAGGGTTAGTGTAAGGGTAGGTGTTAGGGTTAGGGTAAGAGTTAGGGTTAGGGTTAGGGTTAGGGTTAGGGTTCGGGTAAGGGTAAGGGTTAGTTTTTGGATTAGGGTTAGGTTTAGGGTAATGGTTAGGGTTAGCGTTAGGGTTAGGTTTGGGGTTAGGGATAGGGTAAGAGTAAGGGTTAGGATTAAGGTTAGGTTTACGGTTGGGGTTGAGGTTAGGTTTAGGGTTAGGGTACGTTTAAGGATTAGGGTTAGGGTTAGGGTTAGGGTTATGCTTAGGGTTAGGGTTAGGGTTAGGATTAGGGTTAGGGTTAGGGTTAGGTTTAGGGTAAGGTTATGTGTTAGGGTTACGGTTAGGGTTAGGCTAGGGTTAGGGTTAGTGTTAGGGTTAGGGTTAGGGTTAGGGTTAGGGTAAGTGTTAGGGTTATGTTTAGGATTAGGGTAATGGTTAGGGTTAGGGTTAGGTTAGGTTTAGGCTTATGGATAGGGTAAGAGTAAAAGTTAGTGTTAGGGTTAGGTTTAGGGTTGGGGTTAACGTTAGGTTTAGGGTTAGGGTTCATTTAAGGATTAGGGTAAGGGTTAGGGTTAGGGTTATGCTTAGGGTTATTGTTAGGGTTAGGATTAGGGTTAGGGTTAGGGTTAGGGTTAGGGTTAGGGTTAGCGTTAGGGTAAGGTTATGTGTTATGGTTAGCGGTAGGGTTAGGGTTAGGGTAAGTGTTAGGCTTAGGTTTAGTGTTATGGTTAGGGTTAGGGTAAGGGTAAGGGTTAGGGTTAAAATTAGGGTCAGGGTTAGGGTTAGGGTTGGGGTAGGGTAAGGGTTAGGGTTAGGGTTAGGTTTAGGGTAAGGGTAAGGGTTAGGGTTAGGGTTAGGGTTAGGGTTAGTGTAAGGGTTAGGGTTAGGGTTAGGGTTAGGGTAAGGGTTAGGGTTAGGGTTAGGTTAAGGGTTGGGGTAAAGGTTAAGGTTAGGGTTAGGTTAAGGGTAAGGTTTAGGTTAGGGTTAGGTTTAGGGTTAAGGTTAGGGTTAGGTTTAGGTTTAGGGTTAGGATTAGGGTTAGGGTTAGGGTAAGGGTTAGGGTTATGGTTAGGGTAAGGGTAAGTGTAAGGGTTAGAGTTAGGGGTTAGGGTTAATGTTAGGGTTAGGTTAAGGGTTAGGGTTAGAGTTAGGGTTAGGGTTAGGATAAGGGTTATGGTTAGGGTATGGGTAAGTGTTAGGGTTAGGGTTAGGGTTAGAGTTTGGGTAAGGGTTAGGGTTTTGGTTAGGGTTAGGTTTAGGGTTGAGGTTAAGGTTAGGGTTAGGAAAACGGAAAGTGTTAGGGTTAGGGTTAGGGTTAGGTTTAGTGTAAGGGTAAGGGTAAGGTTTAGTGTTAGGGGTTAGGGTTAATGTTAGGGTTAGGTTAAGCGTTAGGGTTAGAGTTAGGGTTAGGGTTAGGATAAGGGTAAGGGTTAGGGTAAGGGTAAGTGTTAGGGTTAGGGTTAGGGTTAGGGTTAGGGTAAGGGTTATGTTTAGGTTTAGGGTTAGGTTTACGGTGGGGTTTTAGTTTAGGGTTAGGAAAAGGGAAATGTTAGGGTTAGGGTTTGGGTTATGGTTAGGGTTATGGTTAGGGTTAGGGTTAGGGTTAAGGTTGAGGTTAGGTTTAGGGTTAGGGTTAGGGTAAGGGTTATGGTTATGGTTAGGGTTAGGGTTAGTTTAAGGGTTAGGGTTAGGGTTAGGGTTAGGGTAAGGGTTAGGGTTAGGGTTAGGTTAATGGTTGGGGTAAAGGTTAGGGTTAGGGTTAGGGTAAGGGTAAGGGTTAGGTTAGGGTTAGGGTTAGGGTTAGGGTTAGGTTAAGGGTTAGGGTTAGAGTTAGGGTTAGGGTTAGGATAAGGGTTAGGGTTAGGGTAAGGGTAAGTGTTAGGGTTAGGGTTAGGGTTAGAGTTTGGGTAAGGGTTATGGTTAGGGTTAGGGTTAGGTTTAGGGTTGAGGTTAAGGTTAGGGTTAGGAAAATGGAAAGTGTTAGGGTTAGGGTTAGGGTTAGGTTTAGTGTAAGGGTAAGGGTAAGGTTTAGGGTTAGGGGTTAGGGTTAATGTTAGGGTTAGGTTAAGCGTTAGGGTTAAAGTTAGGGTTAGGGTTAGGATAAGAGTTAGGGTTAGGGTAAGGGTAAGTGTTAGTGTTAGGGTTAGGGTTAGGGTTAGGGTAAGGGTTATGTTTACGTTTAGGGTTAGGTTTACGGTGGGGTTTTAGTTTAGGGTTAGGAAAAGGGAAATGTTAGGTTTAGGGTTAGGGTTATGGTTAGGGTTACGGTTAGGGTTAGGGTTAGGGTTAAGGTTGAGGTTAGGTTTAGGGTTAGGGTTAGGGTAAGGGATATAGTTAGAGTTAGGATTAGGGTTAGGTTTAGCGTTATGGTTAGGGTTAGGGTTAGGGTAAGGGTTAGGGTTAGGTTTAGGGTTAGTTTTAGGGTTAGGGTAAGTGTTAGGGTTAGGGTTAGGGTAAGGGTAAGGGTTAGGGTTAGGGTTAGTGTTAGGGTTTAGGGTTAGGGTTAGGGTAAGGTTAGACTTAGGGTTAGGGTTAGAGTAAGGGTTAAGGTTAGAGTTAGGATTAGGTTTAGGGCTAGGTTTAGGGTAAGGGTTAATGTTAGGGTTAGGGTTAGGGGTAAGGGTTAGAGTTAGGTTTAGGGTTAGGGTAAGGGTGAGGTTTAGGTTTAGGGTTAGGGTTAGGGGTAGGGTTAGGGGTACGTTTAGGGTTAGGGTTAAGGTAAGTGTAAGGGTTAGGGTTAAGTTTAGGGTTAGGATTAGGGTTAGGTTTAGCGTTACGGTTAGGGTTAGGGTTAGGTTTAGGGTAAGGGTAAGGTTTAGGATTAGGGTTAGGGTTAGGGTAAGGGAAAGTGTTAGGGTTAGGGTTAGGATGAGGGTAAGGGTTAGGGTTAGGTTTATGGTTAGGGTAATGGTTAGGGTTAGGGTTAGGGTTAGATAAGGGTAAGTGTTAGGGTTAGGGTTAGGTTTAGGGTTAGGCTTAGTCTTAGGGTTAGGGTTAGGGTTAGGTTTAGGTAAAGGGAAAGGGTTAGGGTTATGGTTAGGTTTAGGGTAAGGATTACGGTTAGTCTTAGGGTTAGGGTAAGGTTTAGGGTTAGGGTTAGGGGTTAGTGTTAAGAATAATGTTAAGGGTTAGGGTTAGGTTTAGGATTGGCGTTAAGTTTAGCGTTAGGGTTAGGGTAAGGATAAGGGTTAGGGTTAGGGTTAGGGTTTGGGGAAGTGTTAGGGTTAGGGTTAGGGTGAGGGTTAGGGTTATGATTGGGGTTAGGGTTAGGGTTTGGATAAGGGGAAGGGTTAGGGTTAGGGTTAGGGTTAGGGTTAGGGTTAGGTTAGGGTTAGGGTTAGGGTAAGGGTTAGGTATAGGGTTAGGGTTAGCATTAAGTTTAGGGTTAGGGTAAGGGTAAGGGTTAGTGTTAGGGTTAAAGTTAGGGTTAGGTGTTAGGGTTAGGGTTAGGGTTAGGGTTAGGGTTAGGGTTAGAGTTAGGTTTAGGGTTTGGGTTAGGATAAGGCTATGGGTTAGGTTTAGGGTTAGGGTTAGGGTTAGGGTTAAAGTTAGGGTTAGGTGTTAGGGTTAGGGTTAGGGTTAGGGTTAGGGTTAGGGTTAGGGTTAGGTTTAGGGTTTGGGTTAGGATAAGGCTATGGGTTAGGTTTAGGGTTAGGGTTAGGGTTAGGATTACGGTTAGGGTTAGGGTAAGGGTAAGGGTTAGGGTTAGAGTTAGGTTTAGGGTAAGGTTTAGGGTTAGGGCTAGGTTTAGGGTTAGGGTTAGGTTAAGGGTAAGGGTTAGGGTTAGGGTTAGGGTTGGGGGTTAGGGATAGCTTTAGGGTTAGGTTTAGAGTGAGGTTAGGGTTAGGGTTAGGGGTTAGTTTTAATGTTAAGGCTATGGTTAGGGTTAGGGTTAGGATAAGGGTAAGTGTTAGGGTAAGGGTTAGGGTTAGCTTAAGTTTTAGGGTTAGGGTTAGGGTTAGGTTTAGGGTTAGTTTTAGGTTAGGGTTAGGGTTAGGGTAAGGGTAAGGGTTATGGTTATGGTTAGGTTTAGGTTTAGGGTAAGGGTTAGGGTTAGGTTTAGCGTAAGCGTAAGGTTTAGGGTTAGGGTTAGGGTTAGTGTTAGGGTAATGGTAAGGGTTAGGGTTAGGGTTAGGTTTGGGTTATGGTTAGGGTAAGGGTAAGGGTTAGATTTAGGGTTAGGGTTAGTTTCAAGGTTAGGGTTAGGGTTAGGGTTAGGGTTAGGGTAAGGTTAGGGTTAGTATCAGGGTTAGGGTTAGGGTAAGGGTAAGTGTTAGATTAGGGTTAGGCTTAGGGTTAGGGTAAGGGAAAGGGTTAGGGTAAGGGTTAGGGTAAGGGTTAGGGTTAGGGTTAGGGTTAGGGTTAGGGTGAGCGTTAGGTTTAGGGTTAGCGTTAGGAGTTGGGGTTATGGTTAGGGTAATGGTTTGGGTTAGGGTTAGGGTAAGGGTAAGGGTTAGGGTTAAGTTTAGGGTTAGGTTTATGGTTATGGTAAGGGTTAGGTTTAGGTAAGTGTTAGGGTTAGGTTTATGGTTAGGGTTAGGTTTAGGGTAAGGGTTAGGGTTAAGTTTAGGATTGCCGTTAAGTTTAGGATTAGGGTTAGGGTAAGGATAAGGGTTAGGGTTAGGGTTAGGGTTTGGGGAAGTGTTAGGGTTAGGGTTTGGGTGAGGTTTAGGGGTGGGTTGGGGTTAGGGTTAGGGTTAGGATAAGGGGAAGGCTTAGGGTTAGGGTTAAGGTTAGGGGTTAAGGTTAGGGTAAGGGTAAGGGTTAGGGTTAGGGTTAGGTGTTAGTGTTAAGGAATGGGTTAAGGTTAGGATTACGGTTAGGGTTAGGGTAAGGCTAAGGTTAGGTTTAGTGTTAGGTTTAGGGTTAGGTTTAGGTTTAGGGTTAGAGTAAGGGTAAGGGTTAGGGTTAGGGTTAGGGTTAAGGTTACGGGTAGTGTTAGGGGTAGGGTTAGGGTTAGTGTAAGGGTAAGATTTAGCTTTAGGGTTAGTGTTAAGGTTAGAGTTAGTGTTAGGGTGAGGCTAAGGGTTAGGTTTAGGGTTAGGGTTAGGGTTAGGGTTAGGGTTACGGTTAGGATTGGTTTTAGGGTTAGTGTTAGGGTTAGGGTAAGGGCAAGTGTTAGGCTAAGGGTTAAGTTTAGAGTTAGATTATGGGTTAGGGTTAGGGGTTAGTGTTAGGGTTAGGGTTAGTGTAAGGGTTAGGGTTAGGTTTAGGTTAAGGGTTAGGGTTAGGGTTAGGGTTAGGGTAAGGATTATTGTTAGGGTTAGGGTAAGGGTTAGGGTTAGGGTTAGGGTGAGCGTTAGGTTTAGATTTAGGTTAAGGGTTAGGGTTAGGGTTAGGATTAGGGTTAGGTTTAGGGTTAGGATAAGATTAAGGGTTAGGGTTAGGGTTACTGTTATGGGTTAGGGTTAGGGTTAGGGTTAGGTTTAGATTTAGGTTAAGGGTTAGGGTTAGGGTTAGGATTAGGGTTAGGTTTAGGGTTAGTTTTAGGGTTAGCGTTAGAGTTAGGGTTAGGATTAGGTTAAGAGTATGTGTTAGGGTTAGGGTTAGGGTTAGGGTTAAGGTAAGGGTAAGGGTTAGGGTTAGGGTTAGGGATAGGTTTACGGTAGGGTTAGGGTTAGGGTTAGGTTTAGGGTTAGGTTAAGGGTAAGGGTAAGGGTTAGGTTTAAGGTTACGGTAAGGGTTAGGTTTGGGGTTAGGTTTAGGTTAGGCGCTAGGGTAATTGTAAGTGTTAGATTTATGGTTAGGGTTAGGATAAAGTTAAGGGTTAGGTTTAGGGTTAGGGTTAGGTTTAGGGTTATGGTTAGGGTTAGCGTTAGAGTTAGGTTTAGGGTTAGCGTTAGCGTAAGGGTAATGGTTAGGGTTAGAGTTACGGTTAGGCTTAAGGTTAGGGTTAGGGTTAGGTTTAGGGTAAGGGTTAGGGTTAGGGTTAGGGTTAGGATAAGTGTAAGTGTAAGGGTTAGGGTTAAATTTAGGGGTTAGGGTTAGGGTAAGGGTAAGGGTTAGGGTTAGGGGTTAGGGTTAGGGTTAGGTTTAGGGTTAGGGTTAGGGTAAGCGTACGATTTAGGGTTAGGGTAAGTGTTAGGGTTAGGGTTAGGTTTAGGGTTAAGGTTAGGGTTAGAGATAGGTTTAGGGTTAGGGTTAGTGTAAGGGTAAGGGTTAAGGTTAGGGTTAGGGTTAGGGTTTAGGATTAGGGTTAGGGTTATGGTAAGGGTAAGGGTTAGGGTTAGTGTTAGGGTTACGGTTAGGGGTAGGGTTAAGGTTAGGGTTAGGGTAAGTTTAGGGTTAGAGTCTGGGTTAGGGTTAGGGTTAGGGTTAGGGGTAGGGTTAGGGTTAGGGTAAGGGTTAGGGTTATCTTTAGGGTAAGGTTAAGTGTTAGGGTTAGTGTTAGGGTTACGTTTAGGTTTAGGGTAAGGGTTAGGGTTAGGGTTAGATTTAGGGGTTTAGTTATGTTTAAGGTTTCCGTTAGGGTTAGGGTTAGGGTAAGGGTAAGTTTTAGGGTTAGGGTTAGGATTAGGGTTAGGGTTAGGGTAAGGTTTAAGGTTAGGGTTAGGGGTTAGGGTTAGGGTTAGGTTTGTTTAGGGTTAGGGTTAGGGTAAGGGTTAGCTTTAGGGTTAGGGTTAGGGTTAGGGTAAGGGTTAGGGTTAGATTTAGGGTTGTGTTTAGCGTTAGGTTTATTGTAAGGGTAAGGGTTAGGGTTAGGGTTAGGGTTATGTTTAGGGTTAGAGGTTAGGCTTAGGGTTTGGGTTAGGATAAGTGTAAGGGTTAGGATTAGGGTTAGGGTTATGTTTAGGGATAGGGGTTACCGTTTGGGTTAGGGTTAGGGTTAGGTTTAGTGTTAGCGTTAGGGTAAGTTAAGGGGTAGGGTTAGCGTTAGGGTTAGGATTATGGTTACATGTAGGGTTAGGGTTAGGGTTAGGGTAAGGGTTGGAGTTACATTTAGGGTTAGGGTAACGGTACGGGTTAGGGTTAGGCTTAGGGTTAGGGTAAGGGTAAGGTTAGGGTTAGTGTTAGGGTTAGGGTTAGGTTTAGGTTTAGGGTTAGAGTAAGGGTAAGGGTTAGGGTTAGGGTTAAGGTTAGGGTTAGTGTTAGGGTTAGGGTTAGGGTTAGTGTAAGGGTAAGATTTAGCTTTAGGGTTAGTGTTAAGGTTAGAGTTAGGGTTAGGGTGAGGCTAAGGGTTAGGTTTAGAGTTAGGGTAAGGGTTAGGGTTATGGTAAGGGTTAGGTTTAGGGTTAGGGTTAGGGTAAGGAACATGGTTAGGGTTAGGGTTAGGATAAGGGTTAGGTTTAGGGTTAAATTTAGGGTTAGGGGTTAGGGTTAGGGTTAGGGTTAGGTTTAGATTTTGGGTTAGGATAAGGCTATGGGTTAGGTTTAGGGTTAGGGTTAGGGTTAGGTTTAGGATTAGGGTTAGGGTAAGGGTAAGGGTTAGGGTTAGAGTTAGGTTTAGGGTAAGGTTTATGTTTAGGGTTAGGTTTAGGGTTAGGGTTATGTTGAGGGTAAGGGTTTGGGTTAGGGTTAGGGTTGGGGGTTAGGGCTTGCTTTAGGGTTAGGTTTAGGGTGAGGTTAGGGTTAGGGTTAGGGGTTAGTTTTAATGTTATGGTTATGGTTAGGGTTAGGGTTAGGGTTAGGATAAGGGTAAGTGTTAGGGTAAGGGTTAGGGTTAGAGTAAGTTTTAGGGTTAGGGTTAGGGTTAGGTTTAGGGTTAGGGTAAGGGTTACGGTTAGGTTTAATGTAAGGGTAAGGTTTAGGGTTAGGGTTAGGTTTAGTGTTAGGGTAAGGGTAAGGGGTAGATTTAGAGTTAGGGTTAGTTTCAGGGTTAGGGTTAGGGTTAGGGTAAGGTTGGGGTTAGTATCAGGGTTAGGGTTAGGGTAAGGGTAAGTGTTAGATTAGGGTTAGGCTTAGGTTTAGGGTAAAGGAAAGGTTTAGGGTTAGGGTTAGGGTTCGGGTAAGGGTTAGGGTTAGGGTTAGGGTTAGGGTTAGGGTGAGCGTTAGGTTTAGGGTTAGCGTTAGGAGTTGGGGTTATGGTTAGGGTAATGGTTTGGGTTAGGGTTAGGGTAAGGGTAAGGGTTAGGGTTAAGTTTAGGGTTAGGGTTAGGGTTATGGTAAGGGTTAGGGTTAGGGTAAGGGATAGGGTTAGGTTTATGGTTAGGGTTAGGGTTAGTGTAAGGATAAGTTTTAGGGTTGGGGTTAGGGCTTGGGGAAGGGTTAGGATTAGGGTTAGGGTTAGGGTTAGGATTAGGGTTAGGGGTTAGGGTTCAGGTTAGGGTTAGGTTTAGGGTAAAGGTTAGGGTCAGAGATAGGGTTAGGGTTAGGTTTAGGGTAGGGGTAAGGGTTAGGGTTAGGGTTAGGGTTAGGAAAGGGTAAGGGTTAGAGTTAGCGTTTGGATTAGGGTTCGGGTAAGGATTAGGTTTCGGGTTAGTGTTAGGGTAAGGGTTAGTGTTAGGGTTATAGTTAGCATTAAGGTTAGGGTTAGGGATAGGGTAAGGGTAAGGGTTAGGGTTAGGGTTAGGGGTTAGAGATAAGGTTAGGGTTAGGGTTATGTTAGGGTTAGGTTTAGGGTTAGGGTTAGGGTTAGGGTTAGGATAAGGGTAAGTGTTAGGGTTAGGGGTTAGGGTTAGGGTTAAGTTTAGGGTTAGGTTAGCGTTAGTGTTAGGGTTAGGGTTAGGTTTGGGTTAGGTTTAGGCTTAGGCTTAGGGTAAGAGTTAGGTTTAGGGTTAGGGTTAGGCTTAGGGTTAAGGTTAGGGTAATGTATAGGATTAGGGTTAGTGTTAGGGGTAGGTTTAGAGTTAGGGTAGGGTTAGGATAACGGTAAGGGGCAGGGTTAGGTTTAGGGTTAGGGTAAGGGTAAGTGTTAGGGTGAGGGTTAGGGTTAGGCTAAGGGTAAGTGTTAGGGTTAGGGTCAGGGTTAGGGTTAGGGTAAATGTAAGTGTTAGGGTTAGGGTTAGGCTTAGGGGTAGGGTAAGGGTAAGGGATAGGGTTAGGGTTAGGTTTAGGGTAAGTTTTATGTTTAGGGTTAGGGTAAGTGTAAGTGTTAGGTTTAGGGTTAGGCTTAGGTTAAGGGTAAGGTTTAGGGTTCGGTTAGAGTTAGGGTTAGGGTTAGGTTGAGGGTTAGGGTTAGGGTTAGGGTTAGGGTAAGGGTAAATGTTAGGGTTAGGGGTAGGTTTAGGGCAAGTGTAAGGGTTAGGGTTAGGGTTAGAGTTAGAGGTTAGGTTTAGGTTTAGGTTTAGGGTTAGCGTTAGGGTAAAGGTTAGGGTTAGGGTTGGGTTAGGGTATGGGTGAGGGTTAGGGTTAGGTTTAGGGTTAGGTTTAGAGTAAGGTAAGGGTTAGGGGTAGGTTTAGGGTTAAGGGTAGGTTTAGGGTAGGGTTAGGGTAAGGGTAAGAGTTAGGTTTAGGGTTAAGGTTAGGGTTAAAGTTATGGTTAGGGTTAGGGTTGGGGTTATGGTAAGGGTAAGGTTTAGGGTAAGGTTTATAGTTAGGGTTAGGGTTAAAGTTAGGTTGAGGTTTAGGGTAAGGTTAAGGGTAAGGGTTAGGGTTAGGGTTAGGGTTAAGGTTAGGGTTAGGGTTAGGGTAAGGGTAAGGTTAAGGTTAGGGTTAGGGGTAGTTTTAGGGTTAGGCTAAGGGTTAGGGTTAGGGTTAGGGTTAGGGAAGGGTAAGGTTAGGGTTAGGGTTAGGGTAAGGGTAAGGGTTAAGGTTAGGTTTAGGGGTAGTTTTAGGGTTAGGCTAAGGGTTAGGGTTAGGGTTAGGGTTAGGGAAGGGTAAGGTTTAGTGTTAAGGTTAGGGTTAGGAGTTAGGGTTAGATTTAGGGTTAGGGTTAGGGTTATGGATTCGGGTTAGGGTTAGGTTTAGGGTTAGGGTTAAGGTAACTGTAAGGGTTAGGTTTAGGTTTAGGGTTAGGGATATGGTAAGGTTTAGGTTTAGGTTTAGAGTAAGGGTAAGGTTTTGGGTTAGGGTTAGGGTTAGGTCTAGGTTTATGGTTAGGGTTAGGGTAAGTGTAAGTGTTAGGGTTAGGTTTAGGGTTGGGCTTAAGGTAAGGGTTAGGGTTAGGTTAAGGGTTAAGGTTAGGGTAAGGGTAAGGGTTAGGGTTAGGGTTAGGTTTAGGTTTACGGTTAGGGTTAGGGTTAGGGTTAGGGTTAGGTTTAGGGTTAGGTTTAGGGTTAGGGTTAGGGTAAGGTTAAGGCTTAGAGTTAGGGTTAGGGTTAAGGTTAGGGTTAGTGTTAGGGTTAGGGTTAGTGTAAGGGTAAGATTTCGGTTTATGGTTAGGGTTAAGTTTAGAGTTAGGGTTAGGGTCAGGCTAAGGGTTAGGTTTAGAGTTACAGTAAGGGTTGGGGTTACAGTAAGGGTTAGGGTTAGAGTTAGGGTTAGGGTAAGGATTAGGGTTAGGGTTAGGGTTAGGGAAAGGGTTAGGTTTAGGGTTAGGGGTAGCATTAACGTTAGGGTTAGGGTTAGGGTAAGGGTAAGGTTTAGGGTTAGGGTTAAAGTTAGGTTTAGGGGTTAGGGTTAGGTTTAGGGTTAGGTTTAGGGTTGGGCTTAAGGTAAGGGTTAGGGTTAGGGTAAGGTTAAGGTTAGGGTAAGGGTAAGGGTTAGGGTTAGGGTTAGGGTTAGGGTTAGGTTTAGGTTTACGGTTAGGGTTAGGGTTAGGGTTAGGGTTAGGTTTAGGGTTAGGTTTAGGGTTAGGGTTAGGGTTAGGGTTAGGGTAAGGGTAAGGCTTAGGGTTAGGGTTAGGGTTAAGGTTAGGGTTAGTGTTAGGGTTAGGGTTAGTGTAAGGGTAAGATTTAGGTTTATGGTTAGGGATAAGGTTAGAGTTAGGGTTAGGGTTAGGCTAAGGGTTAGGTTTAGAGTTAGAGTAGAGTTAGGGTTACAGTAAGGGTTAGGGTTAGGGTTAGGGTTAGGGTAAGGATTAGTTTTAGGGTTAGGGTTAGGGTAAGGGTTAGGTTTAGAGTTAGGGGTAGCATTAAGGTTACGGTTAGGGTTAGGGTAAGGATAAGGGTTAGGGTTAGGGTTAAAGTTAGGGTTAGGGGTTAGGGTTAGGTTTAGGGTTAGGTTTAGGGTTTGGGTTAGGATAAGGCTAAGGGTTAGGGTTAGGGTTAGGGTTAGGGTTAGGGTTAGGGTAAGATTAAGGGTAAGGTTTAGGGTTAGGGTTAGGGTTAGGGTAAGTGTTAGGGTTAGGGTTAGAGTTCTGTTTAGGGTATGGTTTAGGGTTAGGGTTAGGTTTAGGTTTAGGGTTAGGTTAAGGGTAAGGGTTAGGGTTAGGGTTAGGGTTGGGGGTTAGGGCTAGCTTAGGGTTAGGTTTAGGGTGAGGTTAGGGTTAGGGTTAGGGTTTAGGTTTAATGTTATGGTTATGGTTAGGGTTATGTTAGGGTTAGGTTTAGGGTTAGGGTTAGGGTTAGGGTAAGGGTAGGTGTTAGGGTAAGGGTTAGGGTTAGGGTAAGTTTTAGGGTTAGGGTTAGGGTTAGGTTTAGGGTTAGTTTTAGGTTAGGGTTAGTTTTAGGGTAAGGGTAAGGGTTAGGGTTAGGGTTAGGTTTAGGTTTAGGGTAACGGTTAGGGTTAGGTTTAGGGTAAGGGTAAGGTTTAGGGTTAGGGTTAGTGTTAGGGTAAGTGTAAGGCTTAGGGTTAGGGTTAGGTTTGGGTTAGGGTTAGGGTAAGGGTTAGGGTTAGATTTAGGGTTAGGGTTAGTTTCAGGGTTAGGGTTAGGGTTAGGGTTAGGATAAGGTTAGGGTTAGTGTCAGGGTTAGGGTTAGGGTAAGGGTAAGTGTTAGGATTAGGGTTAGGCTTAGGGTTAGGGTAAGGGAAAGGGTTAAGTTTAGGGTTAGGGTTAGGGTAAGGGTTAGGGTTAGGGTTAGGGTTAGGGTTAGGGTGAGCGTTAGGTTTAAGGTTAGCGTTAGGAGTTGGGGTTATGGTTATGGTAAGGGTTTGGGTTAAGGTTAGGGTAAGGTTTAGGGTTAGGTTTATGGTTAGGGTTAGGGTTAGGGTAAGGGTTAGGGTTAGGTTTAGGATTGGCGTTAAGTTTAGGGTTAGGGTTAGGGTAAGGATAGGGTTAGGGTTAGGGTTTGGGGAAGTGTTAGGGTTAGGGTTAGGGTGAGGGTTAGGGTTATGGTTTGGGTTAGGGTTGGGGTTAGGATAAGGGGAAGGGTTAGGGTTAGGGTTAAGGTTAGGGGTTAGGGTTAGGGTAAGGGTAAGGTTTAGGGTTAGGGTTAGCGGTTAGTGTTAAGGATAGGGTTAAGAGTTAGGGTTAGGTTTAGGATTGGCGTTAAGTTTAGGGTTAGGGTTAGGGTAAGGATAAGGGTTAGGGTTAGGGTTAGGGTTTGGGGAAGTGTTAGGGTTAGGGTTAGGGTGAGGGTTAGGGTTATGGTTGGGGTTAGGGTTAGGGTTTGGATAAGGGGAATTGTTAAGGTTAGGATTACGGTTAGGGTTAGGGTAAGGGTAAGGTTAGGGTTAGTGTTAGGGTTAGGGTTAGGTTTAGGTTTAGGGTTAGAGTAAGGGTAAGGGTTAGGGTTAGGGTTAGGGTTAAGGTTAGGGTTAGTGTTAGGGGTAGGGTTAGGGTTAGTGTAAGGGTAACATTTAGCTTTAGGGTTAGTGTTAAGGTTAGAGTTAGGCTTAGGGTGAGGCTAAGGGTTAGGTTTAGAGTTAGGGTAAGGTTTAGGGTTACGGTAAGGGTTAGGTTTAGGGTTAGGGTTAGGGTAAGGATTAGGGTTAGGGTTAGGGTTAGGGTAAGGGTTAGGTATAGGGTTAGGGTTAGCATTAAGTTTAGGGTTAGGGTAAGGGTAAGGGTTAGTGTTAGGGTTAAAGTTAGGGTTAGGGGTTAGGGTTAAGGTTAGGGTTAGCTTTAGGGTTCGGGTTAGAATAAGGCTATGGGTTAGGTTTAGGGTTAGTGTTAGGATTAGGGTTAGGGTAAGGGTAAGGGTTAAGGTTAGAGTTAGGTTTAGGGTAAGGTTTAGGGTTAGGCCTAGGTTTAGGGTTAGGGTTAGGTTAAGGGTAAGGGTTAGGGTTAGGATTAGGGTTGGGGGTTAGGGATAGCTTTAGGGTTAGGTTTAGGGTGAGGTTAGGTTTAGGGTTAGGGGTTAGTTTTAATATTATGGCTATGGTTAGGGTTAGGGTTAGGGTTAGGATAAGAGTAAGTGTTAGGGTAAGGGTTAGGGTTAGGGTAAGTTTTAGGGTTAGGGTTAGGGTTAGGTTTAGGGTTAGTTTTAGGTTAGGGTTAGGATTAGTGTAAGGGTAAGGGTTACGGTTATGGTTAGGTTTAAGTTTAGGGTAAGGGTTAGGGTTAGGTTTAGGGTAAGGGTAAGGTTTAGGGTTAGGGTTAGGGTTAGTGTTAGGGTAATGGTAAGATTTAGGGTTAGGGTTAGGGTTAGGTTTCGGTTATGGTTAGGGTAAGGGTAAGGGTTAGATTTAGGGTTAGGGTTTGTTTCAGGGTTAGGGTTAGGGTTAGGGTTAGTATCAGGGTTAGGGTTAGGGTAAGGGTAAGTGTTAGATTAGGGTTAGGCTTAGGGTTAGGGTAAGGGAAAGGGTTAGGGTAATGGTTAGGGTTAGGGTAAGGGTTAGGGTTAGGGTTAGGGTTAGGGTGAGCGTTAGGTTTAGGGTTAGCGTTAGGAGTTGGGGTTATGGTTAGGGTAATGGTTTGGGTTAGGGTTAGGGTAAGGGGAAGGGTTAGGGTTAAGTTTAGGGTCAGGTTTATGGTTATGGTAAGGGTTAGGGTTAGGGTAAGTGTTAGGGTTAGGTTTATGGTTAGGGTTAGGTTTAGGGTAAGGGTTAGGGTTAGGTTTAGGATTGCCGTTAAGTTTAGGGTTAGGGTTAGGGTAAGGATAAGGATTAGGGTTAGGGTTAGGGTTTGGGGAAGTGTTAGGGTTAGGGTTTGGGTGAGGGTTAGGGTTAGGGTTGGGGTTAGGGTTAGGGTGAGGATAAGGGGAAGGCTTAGGGTTAGGGTTAAGGTTAGGGGTTAAGGTTAGGGTAAGGGTAAGGGTTAGGGTTAGGGTTAGGTGTTAGTGTTAAGGATAGGGTTAAGGTTAGGATTGCGGTTAGGGTTAGGGTAAGGCTAAGGTTAGGGTTAGTGTTAGGGTTAGGGTTAGGTTTAGGTTTAGGGTTAGAGTAAGTGTAAGGGTTAGGGTTAGGGTTAGGGTTAAGGTTAGGGGTAGTGCTAGGGGTAGGGTTAGGGTTAGTGTAAGGGTAAGATTTAGCTTTAGGGTTAGTGTTAAGGTTAGAGTTAGGGTTAGGGTGAGGCTAAGGGTTAGGTTTAGGGTTAGGGTAAGGGTTAGGGTTGCGGTAAGGGTTAGGGTTAGGGTTAGGGTACGGATTATTGTTAGGGTTAGGGTAAGGGTTAGTGTTAGCGTTAGGGTTAGGGTGAGAGTTAGGTTTAAGCTTAGCGTTAGGAGTTGGGGTTAAGGTTAGGGTAAGGGTTTGGGTTAGGGTTAGGGTAAGGGTAAGGGTTAGGGTTAAGGTTAGGGTTAGGGTTAGGGTTAGGGTAAGGGTTAGGGTTAGGGTATGGGTTAGGGTTAGGTTTATGGTTAGTGTTAGGGTTAGGGTAAGGGTTACAGTTAGGTTTAGGGTTGGGGTTAAGTTTAGGGTTAGGGTTAGGGTAAGGATAAGGGTTAGTGTTAGGGTTAGGGTTTGGGGAAGGGTTATGGTTAGGGTGAGGGTTAGGGTTAGGGTTAGGGTTAGGGGGTAGGGTTCAGGTTATGGTTAGGGTTAGGGTAAGGGTTAGAGTCAGAGATAGGGTTAGGGTTAGGTTTAGGGTAGGGGTAAGGGTTAGGTTTGGGTTAGGTTTAGGCTTAGTGTTAGGGTTAGGTTTAGGGTTAGGGTTAGGTTTAGGCTTAGGGTTAGGGTTTGGCTTAGGGTTAGGGTTAGGGTAAGGTATAGGCTTAGGGTTAGTGTTAGGGTTAGCTTTAGAGTTAGAGTTAGGGTTAGGGTAACGGTAAGGGTTAGGGTTAGGGTTAGGGTTAGGGTTAGGGTAAGGGTAAGGGGTAGGGTGAGGGTTAGGGTTAGTCTAAGGGTAAGTGTTAGGTTTAGGGTCAGGGTTAGGGTTAGGTAAATGTAAGTGTTAGGCTTAGGTTTAGGTAATGGTAAGGATTAGGGTTAGGGTTAGGGTTAGTGATAGGTTTAGGGTAAGTGTTAGGGTTAG
>JANJXV010000044.1:5600000-5612500 GCA_024803745.1 Megascapheus bottae
TAGTGGTAGGGTTAGGGATAGGGTTAGTCTAAGGGTTAGGTTTAGGGTTAGGGTAAGGGTTAGGGTTTGGGTAAGGGTTAGGTTTAGGGTTAGGGTAGGGTTAGGGTTTAGTGTTAAGGTTAGGGTTAGGGTAAGGGTTAGGGTTAGGGTTAGGGTTAGGGTAAGGGTAAGTTTTAGGGTTAGGGTTAGGGTTAGGGTTAGTGTAACAGTAAGGGTTAGGGTTAGGGTTAGGTTTAGGGTTAGGATTAGGGTTAGGTTTAGGTGTAGGATTAGGGTTAAGATAAGTGTAAGGGTTAAGGTTAGGGTAAGGGTTAAGGTTAGGGTTATGGTTAGGGAAAGGGTAAGGGTTAGGGTTAGGGTTAGGGAAAGGGTAAGGGTTAGGGTTAGGGTTAGGGAAAGGATTAGGGTTATGGTTAGGGTTAGGGTAAGGGTTAGGGTTAGTGTTAGGTTTAGGGTTAAGGTAAGGTTAAGGGTTAGGGTTATCTTTAGAGTTAAGGTTATGTTTAGGGTTAGGGTTAGGGTAAGGCTTAGGGTTAGGGTTAGGGTAATGGTAATTGTTAGGGTTGGGGTAAGGGTTAGGGATAGGGTTAGGGTAAGGGTTAGGGTTAGGGTAAGGGTTAGGGTTAGGTTTAGGATTAGGTTTATGGTTAGGGTGTTAGGGTTAGGGTTAGTGTTAGGGATAGTATTAGGGTAAGAGTTAGGGTTAGGGGTTAGGTTTAGGGTTAGGGTTAGGTTTAGAGTAAGGGTAAGGGTGAGGGTTAGGGTTAGTGTTAGCGTTAGGGTTAGGTTTAGGGTTAAGTTTAGGGTTAGGGTAAGGGTTAGGGTTAGGTTTAGGGTTAGGGTTAGGGTAAGGATTAGGGTTAGGGTTAGGGTAAGTGTTAGTGTTAGGGTTAGGGTTAGGGTAAGGGTTGGGGTTAGGGGTTAGGGTTAGGGTTAGGGTGAGGGTAAGGGTTAGGATTAGGGTTTTGGTTAGGGTTAGAGTTAGGGTTAGGTTTAGCGTAAGGGTAATGGTTAGGGTTAGGGTTTAGGGTTAGGGTTAGGTTTAGGTTTAGGGTTAAGTTTAGAGTAAGGGTAAGGGTGAGGTTTAGGGTTAGGGTTACGGTTACGGTTAGGTTTAGTGTTAAGGTTAGGTTTAGGCAAAGGGTTAGGGTTAAGTTTAGGGTTAGGGTTAGGGTTAGGGCTAGGATTAGGGTTAGGGTTAGGGTAACGGTTAGGGTTAGGGTTAGGGTTAGGGTGAGAATCAAATTTAGGGTTAGGGTTAGGGTAAGGGTAAGGGTTAGGTTTAGGGTTAGGGTTAGGTTTAGGGTAAGGATTAGTTTTCGGTTTACGGTTAGGGTTAGCATTACGTTTAGGCTTAGGGTTACGGTAATGGTAAGGGTTAGATTTAGGTTTAGGGTTATGGTAAGTATTATGTATAAGGTTAGGGTTAGGGTTAGGGGTTAGAGTTAGTGTTAGGATTAGGGTTAGTGTAAGGGTAAGGGTTAGGGTTAGGGTTAGTGTTAGAGTAAGGGTAAAGTTTAGGATAGGTTTAGTGTAGGGTTAGTGATAGGGTTTGGGTTAGGGTAAGGGTTAGGGTTATGGTTAGGGTTAGGGTTAAGGTTAGGGTTAGGGTAAGGGTTAGGTTTCGGGTTAGGGTTAGTTTTAGAGTTAGGGTTAGGGTTAGGGTAAGGGTAAGGGTTATGGTTAGGTTTAGGCTCAGGGTTAGGCTTAGGGTAAGGGTTAGGGTTAGGGTTAGAGTTAGGGTAAGGATTAAGGTTAGGGTTAGGGTTAGGATAAGGGTTAGGGTTAGGGTCAGGGTTAGAATTAATGTTAGGGTTAGGGTTAGGGTGAGAATAAGGTTTAGGTTTAGGGTTAGGTTTAGGGTTAGGGTAAGGGTTAGGGTTAGGGTTAGGTTAGAGTTAGGGAAAGAGTTAGGGTTAGGGTTAGGGTTAGGTTTAGGTTTAGGCTAAGGGAAAGGGTAAGGGTTAGGGTTAGATTTAGGTTCAGGGTTAGGGTTAGGGTAAGGGTTAGAGTTAGGGTTAGTGTTAGGTTTAGGGTTAAGTTTAGGGTTAGGGTTAGGGTAAGGGTGAGGGTTAGGGTTAGGGATAGGGTACAGGGTTAGGGTTAGGGTTAGGTTTAGGATAAGGGTAAGGTTTAGCGTTAGCGTTAGGTTTGGGTTTAGGGTTAGGGTTAGGGTTAGGGTTAGTGTTGAGGTTAGGGTTAGGGCTAGGCTAAGCGTTAGGGTTAGGGTTAGGGGAAGGCTTACGGTTAGATTTAGGGTTAGGGTTAGAGGTACGGTTAGGGTTAGGTTAAGGGTAAAGATTAGGGTAAGGGTTAGGGTTAGTGGTTAGGGTTACCGTTAGGATTAGGGTAAGGGTTAGGTTAGTGCTAGGGTTATTGTTAGGGTTAGGGATAGGTTTGGGGTGAAGGTTAGGGTTAGGGTAAGTGTAAGGGTTAGGGTTAGGGTTAGGGTTAGGTTTAAGGTTAGAGTTAGGGGAAGGGGAAGGTTTAGGATTTGGGTTAGTGTTAGGGTTAAGGTTAGGGTTAGGGTTACAGTTAGGGATAGGGTTAGGGTTAAACGTAAGGCTTAGGGTTAGGGTTAGTATTATGGTTAGGTTAAAGGTTAGGGTTAGGGTAAGGGTAAGGGTCAGGGTTAGGGTTAGGTTTAGGGTAAATGTTAGAGTTAGGGTTAGGGTTAGGGAGAGGGTAAGGATTAGGGTTAGGGTTAGGGTTAGGGTAAGGATTAGGGTTAGGTTTAGGGTTAGGGTAAGGGTTAGGGTTAGGGTTAGGGTTAGGTTTAGGGTTAGGGTAAGTGTAAGGGTTAGGCTTAGGGTTAGTGTTAGGTTTCGGGTAAGGGTTAGGGTTAGGGTTAGTGTTAGGTTTAGGGTAAAGGTAAGGTTCAGGGTTAGGGTTAGGGTTAGGTTTGGGGTTAGGGTAAGGGTTAGGGTTAGGGTTTTGGTTAGATTTAGGGTTAGGGTAAGTGTAAGGGTTAGCGTTAGGGTTAGGTTTAGGGTAAGATTAAGGGTTAGGGTTAGGATTAAGGGTTAGGGTTCGGGTTAGGGTTACTTTTAGGTTTAGGGTAAGGGTAAGGTTTAGGGTTAGGGTTCGGGTTAGGGGTAGGTTAAGGGTTAGGGTTTAGGTAAGGGTAAGGGTTAGGGTTAGGGTTAGGGTTAGGGTTGGGGTAGGGTTAGGGATAGGGGTAGGGTTACGGTTAGGGTTAGGGTTAAGGAAAGGGTAAGGGTTAGGGTTAGGGTTGGGGTTAGGGTTAGGATTATGGTTATGGTTAGGGTTAGTGAAAGGGTTAGGGTTAGGGTTAGGGTTAGGGTTAGGGTTAGGGTTAGGGTTAGGGTTTTGGTTAGGTTAGGGTTATGGTTAAGGTTAGGGTTAGGGTTATGGTTAGGGTTAGGCTAAGGGTTAGGGTTAGGGTTAGGATAAGGGTTAGGGTTTGGGTTAGGGTTAGGGTTAGAGTTAGGGTTAGGGTTAGGGTTACAGTTAGGGTAAGGGTTAGGGTTAGGATTAGGGTTAGGTTTGGGGTTAGGTTTAGGGTAAGGGTAAGGGTTAGTGTTAAGGTTAGGTTTAGGTTTAGGGTAAGGGTTAGGGTTAGGGTATGGGTAATGGTTAGGGTTAAGTTTAGGGTTAGGGATAGGTTATGGTTAGGGTAAGGATTAGGGTTAGGGTAAGGGTTACGGTTAGGTTTAGTGTAAGGGGTAGGTTAAGGGTTAGGGTTAGGGTAAGGGTAAGAGTTAGGGTTAGGTTTAGGGTTGGGGTTAGGGTTAGGGTTAGGGTTAGGGAAAGGGTAAGGGTTAGGGTTAGGGTTAGGGTTAGGTTTAGGGATAGGGTTAGGGTTAGGTTTAGGGTAAGGGTAAGGTTTATGGTTAGGGTTAGGGTTAGGTTTGGGGTTAGGGTTAGGGTAAGAGTAATGATAGGGTTAGGGTTAGGGTTAGTATCGGTTAGGGTTAGGGTTAAGGATAGGGTTAGATTTTGAGTTAGGGTTATGGTAAGGGTAGGGTTAGGGTTAAGGTTAGGGTAAGGTTTAGGGTTAGGGTTAGGGTTAAGGTAAGGGTAATGGTTAGGGTTAAGGTTAGGGTTAGGGTTAGGTTTAGGGTTATGGTAAGGATTATGGTTAGGTTAAGGGTTAGGATTAGGGTTAATGTTAGGGTTAGGTTAAGTGTTAGGGTTAGGGTAAGGGTAAGTTTAGGGTTACGTTTACGGTTGGGGTTAGGGTTAGCGTTAGGATGAGGGTAAGGGTAAGGGTTAGGGTTAGGGTTGCGGTTAGGGTAAGGGTTACGGTAAGGGTTATGGTGAGGGTGAGCGTTAAGTTATGGGATAGTGTTAGGGGTTAAGGTTAGCGTTACGGTTAAGGTTGGGGTTAGGTTTAGGGTTAGGGTAAGGGTTAGGGTTAGGCTAAGGCTTAGGGTAAGTCTAAGGGTTAGACTTAGGATAAGATTTAGGGTAAGGTTTAGGGTTAGGGTTAGGGTGAGTGTTAGGGTTAGGGTTAGGGTAAGGGGTTAGTGTTAGTCTAAGGGTTAGGTAAGGGTTATGGTTAGGGTTAGGGAAGGGTTATGGTTAGGATTAGGCTTAGGGTAAGGCTAAAGGAAGAGTTAGGGTTAGGGTAAGGGTTAGGATTAGGGTTGGGGTTAGGGTAAGACTAAGGGTTAGAGTTAGGGTTAGGGTTAGGTTAAGGTTAGGGTTAGGTTTAAGGTTACAGTTAGGCTAAGGGTAAGGGTTAGGGTTAGGGTTAGGGTTAGCCTAAAGTTTAGGGTTAGGGTTAGGGTTAGGGTAAGGGTAAGGGTAAGGGTTAGGGTAAGGGTTAGGGTTAGGTTTAGGGTTAGGGGTTAGGGTTAGGGTTAGGGTTTAGGGTTAGGGTTAGGGTAGGTTTTAGGATTAGGGTAAGTGTAAGTTTTAGGTTTAGGGTTAGGGTTAGGGGTTAGGGTTAGGGTTAGCGTAAGGGTTAGGGTTATGTTAGGGTAAGGGTAAGGTTTAGGGTTAGGGTTAGTGTTAGGTTTGCGGTTAGGGTTAGGGTAAGTGTAAGGGTTAGGGTTAGGGTTAGGGTTAGGGTAAGGGTTAGGGTTAGGGTTAAGGTTAGGTTTGGGGTTAGGGTTCGGGTTATGGTAAGGGTTAGTGTTAGGTTTAGGGTTAGGTTTTTGGTTAGGGTTAAGGTAAGGGTAAGGGTTAGGGTTAAGGTTAGGGTTAGGGATAGGTTATGGTTAGGGTAAGGATTAGAGTTAGGTTTAGGGGTAGGTTAAGGGTTAGGGTTAGGGTAAGGTTAATGGTTAGGTTTAGGGTTAGGGTTAGGTAAGGCTAAGGGTTAGAATTAGGGTTAGGGTTAAGGTTAGGGTTAGGGGTTAGGTTTAGGGTTAGGGTAAGGGTAAGAGTAAGGGTTAGGGTTAGGGTTAGGGTTAGGGTAAGGGTTAGGTTTAGGGTTAGGGTTAGGTTTGTAGTAAGGGTTCGGGTAAGGGTAAGGGTTAGGATTAGGGTTAGGTTTAGGTTAGAGTTATACTTAGGGTAAGGGTTAGACTTAGGGTAATGGTTAGAATTAAGGTGAGGGTTAGGGTTAGAGTTAGAGTAAGGGTAAAGGTTAGGGTTAGGGTTAGGATTAGGGTAGGGATTAGTGTTAGGTTTAGGGTTAGGGTAAGGGTGAGGGTTAGGGTTAGGGTTAGGTTTAGGGTTAGGGTTAGCATAAGGGTTAGGGTTAGGGTTAGTGTTAGGTTTAGGGTTAAGTTTAGGGTTAGGGTTAGGGTTAGGGTAAGGTTACGGTTTAGGGTTAGGGTTAGGGTTAGGGTTAGGGTAAGGGTAAGGGTTAGGGTTAGGGTTAGGGTTAGGGTTAGGGTTACGGTTAGTGTTAAGGTTAGTGTTTGGTTTAGGGTTAGGGTAAGGGTTAGGGATAGGGGTTAGAGTTAGGGTTAGGGTTAGTGTAAGGGTTAGGGTTAGGGTTAGGGTTAGGGTAAGGGTTAGGGTTAGGGTTAGGTTTAGCGTTAGGGTTAGCGTAAGGGTTAGGGTTAGGGTTAGGGTTAGGGTTAGGTTTAGGGTTGGGTTTAAGGTTAGGGTTAGGGTTAGGGTAAGGGTAAGTGTTAGGGTTAGGGTTAGTGTAAGGGTTAGGGTTAGGGTTAGGGTTAGGGTTAGGGATAGGTTTGGGGTTAGGATAAGGTTAACGGTTAAGGTTAGGGTTAGGGTTAGGGTGAGGGTAAGGATTAGTTTTAGAGTTAGGGTTAGGTTTAGGGTTAGGGTTAGGGTAAGTGTAAGGGTTAGGGTTAGGGTTAGGATTAAGTTTAGGTTTAGGGTTAGGGTTATGCTTAGGATTAGGCTTAGGTTTAGATTTAGGGTTAGGCTTAGGGTAAATCTAAGGGTTAGGGTTAGGGTTAGGTTTAGGGTTAGGGTTAAGGTTAGGGTTATGTTTAGGGTTAGGGTTGGGGAAAGGGTAAGGGTTAGGGTTAGGGAAAGGGTAAGGGATAGGGTTAGGGTTAGGTTTAGGGTTAGTGTTAGGTTTAGGGTTAGGGTTAGGGTAAGGGCAAGACTTAGGGTTAGGGTTAGAGTTAGTTTTAGGGTTAGGGTTGCGGTTAGGGTTAGGGTTAGGTTAGGGTAAGGGTAAGGATTAGGGTTAGGGTAAGGGTTAAGTTAAGGGTTAAGGTTAGGTTTTAGGGTTACTGTTAGGGTTAGGTTAAGGTTTAGGGTTAGGGTTACTGTTAGGTTTAGGGTTAGGATAAGGGTTAGGGTTAGGGTAAGTGTAAGTGTTAGGGTTAGGGTTAGGGTTAGGTTTAGGGTTAGGGTTAGGGTAAGGGTTAATGTTAGGGTTAGGGTTAGGGTTAGGCCTAGTGTTAGGGTAAGGGTTAGGGTTAGGGTTAGGGATAGGTTTAGGGTTAGGATTAGGATTAGGATTAGGCTAAGGGTTATGGTTATGGTTAGGGTTAGGGTTAGGCTTAGTGTTAGAGTAAGGGTAAGGGCTAGGGTTAGAGTTAGGGTTAGGGTTAAGGTTGAGGTTAGGGTTAGGTTAGGTTAAGGTAAGGGTTAGTGTTAGGGTTAGGGTAAGGGTTAGGGTTAGGGTTAGGGTAAGGTTAAGGGTTAGGGATAGGGTTAGGGTAAGGATAAGGGTAAGGGTTAGGGTTAGGGGTTAATGTTAAGGTTAGGGTTAGGTTAAGGGTTAGGGTTAGTGTTAGGGTTAAGGTTAGGTTTAGGATAAGGGTTAGGGTTATGATAAGGGTAAGTGTTATTGTTATGGTTAGGGTTCGTGTTAGGGTTAGGGTAAGTGTTAGGGTTAGGGTTAGGGTTAGCGTTAAGGTTAGGGTTAGGGTTAGGGTTAGGGAATGTGTAAGGTTTAGGGTTAGGGTTAGGGTTACGGTTAGGTTTAGGGGTTAGGGTTAGTGTTAGGTTTATGGTTAGGCTAAGGATAAGAGTTAGGGTTACGGATAGTGTTAGGGTTAGGGTAAGGTTAGGGTTAGGGTGTGGATAAGGTGTAGGTTTAGGGTTATGGTTATGGTTAAGGTTAGGTTTAGAGTTATGGTAAGGGTAACGGTTATGGTTAGGGTTATTCTTAGGGTAAGTGTTAGAGTTATGGTTATGTTTAGGGTTAGGGTAAGGGTAAGGGTAAGGGTTAGGGTTAAGGTTAGGGTTAGGGTTAGGGTTAGGGTTAGGGTAAGGGTAAGATTTAGGGTTAGGTTTACGGTTAGGGTTAGTCTAAGGGTAAGGGTTAGGTTTAGGGTTAGAGTTAGGTTTAGGGTTAGGTTTAGGGTAAGGATAAGGGTTAGAGTTCAGGTTAGGGTTAGGGTTAGGGTTAGGCTTATGGTTAGGGTGTGGGTAAGGGTAAGGGTTAGGGTAAGGGTTAGGGTTAGGTTTAGTGTAAGGGTAAGGTTTAAGGTTAGGGTTAGGGTTAGGGTTAAGGTTAGGGTTAGGGTTAGGTTCAGGGTTAGCATTAGGGTTAGGGTTAGGGTAAGGGTTAGGGTTAGGGTTAGGGTCAGGATTAGGCTTAGTGTTAGGGTAAGGTTAAGGGTTAGGGTTAGTGTTAGGGTTAGGGGTTAGGTTAGGTTTAAGGTTGAGGTTAGGATTAGGATTAGGGTTAGGGTAAGTGTTAGGGTTAGGTTTGGGTAAGGGTTAGGGTTAGGGTTAGGGTTAGGGTAAGGGTTAGGGTTAGGGTTAGGGTAGTGGTTAGGGTATGGGTAAGTGTTAGTGTTAGGGTTAGGTTTAGGATAAGGGTAAGGATTAGGGTTAGGTTTAGGGTTAGGTTTAGGGTTAAGGTAAGGGTTAGGGTTAGGTTCAGGGTTAGGATTAGGGTTAGGGTTAGGGTATGGGTTAGGGTTATGGGTAGGGTTGGTTTCAGGGTTAGGCTTAGTGTTAGTGTAAGGGTAAGGGTTAGGGTTAGGGTTAGGGTTAAGGTTGAGGTTAAGATTAGGGTTAGGGTTACGATAAGGGTTAGGGTTACGGTTAGGGTTAGGGTTAGGGTTAGGTTTAGGGTTAAGGTAAGGGTAAGGGTTAGGGTTAGGGTTAGGATTAGGGTAAGGGTTAGGGTTAGCATTAGGGTTAGGGTAGTGTTTAGGGTATGGGTAAGTGTTAGTGTTAGGGATAGGTTTAGGATAAGGGAAAGGATTAGGGTTAGGGTTAGGGTTATAGGTTAGGGTTAGGGTTAGGGTTAGGGTGAGGGTTAGGTTTGGGGTTAGGGTTAGGGTAAGGGTAAGGGTTAGGTTTAGGTTTAGGGTTAGGGTTAGTGTTAGGTTTAGGGTTAGGGTTAGGGTAAGGGCAAGGGTTAGATTTAGGGTTAAGGTTAGGATTAGCGTTAGGGTTAGGGTTAGGGTTAAGGTTAGGGTTACGTTTAGGTTAGGGTTAGGGTTATGGTTAGGGTAAGGGTAAGGGTTAGGTTTAGGGGTAGGGTTAGGTTTAAGGTTAAGGTTAGGGTTAGGGTTAGGGTTTGGGTAAGGGTAATGGTTAGGGTTAGGTTTATGGTTAGGGTTTATGGTTAGGGTTAGAGTAAGTGTAAGGGTTAGGTTTAGGGTTAGGGTTAGGGTAATGGTTAGGTTAGGGTAAGGGTTAGGGTTAGGGTAATGGTTAGGTTTAGGGTTAGGGTTAGGTTTTGGGTTAGGGTTAGGGTAAGGGTAAGGTTTAGGGTTAGGGTTAGGGTTAGGGTAATGGTTAGGTTTAGGGTTAGGGTTAGGTTTAGGGTTAGGGATAGGGTAAGGGTAAGGCTTAGGGTTAGGTTTAGGGTTACCTTTAAGGTTGGGGTTAAGGTTAGGTTTAGGGTTAGCGTACGTTTAAGGATTAGGATTAGGTTAGGGTTATGCTTAGGGTTAGGGTTAGGATTAGGATTAGAGTTAGTTTTAGGGTTACGGTTAGGGTTATGGTTAGGGTAAGGTTATGTGTTAGGGATAGAGTTAGGGTTAGGGTTAGGGTTAGGGTTAGGTTTAGGGTTAGGATTAGGGTTATGATTAAGGTAAGGGTTAGGGTTAGGGTTAGGCTTAGTGTTATTGTAAGGGTAAGGGTTACGGTTAGGGTTAGGGTTAGGTCTAAGGTTGAGATTTGGGTTAGGGTTAGAGTTAGGTTTAGGTTAGGATTAGGGTTAGGATTAGACTAAGTGTTATGGTTATGGTTAGGGTTAGGGTTAGGCTTAGTGTTAGAGTAAGGGTAAGGGCTAGGGTTAGAGTTAGGGTTAGGGTTAAGGTTGAGGTTAGGGTTAGGTTAGGGTTAGGGTTAGGTTCAGGGTTAGGATTAGGGTTAGGGTTAGGGTAAGGGTTAGGGTTAGGGTTAGGGTCAGGGTTAGGCTTAGTGTTAGGGTATGGTTAAGGATTAGTATTAGGGTTAGGGTTACGGTTAGGGTTAGGGTTAAGGTTGAGGTTAGGATTAGGGTCAGGGTTAGGGTAAGGGTTAGGGTTAGGGTTAGGGTAAGGATTAGGATAAGGGTTAGGGTTATGGTTAGGGTTAGGGTAGTGGTTAGGGTATGGGTAAGTGTTAGTGTAAGGTTTAGGTTTAGGATAAGGTAAGGATTAGGGTTTGGTTTAGGGTTAGGTTTAGAGGTTAGGGTTAGGGTTAGGGTGAGGGTTAGGTTTGGGGTTAGGGTTAGGGTAAGGGTAAGTGTTAGGGTTAGTGTTAGGGTTAGGGTTAGGATTAGTGTTAGGTTTACGGTTAGGGTTAGGGTAAGGGCAAGGGTTAGGTTTAGGGTTAGGGTAAGGGTTAGGGTTAGGGTTAGGGTTAGGGTAAGTGTAAGGGATAGGGTTAGTGTTAGGGTTATTGTTAGTGTTAGGTTTAGGGTTAGGGTTAGGGTAAGGGCAAGGGTTAGGGTTAGGGTTAGAGTTAGTTTTAGGTTTAGGGTTGCGGTTAGGGTTAGGGCAAGGGTGAGGGTTAGGGATAGGGTTAGGGTAAGGGTTAGGGTTAGGGTTAGGGTAAGGGAAAGGGTTAGAATTAGGGTTTTGGTTAGGGTTAGGTTTAGGGTTAGTGTTAGGGTTAGAATAAGGGTAAGGCTTAGCGTTAGGATTAGGGTTAGGGTTAGGCTGATTGTTAGGTTTAGGGCTAGGGTTAGAGTTACGATTACAGTTAGGTTTAGGGTTACGGTTAGGGTTAGGGTAAGGTTATGTGTTAGGGTTAGAGTTAGGGTTAGGGTTAGTGTTAGGGTTAGGTTTAGGGTTAAGGTTATGGTTATGGTTACGGTAAGGTTTAGGGTTAGGGTCAGGGTTAGGGTTAGGCTAAGTGTTATGGTTATGTTTATGGTTATGGTTAGGGTTAGGGTTAGGTTTACGGTTATGGTTAGGATAAGGTTAGGGTAAGGGTAAGGGTTTAGGGTTAGGGGTTAGGGTTAATGTTAGGGTTAGTGTTAGGGTTAGGGTAAGGGTTAGGGTTAGGGTTAGGATAAATGTTACGGTACGGGTGAGGGTTAGGGTTAGGGTTCGGGTAAGGGTTAGGTTTAGGGTTAGTGTTAGGGTTAGAGTTAGGGTTAGGGTTAGGGTAAGGGTAAGGATTAGGGTTAGGGTTAGGGTTAGCATAAGGATTAGGGTTAGGGTTTAGGGTTACTGTTAGGGTTAGGTTAAGGTTTAGGGTTAGGGTTACAGTTAGGTTTAGGGTTAGAATAAGGGTTAGGGTTAGGATAACTGTAAGTGTTAGGGTTAGGGTTAGGTTTAGGTTTAGGGTTAGGGTAAGGGTTAGTGTTAGGGTTAGGGTTAGGGTTAGGCCTAGTGTTAGGGTAAGGGTAAGGGTTAGGGTTAGGGTTAGGGTTAGGGTTAGGTTTAGTGTTAGGATTAGTGTTATGGTTCGGGTAAGGGTTAGTGTTAGGGTTAGGGTTAGGGTTAGGCCTAGTGTTAGGATAAGGGTAAGGGTTACGGTTAGGGTTAGGGTTAGGGTTAGGGTTGAGGTTAGGGTTAGGGTTAGGGTTAGGTTTAGGGTTAGGATTCGGGTTAGTGTTATGCAAAGGGTTAGGGTTAAGGTTAGGATTAGGGTTAAGCTTATAGTTAGAGTAAGGGTAAGGGTTAGGGTTAGGGTTAGTGTTAGGGTTAAGGTTGAGTTTAGGGTTAGGATTAGGGTTAGGGTAAGGGTTAGTTTTAGAGTTAGGGTAAGGGTTAGGGTTAGTGTTAGGATTAGGGTAAGGGTAAGGGTTAGGTTTAGGATTAGGGTAAGGGTAAGTGTTAGGGTTAGGGTTAGGGTAAGGGTTAGTGTTAGTGTTAGGGTTAGGTTTAGGGTTGGGGTTAAGGTTAGGGTTAGGGTAAGGGTAAGTGTTAGGGTTAGGGTTAGGGTTAGGGTTAGGGTAATGTTAAGGATAAGGGTTATGGTTCCGGTTAGGCTTAGGGTTAACGTTGAGGTTAGTGTTAGTGTTAGGGTTAGGTTAAGGGTTGGGGTTAGGGTTATGGTTAGGCTTATGTTTAGGTTAAGGGTAAGGTTTAGGGTTAGGGGTTAGGGTTACGGTTAAGATTGAGTTTAGGGTTAGGGTTAGGGTTAGGGTTAGTGTTAGGGTTAGGGTTGGGGTTAAGTTTAGGGTTAGGTTTAGGGTAAGAGTAAGGGTTAGGGTTAAGGTTGCGGTTAGGTTAGGTTTAGGGTTAGGGTAAGTGTAAAGGTAAGGATAAGGATAAGAGTTAGAGTTAGGGTTAGGTTTAGGGTAAGGGTTAGTGTTAGGGTTAGGGTAAGGGTAAGGTTTAGGGTTAGGGTTAGGGTTATGGTTAGGGTAAGTGTAAGGGTAAATTTTAGGGTTAGGGTTAGGTTTAGTGTAAGGGTAAGGGTTAGGGTTAAGGTTAGGGTGAGGGTTAGGTTTAGGGTTAGGGTTAGGGTTAGGGTTAGCGTTAGGATAAGCATAAGCGTTAGGGTTAGGTTTAGGTTACGGTTAGAGTTAGGGTTAGGGTTAGGGTAAGGATAAGGGTTAGGGTTAGGGTTATGGTAAGGTTTAGGGTAAGGGTTAGGGTTAGGTTTAGGGTAAGGGTTAGGGTTAAGTTTAGGGTTAGGATTAGGGTTAGGGTTAGGTTTAGGGTTATGGTTAGGGTAAGGGTAAGGGTTAGGTTTAGGGTTATGGTTAGTGTTAGGGTTAGGGTTAGGGTTAGGGTTTGGGTAAGGATAAGGGTTAG
>JANJXV010000044.1:5617500-5627500 GCA_024803745.1 Megascapheus bottae
TAGGCTTAGTGATAGGGTAAGGGTAAGGTTTAGGGTTAGGGTTAGGTTTAGGGTTAGCGTTAGGGTAAGGGTAAGAGTTAGGTTTAGGGTTAGGGAAAGGGTAAGGTTTAGGGTTAAATTTAGGGTTAGGGTAAGTATTAGGGTTAGGGTTAGGATTAGGGTAAGGGTTAGGGTTAGGGTTAGGATTAGGGTTAGGGTAAGGATAAGGTTTAGAGTTCAGGTTAGGGTTGGCGTTAGGGTTAGGGTTATGGTTAGGGTGAGGGTAAGGGTAAGGGTAAGGGTTAGGGTTAGGTTTAGGGTTAGGTTTAGGGTAAGGGGTAGGATTAGGGTTAGGGTTAGGGTACGGGTTAGGGTTGGGGTTAGGGTCAGGGGTAGGCTTAGATTTAGGGGAAGTGTAAGGGTTAGGGTTAGGGTTAGGATTAGGGTTAAGGTTGAGGTTAGGATTAGGGTTAGGGTTAGGGTAAGGGTTAGGGTTAGGGTTAGGGTAAGGGTTAGGGTTAGGGTTAGTGTTTGGGTAAGTGTAAGGGTTAGGGTTAGGATTAGGATTAGGGTAAGGGTTAGGGTTAGGATTAGGATTAGGGTAAGGGTTAGGGTTAGGGTTAGGGTTGGGGTAGTGGTTAGGGTATGGGTAAGTGTTAGTGTTAGGGTTAGGTTTAGGATAAGGGTAAGGATTAGGGTTAGGTTTAGGGTTAGGGTAACAGGTTAGGGTTAGGGTTAGGGTGAGGGTTAGGCTTGGGGTTAGGGTTAGGATAAGGGCAAGGGTTAGGGTTAGGTTTAGGGTTAAGGTTAGGGTTAGGGTTAGGGTTAGGGTTAGGGTTAGGGTTAGGGTTAGGTTTGGTGTTAGGGTTAGGGTTAGAGTTAGTTTTAGGTTTAGATTTAGGGGTTAGGCTTAGGTTAGGGTTAGGGTAAGGGTTAGGGTTAGGGTTCGGTAAGGGTTAGGGTTAGGGTTAGGGTTAGGGTAAGGGTAAGGGTTAGAGTTAGGGTTTTGGTTAAGATTAGGGTTAGGGTTAGGGTAAGGGTAAGGGTTAGCATTAGGATTAGGGTTAGGGTTAGGGTTACGTTTAAGGTTGGGGTTAAGGTTATGTTTAGGGTTAGGGTACGTTTAAGGATTAGGGTTAGGGTTAGGGTTAGGGTTATGCTTAGGGTTAGGGTTAGGGTTAGGATTAGAGTTAGTTTTAGGGTTACGGTTAGGGTTAGGGTTAGGGTTAGAGTAAGGTTATGTGTTATGGTTAGAGTTAGGGTTAGGGTTAGGGTTAGGGTTAGGTTTAGGGTTAGGATTATGTTTAGGGTTAGGGTATGTTTAAGCATTAGGGTTAGAGTTAGGGTTAGGGTTATGCTTAGGGTTAGGGTTAGGGTTAGGATTAGAGTTAGTTTTAGGGTTACGGTTAGGGTTAAGGTTAGGGTTAGGTTAAGGTTATGTGTTATGGTTAGAGTTAGGGTTAGGGTTAGGGTTAGGGTTAGGTTCAGGGTAAGGATTATGGTTATGGTTAGGGTAAGGTTTAAGGTTAGGGTTAGGGTTAGGCTTAGTGTTAGGGTTATGGTTAGGGAAAGGGTTAGGGTTAGGGTTAGGTTAGGGTTAGGCTTAGTGTTAGGGTAAGGGTAAGGGTTAGGGTTAGGGTTAGTGTTAGGGTTAAGGTTGAGGTTAGGCTTAGGGTTAGGGTTAGGTTTAGGGTTAGGATTAGGGTTAGGGTTAGGCTAAGGGTTAGGGTTAGGTTTAGGATTAGGGTTAGGCTTAGTGTTAGAATAAGGGTAAGGGTTAGGGTTAGGGTTAGTGTTATGGTTAAGGTTGAGGTTAGGGTTAGGATTAGGGTTAGGGTTCGGAAAGGGTTAGGGTTAGGGTTAGGGTTAGGGTAAGGGTTATGGTTGAGGTTAGGCTTAGGGTTATGGTTAGGTTTAGGGTTAGGATTAGGGTTAGGGTTAGGGTAAGGGTAAGTGTTATTGTTAGGGTTAGGGTTAGGGTTAGGGTAAGGGTTAGGGTTAGGGTTAGGTTTAAGGTTGGGGTTAAGGTTAGGGTTAGGGTAAGGTTATGTGATATGGTTAGAGTTAGGGTTAGGGTTAGGGTTAGGTTAGGTTCAGGGTTAGGATTATGGTTATGGTTAGGGTAAGGTTTAGGGTTAGGGTTAGGGTTAAGGTTAGGCTTAGTGTTAGGGTAAGGTTAAGGGATACAGTTAGGGTTAGGGTTAGGGTTAGGGTTAAGTTTGAGGTTAGGGTTAGGGTTAGGGCTAAGTATAGGGTTAGGATTAGGGTTAGGGTTAGGCTAAGTGTTATGGTTATGTTTAGGGTTAGGGTTAGGCTTAGTGTTAGAGTAAGGGTAAGGGTTAGTTTTAGAGTTAGGGTTAGGGTTAAGTTTGAGGTAAGGGTTAGGGTTAGGGTTAGGATAAGGGTTAGGGTTAGGGTTAGGGTAAGGGTAAGGGTTAGGGTTAGGGTTAGCGTAAGGGTAAGGGTAAGGGTTAGGTTTAGGGGTTAGGGTTAATGTTAGGGTTTGGTTAAGGGTTACGTTTAATGTTAGGGTTAAGTTTAGGGTTAGGATAAGGGTTAGGGTTAGGGTTAGGGTAAGTGTTGGGGTTAGGGTTAGGGTTAGGGTAAGGTTAAGGGTAAGGGTTAGGGTTACAGTTAGGCTTAGGGTTAAGGTTGAGGTTACAGTTTGTGTTAGGGTTAGGGTAAGGGTTAGGGTTAGGGTTACGGATAGCTTTAGGGTTAGGATAAGGGTTAGGGTTAGGGTAAGCGTAAGTGTTATGGTTAGGGTTAGGGTTAGGTTTAGGGTTAGGGTTAGGGTAAGGATAAGTGTTAGGGTTAGTGTTAGGGTTATGGTTAGGTTTAGGGTTAGGGTTAGGGTAAGGGTAAGTGTTAGGTTTAGGGTTATGGTTTCGGTTAGGGATTGGGTTAGGGTTAGGTTTGGGTAAGGATAAGGGTTAGGGTTAGGGTTAGGTTTAGGGTTAGGGTTAAGGTTAGGGTTAGGGTGAGGGTTAGGGTAAGAGTTAGGTTTTGGGCTAGGGTTGGGTTTAGGTTTAGTGTAAGGGTAAGTGTTAGGGTTAGGAATAGGCTTAGGTATAGGGTAATGGTTAGGGTTAGTGTTAGTTTCAGGGTTCAGGATAGGGTAAGGGTAAGGGTTAGGGTTAGGGATAGGTTTAGGGTTGGGGTTAAGGTTAGGTTTAGGGTTAGGGTACATTTAAGAATTAGGGTTAGGGTTAGGGTTAGGGTTAGGATTACGCTTAGGTTTAGGGTTAGGGATAGGGTTAGGGTTAGGGTTAGGGTAAGGTTATGTGTTAGGTTTAGGGTTAGGGTTAGGCTTTGGGTTAGAGTTACTGTAAGTGTTAGGGTTAGGGTTAGGGTTACTGTAATTGTTAGAGTTAGGGTTAGGATTACGGTTAGGGTTAGGGTAAGGGTAAGGGTTAGGGTTAAATTTAGGGTCGGGGTTAGGGTTAGGGTAAGGATAAGGGTGAGGTTAGGGCTAGGGTTAGGGTTAAGGTTAGGGTTAGGGTTAGGTTTTGGGTTAGTTTTAGGGTTATGGTTAGGGTTAAGGGTTAGGGTTTGTGATAGGGTTAGGGTTAGGCTTAGTGTTAGGGTAAGGGTAAGGGTTAGGGTTAGGGTTAGGGTTAGGATTAAAGTTGAGATTAGGGTTAGGGATAGGGTTAGGTTTAGGGTTAGGGTTAGGTAAGTGTTAGGATTAGGGTTAGGGTTAGTGTTAGGGTAAGGGTTAGGGTTAGAGTTAGGGTAAGGATAAGGGATAGGATTAGGGTTAGGGTTAGGGTTAGGGTTAGGGTAAGTGTAAGGGTAAGGGTAAGGGTAAGGGTTAGAGTTAGGGTTAGGGTTAGGGTAAGGGTTAGTGTTAGGGTTAGAGTAAGGGTAAGGTTTAGGGTTAGGGTTAGGGTTAGGGTTAGGTATAGCGTTAGGGTAAGGGTTAGGGTTATGGTAAGGGTAAGGGTTAGGGTTAGGGTTAAGATTGAGGTTAGGGTTAGGGTTAGAGTAAGGGTTAGGGTTAGGGTTAGGGAAAGAGTTAGGGTTAGGGTTAGGCTTAGGGTTAGAGTTAGGGTTAGGGTTAGGGTAAGTGTAAGAGTTAGGTTTAGGGTTAGGGTAAGGGTTAGGGTTAGGGTTAGGGTTAGGGTTAAGTTTAGGGTTGGAGTTAAGTTTAGGTTTAGGGTTAGGGTAAGGGTAAGGGTTAGGTTTAAGGTTAGGGTTAGGTAAGTGTTAGGGTTAGGGTTAGGCTTAGTGTTAGGGTAAGGGTTAGGGTTAGAGTTAGGGTAAGGGTAAGGGTTAGGGTTAGGTTTAGGGTTAGGGTTAGGTTTAGGGTTAGGGTAAGTGTAAGGGTAAGGGTAAGGGTAAGGGTTAGAGTTAGGGTTAGGGTTAGGGTAAGGGTTAGTGTTTCGGTTAGAGTATGGGTAAGGTTTAGGGTTCGGCTTAGGGTTAGCGTTAGGTTTAGCGTTAGGGTAACCGTAAGGGTTAGGGTTAGGGTTAGGTTTAGGGTTAGAGTTAGGGTTAGGGTTAGGGTAAGGGTAAGGGTTAGGGTTAGGGTTAGGGTTATGGTAATGGTTATTGTTAGGGTTAGGTTTAGGGTTAGGGTTAGGGTAAGGGTAAGGGTTATGGTTAGTTTTAGGGTTAGGGTTAGGGTAAGGGTTAGGGTTACGTTTAGTGTTACGGTTAGGGTTACGGTTGGGGTTAGAGTTAGCGTAAGGGTATGTGTTAGGGTTAGGGTTACGGTTAGGGTTACGGTTAGAGTTAGCGTTATGGTAAGTGTAAGGGTTAGGGTTAGGGTTAGGGTTAAGGTAAGGATAAGGTTTAGGGTTAGAGTTAGGGTTAGGTTTAGGGTTAGGGTTAGGGATAGTGTAAGGGTAAGGGATAGGGTTAGGGTTAGGTTTAGGGTTAGGGTAAGGGTTAGGGTTAGGGTTAGGTTTAAGGTTGGGGTTAAGGTTAGGGTTAGGGTAAGGTTATGTGTTATGGTTAGAGTTAGGGTTAGGGTTAGGGTTAGGGTTAGGTTAGGTTCAGGGTTAGGATTATGGTTATGGTTAGGGTAAGGTTTAGGGTTAGGGTTAGGGTTAAGGTTAGGCTTAGTGTTAGGGTAAGGTTAAGGGATACGGTTAGGGTTAGGGTTAAGGTTGAGGTTAGGGTTAGGGTTAGGGTTAAGTATAGGGTTAGGATTAGGGTTAGGGTTAGGCTAAGTGTTATGGTTATGGTTAGGGTTAGGGTTAGGCTTAGTGTTAGAGTAAGGGTAAGGGTTAGTTTTAGAGTTAGGTTTAGGGTTAAGTTTGAGGTAAGGGTTAGGGTTAGGATTAGGATAAGGGTTAGGGTTAGGGTTAGGGTAAGGGTAATGGTTAGGGTTAGGGGTAGCATAAGGGTAAGGGTAAGGGTTAGGGTTAGGGGTTAGGGTTAATGTTAGGGTTAGGTTAAGGGTTACGGTTAGTGTTAGGGTTAAGTTTAGGGTTAGGATAAGGGTTAGGGTTAGGGTTAGGGTAAGTGTTGGGGTTAGGGTTAGGGTTAGGGTAAGGTTAAGGGTAAGGGTTAGGGTTACAGTTAGGCTTAGGGTTAAGGTTGAGGTTACGGTTTGTGTTAGGGTTAGGGTAAGGGTTAGGGTTAGGGTTACGGATAGCTTTAGGGTTAGGATAAGGGTTAGGGTTAGGGTAAGCGTAAGTGTTATGGTTAGGGTTAGGGTTAGGGTAAGGATAAGTGTTAGGGTTAGTGTTAGGGTTATGGTTAGGTTTAGGGTTAGGGTTAGGGTAAGGGTAAGTGTTAGGTTTAGGGTTATGGTTTCGGTTAGGGATTGGGTTAGGGTTAGGTTTGGGTAAGGATAAGGGTTAGGGTTAAGGTTAAGTTTAGGGTTAGGGTAAAGGTTAGGGTTAGGGTGAGGGTTAGGGTAAGAGTTAGGTTTTGGGCTAGGGTTAGGTTTAGGTTTAGTGTAAGGGTAAGTGTTAGGGTTAGGAATAGGCTTAGGTTTAGGGTAATGGCTAGGGTTAGTGTTAGTTTCAGGGTTCGGGATAGGGTAAGGGTAAGGGTTAGGGTTAGGGATAGGTTTAGGGTTGGGGTTAAGGTTAGGTTTAGGGTTAGGGTACGTTTAAGAATTAGGGTTAGGGTTAGGGTTAGGGTTAGGATTACGCTTAGGTTTAGGGTTAGGGATAGGGTTAGGGTTAGGGTTAGGGTAAGGTTATGTGTTAGGTTTAGGGTTAGGGTTAGGCTTTGGGTTAGAGTTACTGTAAGTGTTAGGGTTAGGGTTAGGGTTACTGTAATTGTTAGAGTTAGGGTTAGGATTACGGTTAGGGTTAGGGTAAGGGTAAGGGTTAGGGTTAAATTTAGGGTCGGGGTTAGGGTTAGGGTAAGGATAAGGGTGAGGTTAGGGCTAGGGTTAGGGTTAAGGTTAGGGTTAGGGTTAGGTTTTGGGTTAGTTTTAGGGTTATGGTTAGGGTTAAGGGTTAGGGTTTGTGATAGGGTTAGGGTTAGGCTTAGTGTTAGGGTAAGGGTAAGGGTTAGGGTTAGGGTTAGGGTTAGGATTAAAGTTGAGATTAGGGTTAGGGATAGGGTTAGGTTTAGGGTTAGGGTTAGGTAAGTGTTAGGATTAGGGTTAGGGTTAGTGTTAGGGTAAGGGTTAGGGTTAGAGTTAGGGTAAGGATAAGGGATAGGATTAGGGTTAGGGTTAGGGTTAGGGTTAGGGTTAGGGTAAGTGTAAGGATAAGGGTAAGGGTAAGGGTTAGAGTTAGGGTTAGGGTTAGGGTAAGGGTTAGTGTTAGGGTTAGAGTAAGGGTAAGGTTTAGGGTTAGGGTTAGGGTTAGGGTTAGGTATAGCGTTAGGGTAAGGGTTAGGGTTATGGTAAGGGTAAGGGTTAGGGTTAGGGTTAAGATTGAGGTTAGGGTTAGGGTTAGAGTAAGGGTTAGGGTTAGGGTTAGGGAAAGAGTTAGGGTTAGGGTTAGGCTTAGGGTTAGAGTTAGGGTTAGGGTTAGGGTAAGTGTAAGAGTTAGGTTTAGGGTTAGGGTAAGGGTTAGGGTTAGGGTTAGGGTTAAGTTTAGGGTTGGAGTTAAGTTTAGGGTTAGGGTTAGGGTAAGGGTAAGGGTTAGGTTTAAGGTTAGGGTTAGGTAAGTGTTAGGGTTAGGGTTAGGCTTAGTGTTAGGGTAAGGGTTAGGGTTAGAGTTAGGGTAAGGGTAAGGGTTAGGGTTAGGTTTAGGGTTAGGGTTAGGTTTAGGGTTAGAGTAAGTGTAAGGGTAAGGGTAAGGGTAAGGGTAAGGGTTAGAGTTAGGGTTAGGGTTAGGGTAAGGGTTAGTGTTTCGGTTAGAGTATGGGTAAGGTTTAGGGTTCGGCTTAGGGTTAGCGTTAGGTTTAGGGTTAGGGTAACCGTAAGGGTTAGGGTTAGGGTTAGGTTTAGGGTTAGAGTTAGGGTTAGGGTTAGGGTAAGGGTAAGGGTTAGGGTTAGGGTTAGGGTTATGGTAATGGTTATTGTTAGGGTTAGATTTAGGGTTAGGGTTAGGGTAAGGGTAAGGGTTATGGTTAGTTTTAGGGTTAGGGTTAGGGTAAGGGTTAGGGTTACGTTTAGTGTTACGGTTAGGGTTACTGTTGGGGTTAGAGTTAGCGTAAGGGTATGTGTTAGGGTTAGGGTTACGGTTAGGGTTACGGTTAGAGTTAGCGTTATGGTAAGTGTAAGGGTTAGGTTTAGGGTTAGGGTCAAGGTAAGGATAAGGTTTAGGGTTAGAGTTAGGGTTAGGTTTAGGGTTAGGGTTAGGGATAGTGTAAGGGTAAGGGATAGGGTTAGGGTTAGGTTTAGGGTTAGGGTAAGGGTTAGGGTTAGGGTTAGGTTTAAGGTTGGGGTTAAGGTTAGGGTTAGGGTAAGGTTATGTGTTATGGTTAGAGTTAGGGTTAGGGTTAGGGTTAGGGTTAGGTTAGGTTCAGGGTTAGGATTATGGTTATGGTTAGGGTAAGGTTTAGGGTTAGGGTTAGGGTTAAGGTTAGGCTTAGTGTTAGGGTAAGATTAAGGGATACGGTTAGGGTTAGGGTTAAGGTTGAGGTTAGGGTTAGGGTTAGGGTTAAGTATAGGGTTAGGATTAGGGTTAGGGTTAGGCTAAGTGTTATGGTTATGGTTAGGGTTAGGGTTAGGCTTAGTGTTAGAGTAAGGGTAAGGGTTAGTTTTAGAGTTAGGTTTAGGGTTAAGTTTGAGGTAAGGGTTAGGGTTAGGATTAGGATAAGGGTTAGGGTTAGGGTTAGGGTAAGGGTAATGGTTAGGGTTAGGGGTAGCATAAGGGTAAGGGTAAGGGTTAGGTTTAGGGGTTAGGGTTAATGTTAGGGTTAGGTTAAGGGTTACGGTTAGTGTTAGGGTTAAGTTTAGGGTTAGGATAAGGGTTAGGGTTAGGGTTAGGGTAAGTGTTGGGGTTAGGGTTAGGGTTAGGGTAAGGTTAAGGGTAAGGGTTAGGGTTACAGTTAGGCTTAGGGTTAAGGTTGAGGTTACGGTTTGTGTTAGGGTTAGGGTAAGGGTTAGGGTTAGGGTTACGGATAGCTTTAGGGTTAGGATAAGGGTTAGGGTTAGGGTAAGCATAAGTGTTATGGTTAGGGTTAGGGTTAGGGTAAGGATAAGTGTTAGGGTTAGTGTTAGGGTTATGGTTAGGTTTAGGGTTAGGGTTAGGGTAAGGGTAAGTGTTAGGTTTAGGGTTATGGTTTCGGTTAGGGATTGGGTTAGGGGTAGGTTTGGGTAAGGATAAGGGTTAGGGTTAGGGTTAAGTTTAGGGTTAGGGTAAAGGTTAGGGTTAGGGTGAGGGTTAGGGTAAGAGTTAGGTTTTGGGCTAGGGTTAGGTTTAGGTTTAGTGTAAGGGTAAGTGTTAGGGTTAGGAATAGGCTTAGGTTTAGGGTAATGGCTAGGGTTAGTGTTAGTTTCAGGGTTCGGGATAGGGTAAGGGTAAGGGTTAGGGTTAGGGATAGGTTTAGGGTTGGGGTTAAGGTTAGGTTTAGGGTTAGGGTACGTTTAAGAATTAGGGTTAGGGTTAGGGTTAGGGTTAGTATTACGCTTAGGTTTAGGGTTAGGGATAGGGTTAGGGTTAGGGTTAGGGTAAGGTTATGTGTTAGGTTTAGGGTTAGGGTTAGGCTTTGGGTTAGAGTTACTGTAAGTGTTAGGGTTAGGGTTAGGGTTACTGTAATTGTTAGAGTTAGGGTTAGGATTACGGTTAGGGTTAGGGTAAGGGTAAGGGTTAGGGTTAAATTTAGGGTCGGGGCTAGGGTTAGGGTAAGAATAAGGGTGAGGTTAGGGCTAGGGTTAGGGTTAAGGTTAGGGTTAGGGTTAGGTTTTGGGTTAGTTTTAGGGTTATGGTTAGGGTAAGGGTTAGGGTTTGTGATAGGGTTAGGGTTAGGCTTAGTGTTAGGGTAAGGGTAAGGGTTAAGGTTAGGGTTAGGGTTAGGGTTAAAGTTGAGATTAGGGTTAGGGATAGGGTTAGGTTTAGGGTTAGGGTTAGGTAAGTGTTAGGGTTAGGGTTAGGGTTAGTGTTAGGGTAAGGGTTAGGGTTAGAGTTAGGGTAAGGATAAGGGATAGGGTTAGGGTTAGGGTTAGGGTTAGGTTTAGGGTTAGGGTAAGTGTAAGGGTAAGGGTAAGGGTAAGGGTTAGAGTTAGGGTTAGGGTTAGGGTAAGGGTTAGTGTTACGGTTAGAGTAAGGGTACGGTTTAGGGTTAGGGTTAGGGTTAGGGTTAGGTTTAGCGTTAGGGTAAGGGTTAGGGTTATGGTAAGGGTAAGGGTTAGGGTTAGGGTTAAGATTGAGGTTAGGGTTAGGGTTAGAGTAAGGGTTAGGGTTAGGGTTAGGGAAAGAGTTAGGGTTAGGGTTAGGCTTAGGGTTAGAGTTAGGGTTAGGGTTAGGGTAAGTGTAAGAGTTAGGTTTAGGGTTAGGGTAAGGGTTAGGGTTAGGGTTAGGGTTAGGTTTAGGGTTGGAGTTAAGTTTAGGGTTAGGGTTAGGGTAAGGGTAAGGGTTAGGGTTAGGGTTAAGATTGAGGTTAGGGTAAGGGTTAGGGATAGGGTTAGTGTTAGGGTAAGGGTTAGGGTTAGAGTTAG
>JANJXV010000044.1:5632500-5635000 GCA_024803745.1 Megascapheus bottae
TTAGGGTTAGGGTTAGGGTAAGGGTTAGGGTTAGGGTAAGGGTTAGGGTAAGGGTTAGGGTTCGGGTTAGGATTAGGTTTAGTGTTGGGGTTAAGGTTAGGTTTAGGGTTAGGGTAAGGGTAAGGGTTAGGTTAGGGTTAGGGTTAGGGTTAAGGTTAGGTAAGGGTTAGGTTTAAGGTTAGTTTTAGGGTTATGGTTAGGGTAAGGATTAGGGTTAGGGTTAGGGTTAGGGTTAGGCTTAGTGTTAGGGTATGGGAAAGGGTTAGGGTTAGGGTTAGGGTTAAGGTTAGGGTAAGGGTTACGTTTAGGGTTAGTTTTAGGGTTATGGTTAGGGTAAGGATTAGGGTTAGGATTAGGGTTAGGGTTAGGCTTAGTGTTAGGGTAAGGGAAAGGTTTAGGGTTAGGGTTAGGGTTAACGTTGAGGTTAGGGTTAGGGATAGGGATAGGTTTAGGGTTTGGATTAGGGTTAAGGTTAGGGTAAGGGTTAGGGTTAGGGCTAGAGTTAGGGTTAGGCTTAGTGTTAGAGTAAGGGTAAGGGTTAGGGTTAGGGTTAGGGTTAAGTTTGAGGTTAGGGTTAGGGTTAGGGTTAGGGTAAGGGTTAGTGTTAGGGTTAGGGTAAGGGTTAGGGTTAGGGTTAGGATTAGGGTAAGGGTTAGGTTTAGGGGTTAGGGTTAGGGTTAGTGTTAGGTTTAGGGTTACGGTAAGGGTTAGGTTTAGGTTTAGGGTAAGTTTAAGGGTAAGGGTAAGGGTAAGGGTTAGGGTTAGGGTTAAGTTAGAGGTTAGGGTTAGGGTTAGGGTTAGGTTTAGGGTTAGGGTTAGGGTTAGGTTTAGGTTCAGGGATAAGGTTAGGGTTAGGGAAGGGTTAGGGTAAGAGTTAGGGTTTGGGCTAGGGTTAGGGTTAGGTTTAGGGTAATGGTAAGGGTTAAGGTTAGGATTAGGTTTAGGGTTAGGGTAATAGTTAGGGTTAGGGTTAGTTTTAGGGTTCGGGATAGGGTAAGGGTAAGGGTTAGGGTTAGGGATAGGTTTAGGGTTCGGGTTAAGGTTAGGATTAGGGTTAGGGTTCGTTTAAGAATTAGGGTTAGGATTAGTGTTAGGGTTAGGATTAGGCTTAGGTTTAGGGTTAGGGATAGGGCTAGGGTTAGGGTTAGGGTAAGGTTATGTGTTAGGTTTAGGGTTAGGGTTAGGCTTTGGGTTAGGGTTACTGTAAGTGTTAGGGTTAGGGTTAGGGTTACTGTAAGTGTAAGCGTTAGGGTTAGGGTTAGTGTTAGGGTTAGGGTAAGGGTAAGGGTGAGGTTAGGGCTAGGGTTAGGGTTAAGGTTAGGGTTAGGATTAGGTTTAGGGTTAGTTTTAGGGTTATGGTTAGGGTACGGGTTAGGTTTAGTGATAGGGTTAGGGTTAGGCTAAGTGTTAGGGTAAGGGTAAGGGTTGGGTGAGGGTTAAGGTTGAGATTAGGGTTAGGGATAGGGTTAGGTTTAGGGTTAGGATTATGGTTAGGGATAGGGTTTCGGTTAGGGTTAGGGTAAGGGTTATGGTTAGGGTTAGGGTTAGAGTTAGGGTTAGGGTTAGAGTAAGGGTAAGGGTGAGGGTTAGGTTAGGGTAAGGGTTAGGTTAAGGGTGAGGGTTAGGGTTAGGGTTATGGTAAGGGTTAGGGTTAGGGTTAGGGTTAGGGTTAGGGTTAAGATTGAGGTTAGGGTTAGGGTTAGGGTTAGGGTTAGGGAAAGGGTTAGGGTTAGGGTTAGGGTTAGGGTTAGGTTTAGGGTTAGGGTAAGGGTTACGGTTAGGGTTAGGATTAGGGTTAGGTTTAGGGTTGGAGTTAAGTTTAGGGTTATGGTTAGGTTAAGGGTAAGGGTTAGGTTTAGGGTTAGGGTTAGGTAAGTGTTTGGGTTAGGGTTAGGGATAGTGTTAGGGTAAGTGTTAGGGTTAGAGTTAGGGTAAGGGTAAGGGTTAGGGTTAGGGTTAGGGTTAGGGTTAAGTTTAGGGTTAGGGTAAGTGTAAGTGTAAGGGTAAGGGTAAGTGTTAAAGTTACGGTTAGGGTTAGGGTAAGGGTTAGTGTTAGGGTTAGGGTAAGGGTAAGGGTTAGGATTAGGGTTAGGGTTAGGGTTAGGTTTAGCGTTAGGGTAAGCGTAAGGGTTAGGGTTAGGGTTAGGTTTAGGGTTAGAGTTAGGGTTAGGGTTAGGGTAAGGGTAAGGGTTAGGGTTAGGCTTAGGGTTAAGGTAAGTGTTAGGGTTAGGGTTAGGTTTAGGGTTAGGGTTAGGGTAATGGTAAGGATTAGGGTTAGGTTTAGGGTTAGGGTTAGGATAAGGGTTAGGGTTAGGGTTAGTGTTAGGGTTAGGGTTACGGTTAGGGTTAGGGTTAGGGTAAGGGTATGTGTTAGGGTTAGGTTTAGGGTTAAGGTTACGGTTAGAGTTAGCGTTAGGGTCAGCGTAAGGGTTAGGGTTAGGGATAGGTTTAGGGTTAGAATTAGGGTTAGGGTTAGGGTAAGGGTAAGGGTTAGGGTTAG
>JANJXV010000044.1:5642500-5675000 GCA_024803745.1 Megascapheus bottae
TATGGTTAGGGTAAGGGCAAGGGTTAGGGTTAGGGTTGGCGTTAAGGTTAGGGTTAGGATTAGGGTTAGGGTTAGGGTTAAGGTTAGGGTTAGGGTTAGGGTTAGGGTAAGGGTTAGGGTTAGAGTTAGGGAAACGGATAGGGTTAGGGTTAGGGTTAGGGTTAGAGTTAGGTTTTGGGTTAGGGTTAGGGGTTAGGCTTAGTGTTAGGGTTAGGGTAAGGCTTAGGGTTAGGGTTAGGTTTAGTTTAAGGGTTACGGTTAGGGTTATGGTTAGGGTAAGGGTAAGGCTTAGGGTTAGGTTTAGAGTTAGGTTTAGGTTTAGGGTTAGGTTTAGGGTTAGATTAGGGTAAGGATAAATGTTAGAGTTAAGGTTATGTTTATGGTTAGGGTTAAGGTTAGGGTGAGGGTAAGGGTAAAGCTTAGGGTTAAGATTAGGATTAGGGTTAGTGTAAGGGTTAGGGTTAGATTTAGGGTTATGGTTAGGGTTAAGGTTAGGTTTAGAGTTAGGTTTAGGGTTAGGGTTAGGGGTTAGGCTTAGGGTTAGGGTTAGGGTAAGGGTTAGGTTTAGGGTTAGGATATTTTAAGAGTTAGGGTTAGGTTTAGGGTAAGGGTAAGGGTTAGGGTTAGGGTTAGGGTTAGGGTTAGTTTAAGGTTTAGAGTTAGGTTTAGGGTAAGGGTAAAGGTTAGGGTTAGGGTAAGAGGGTTAGGATTAGGGTTAGGGTTAGGGTTAGGGTAAGGGTAAGGGTTAGGTTTAGGATTAGTGTTAGGGTTAAGGTAATGGTTAGGGTTAGGGATAGGGTTAGGGTTAGTGTAAGGGTAAGGGTTAGGGTTAGGGGTAGGATAGTTTAAGGATTAGGGTTAGGTTTAGGGTAAGGGTAAGGGTTAGGGTTAGGGTAAGGGTTAGGGTTAGGGTTAGGGTTAGCTTTAGTTTAAGGGTTAGAGTTAGATTTAGGGTAAGGGTAAGGGTTAGGTTTAGGGTCAGGTTTAGGGTTGGGGTTAAGGTTAGGTTTAGGGTTAGGATACGTTTAAGCATTAGGTTTAGGTTTAGGGTTAGGGTTAGGGTTATGCTTAGGGTTAGGGTTAGGATTAAGGTTAGGTTTAGGGTTAGGGTTAGGGTTAGGGTTAGGGTTAGGTTAAGGTTATGTGTTAGGGTTAGGTTAGGGTTAGGCTTTTCGTTAAGGTTACTGGAAGTGTTAGGTTTAGGGTAAGGGTTACTGTTAGGCTTAGGGAAGGGTAAGGGTTAGGGTTAAAGTTAGGGTCAGGGTTAGGTTTAGGGTTAGGGTTAGGGTAAGGGTAATGGTTAGGGTTAGGTTTAGGGTTAGGGTAAGTTTAAGGGTTAGGTGTAGGGTTAGGGTTAGGTTTTGGGATAGGGTGAGGGTAAGGGTAAGTGTTAGGGTTAGGATTAAGTTTAGGGTTGGGGTTAAGGTTAGGGTTAGGGTTAGGGTAAGGGTAAGGGTAAGGGTTAGGGTTAGGGTTAGGGTAAGGGTAAGTGTTAGGGTTAGGTTTAGGGTTAGGGTTAGGGTTAGGGTCAGGTTTAGGGTTAGGGTTTGTGTTAGGGTTAGGGTTACGGTTAGGGTTAGGGTTAGGGTAAGGGTATGTGATAGGGTTAGTGTTAGGGTTAGGGTTAGAGTTAGCGTTAGGGTAAGCGTAAGGGTTAGGGTTAGGGTTAGGGTTAAGGTAAGGGTAAGGTTTAGGGTTAGGGTTAAGGTTAGGTATAGGGTTTGCGTTAGGGTCAAGTATAGGGTAAGGGTAAGAGTTAGGGGTAGGGTTAGTTTTAGGGTTAGGGTAAGGGTAAGGGATAGGGTTAGGGTTAGGGTTAGGGTTAGGGTAGGGTTTAGTGCAAGGGTAAGTGTTAGTGTTAGGGTTAGGTTTAGGATAAGGGTAAGGATTAGGTTAGGTTTAGGTTTGCGGTTAGGGTGAGGGTTAGGTTTAGGGTTAGGGTTAGGATAAGGGTAAGGGTTAGGGTTAGGGTTAGGGTTAGTGTTAGGTTTAGGGTTAGGGTTAGGGTAAGGGCAAGGGTTAGGGTTAAGGTTGGGGTTAAGGTTAGGGTTAGGATTAGGGTTAGGGTTAGGGTAAAGGTTAGGGTTAGGGTTAGGGTTAGGGTTAGGGTAAGGGTTAGGGTTAGAGTTAGGGTAAGGGTTACGGTTAGTGTTAGGGTTAGGGTTAGAGTTAGGTTTAGGGTTAGGGTTCGGGGTTAGGCTTAGGTTTAGGGTTAGGGTAAGGGTTAGGATTAGGGTTAGGTTTGGTTTAAGGGTTAATGTTAGGGTTAGGGTATGGGTAACAGTAAGATTTAGTGTTAGGGTAAGATTTAGGGTTAGGTTTAGGGTTAGGGTTATGGTTAGGGTAAGGGTAAGGGTTAGGGTTAGGATTAGAGTTAGGGTTAGGGTAAAGTTTAGGGTTAGGGTTAGTGTTAGTTTTAGGGTTAGGGATAGGGTAAGGGTAAGGGTTAGGGTTAGTTTTAGGGTTACGGTAAGGGTAAATGTTAGAGTTAAGGTTAGGGTTAGGGTTAGGGTTAAGGTTAGGGTGAGGGTAAGGGTAAAGGTTAGGGTTAGGGTTAGGGTTAGGGTAAGGGTTAGGGTTAGGGTTAGGGTTAGTTTAAGGGTTAGAGTTAGGTTTAGGGTAAGGGTAAGTGTTAGGGTTAGGGTTAGGGTTAGGGTAAGGGTAAGGGTTAGAGTTAGGGTTAGGATTAGGGTTAGGGTTAGGGTTAGAGTTAGGTTTAGGGTTAGGGTTAGGGGTTAGGCTTAGGGTTAGGGTTAGGTTAAGGGATAGGGTTAGGGTTAGGATAGTTTAAGGGTTAGGGTTAGGTTTAAGGTAAGGTTAAGGGTTAGGGTTAGGGTAAGGGTTAGGGTTAGGGTTAGTTTAAGGGTTGGAGTTAGGTTTAGGGTAAGGGTAAGGGTTAGGGTTAGGGTAAGAGTTAGGGTTAGGATTAGGGTTAGGGTTAGGGTAAAGTTTAGGGTTAGGCTTAGGGTTAGGTTTAGGGTTCGGGATAGGGTAAGGGTAAGGGTTAGGGTTAGGGTTAGGTTTACGGTTGGGGTTACGTTTAGGGTTAGGGTACGTTTAAGGTTTAGGGTTAGGGTTAGGGTTAGGGTTATGCTTAGGGTTAGGGTTAGGGTTAGGGTTAGGTTTAGGGTTAGGGTAAGTTTAAAGGTTAGGTTTAGGGTTAGGGTTAGTTTTAGGGTTAGGGTTAGGGTAAGGGTTATGGTTAGGGTTAGGGTTAGGGTAAGGGTATGTGTTAGGGTTAGGGTTAGGGTTAGGGTTAGGGTTAGAGTTAGCGTTAGGGTAAGTGTAAGGGTTAGGGTTAGTGTTAGGGTTAAGTAAGGGTAAGGTTTAGTGTTAGGGTTAGGGTTAGGTTTAGGATTAGGGTTAGGGATAGGGTAAGGGTAAGGGTTAGGGTTAGGGTTAGGTTTAGGGTTAAGGTAAGGGTTAGGGTTAGGGTTAGGGTTAGGGGAAGATTTAGGTTTAGGGTAGGGTTTAGTGTAAGGATAAGTGTTAGTGTTAGGGTTAGGTTTAGGATAAGGGTAAGGATTAGGTTTAGGTTTAGGGTTAGGGTTACAGATTAGGGTTAGGGTTATGGTTAGGGTGAGGGTTAGGTTTAGGGTTAGGGTTAGGAAAAGTGTAAGGGTTAGGGTTAGGGTTAGTTTTAGGTTTAGGCTTAGGGTTAGGGTAAGGGCAAGGCTTAGGGTTAGGGTTGGGGTTAAGTTTAGGGTTAGGACTAGGGTTAGGGTTAGGGTTAAGCTTAGGGTTAGGGTTAGGGATAGGGGTAGGGTAAGTGTTAGGGTTAGAGTTAGGGCAAGGGTTAGGGTTAGGTTTAGGGTTAGGGTTAGAGTTAGGTTTAGGGTTAGGGTTAGGGGTTAGGCTTAGGGTTAGGGTTAGGGTAAGGGTTAGGGTTAGTGTTAGGTTTAATTTAAGGGTTAGGGTTAGGGTAAGGGTAAGATTTAGGGTTAGGGTAAGATTTAGGGTTAGGTTTAGGGTTAGGGTAATGGTTAGGGTAAGGGTTAGGGTTAGAATTAGGGTTATGGTTAGGGTAAAGTTTAGGGTTAGGGTTACGGTTAGGTTTAGGGTTAGGACAGGGTAAGGGTTAGGTTTAGGGTTAGGGTACGTTTAAGGATTAGGGTAGGGTTAGGGTTAGGGTTATGCTTAGGGTTAGGGTTAGGGTTAGGGTAAGGTTATGTGTTAGGGATAGGGTTAGGGTTAGGCTTAGGCTTCTGGTTAATGGAAGTGTTAGGGTTAGGGTTAGGGTTACTGTTAGGGTTAGGGTAAGGGTAAGGGTTAGTGTTAAAGTTAGGGTCAGGGTTATGGTTAGTGTTAAGGTTAGGGTAAGGGTAAGGGTTAGGGTTAGGTTTAGGGTTAGAGTAAGGGTAAGGGTTAGGTTTAGGGTTAGGGTTAGGTTTAGGGTTATGGTTAGGGTAAGGATAAATGTTAGAGTTAAGGCTAGGTTTACGGTTAGGGTTAAGGTTAGGGTGAGGGTAAGGGTAATGGTTAGGGTTAAGATTAGGATTAGGGTTAGGGTAAGGGTTAGGGTTAGGGTTAGTGTAAGGGTTAGGGTTAGGGTAGGGTTAGGTTTAGTGTTGGGGTTAAGGTTAGGGTTAGGGTTAGGGTAAGGGTAACGATTAGGTTAGGGTTAGGGTTAGGGTTAAGGTTAGGGTTAGAGTTAGGTTTAGAGTTATAGTTAGGGTAAGGGTAAGGGTTAGGGTTAGAGTTAGGGTTAGGGTTAGGGTTAGGGTTAGGGTTAATGTTAGGGTTAGAGTTAAGGTTAGGGTTAGGTTTAGGGGTTAGGCTTATGGTTAGGGTTAGGGTAAGGTTTAGGGTTAGGGTTAGGATAGTTTAAGTGTTAGGGTTAGGTTTAGGGTAAGGGTAAGGTTTAGGGTTAGGGTAAGGGTTAGGGTTAGGGTTAGGGTTAGTTTAAGGGTTAGAGTTAGGTTTAGGGTAAAGGTAAGGGTTAGGGTTAGGGTTAGGGTTAGTGTAAGGGTAAGGGTTAGAGTTAGGTTTAGGGTTAGGTTTAGGTTTAGTGTTAGAGTTAGGTTTAGGGTTGGGGTTAGGGGTTAGGCTTAGGGTTAGGGTTAGGTTAAGGGTTAGGGTTAGGGTTAGGATAGATTAAGAGTTAGGGTTAGGTTTAGGGTACGGGTAAGGGTTAGGGTTAGGGTAAGGTTTAGAGTTAGGGTTAGGGTTAGGGTTAGGGTAAAGTTTAGGGTTAGGGTTAGGGTTAGGTTTAGGGTTCAGGATAGGGTAAGGGTAAGAGTTAGGGTTAGGGTTAGGTTTCAGGGTGGGGTTAAGGTTAGGTTTAGGGTTAGGGTACGTTTAAGGATTAGGGTTAGGGTTAGGGTTAGGGTTATGCTTAGGGTTAGGGTTAGGGTTAGGATTAGGGTTAGGTTTAGGGTTAGGGTTAGGGTTAGGGTTCGGTTAAGGTTATGTGTTAGGGTTAGGGTTAGGGTTAGGCTTAGGGTTAGGGTTACTGGAAGTGATAGGGTTAGGATAAGGATTACTGTTAGGGTTACGGTAAGGGTAAGGGTTACGTTTAAAGTTAGGGTCAGGGTTAGGGTTAGGGTTAGGGTTAGGGTAAGGGTAAGGGTTAGGGTTAGGTTTAGGGTTAGGGTAAGTTTAAGGGTTAGGTTTAGGGTTAGGGTTAGGGTTAGGGTAAGGGTAAGTGTTAGGTTTAGGATTAGGTTTAGGGTTGGGGTTAAGATTAGGGTTAGGGTTAGGGTAAGGGTAAGGGTTAGGGTTAGGGTTAGGGTTAAGGTAAGGGTTAGGGTTAGGGTTAGGGTTAGGGTAAGGGTAAATGTTAGGGTTAGGGTTAGGTTTAGGGTTAGGTTTAGGGTAAGGGCAAGGGTTAGGGTTAGGGTTAGGGTTAAGGTTAGGGTTAGGATTAGGGTTAGGGTTAGGGTTAGGTTAAGGTTACGGTTCAGGTTAGGGTTAAGGTTAGGGTAAGGGTTAGGGTTAGAGTTAGGGAAAGGGTTAGGGCTACGGTTAGGGTTAGGGTTAGGTTTAGAGTTAGGTTTAGGGTTAGGGTTAGCGTTTAGTCCTAGGGTTAGTGTTAGGGTAAGGGTTAGTGTTAGGGTTAGGTTTAATTTAAGGGTTAGGGTTAGGGTTAGGGTAAGGGTAAGGGTTAGGGTTAGGGTGAGGGTTAGGTTTAGGGTTAGGGTTAGGGTAAGGGTAAGGGTTAGGGTTAGGGTTAGGTTAGGTTTAGGGTTAGGGTTAGGGTTAAGGTTAGGGTTAGGGTTAGGGTTAGGTTTAGGTTAAGGGTGAGGGTTAGGGATAGGGTAAGGGTTAGGGTTAGGATTAGGGTTAGGTTTAGTTTAAGGGTTAGGGTTAGGTTTAGGGTAAGGGTAAGGGTTAGGGTTAGGGTAAGAGTTAGGGTTAGGGTTAGGGTTAGGGTTAGGGTTAGGGTAAGGGTTAGGGTTAGGATTAGGGTTAGGTTTAGGGTAATGGTTAGGGTTAGGTTTAGGGTTAGGTTTAGGGTTAGGTATAGGGTAAGGGTAAGGGTTAGGGTTAGGTTTAGGGTTAGAGTAAGGGTAAGAGTTAGGTTTTGGGTTAGGGTTAGGTTTAGAGTTAGTGTTAGGGGAAGGGTAAGGGTTAGGGTTAGGGTTATGGTTAGGGTAAGGATTAGGGTTAAGGGATAGGGTTAGTGTTAGGTTTAGGTTAATGGTTAGGGTTAGGGTTAGGGTTAGGATAAGGGTTAGGGTTTAGGGTAAATGTAAGTGTTAGGTTTAGGGTTAGGGTTAGGGTTACGGTCAGGGTGAGGGTAAGGGTAAGGTTTAGGGTTAAAGTTAGGGTCAGGGTTAGGGTTAGGCTTAGGGTTAGAGTAAGGGTAAGGGTTATGGTTAGGTTTAGGGTGAGGGTAAGGGTAAGGGTTAGGTTTAGGGTTAGGGTTAGGGTTAGGGTAAGGGTAAGGGTTAGGTTTAGGATTAGTTTTAGGGTTAGGGTTAGGATAAGGGTAAAGGTTAGGGTTAGGTTTAGGGTTAGGGTTAAGGTTAGGGTTAGGGTTAGGGTTAGCTATAGGGTTATGATTAGGGTAAGGGTAAGGGTTAGGGTTAGGGTTAGGGATAGGTTTAGGGTTAGGGTTAGGGAAAGGGCAAGGTTTAGGCTTAGGGTTAAGGTTAGGGTTAGGATTAGGTTTAGGGTTAGGTTAAGGTTAGGGTTAGGTAAGGGTAAGGGTTAGGGTTAGGGTTAGGGTTAGGGTTATGTTTTGTGTAACGGTTAAGGTAGGTTAGGTTAAGGGGTAGGGTTAGTGTTAGGTTAGGGTTAGATTTAGGTTAGGGTAAGGTTAAGGGTAACGGTTAGGGTTAGGGTTAGGGTTAGTTTAAGTGTTAGGGTTAGGGTTAGGGTTAGAGTGAGATTTAATGTTGATTAAGGGTTAGTTATGGTTAGGGTTAGGGTTAGGTTAAGGGTTAGGGTTAGGGTTAGGGTTAGGGAAAGGGTTAGGGTTAGGGTTAGGGTTAGGGTAAGGGTTAGGGTTAGGGTTAGGGTTAGGGTAATTGTTAGCCTTAGGGTTAGGGTTAGGGTTAGGGTAAGGGTAAGGTTTAGGTTTAGGGTTAGGGTTAAGGTTAGGGTAAAGGTAAGGGTAAGTGTTAGGGTTAGGGTTAGGTTTAGGGTAAGGGTAAGGGTTAGGGTTAAGGTTAGGGTTAGGGTTAGGTTTAGGTTAGGGTTAGGGTTAGGTTTAGCGTTAGGTTAAGTGTAAGGGTTAGGGTTAGGGTTAGGGTTAGAGTTAGCCTTAGGGTTAGGGTAAGGATAAGGGTTAGGGTTAGGGTTAGGATTAGGGTTAGGGTAGGGTTTAGTGTAAGGGTAAGTGTTAGTGTTAGGGTTAGGTTTAGGATAATGGTAAGGATTAGGGTTAGGTTTAGGGTTAGGGTTACAAGTTAGGGTTAGTTTTATGGTTAGGGTGAGGGTTAGGTTTAGGGTTAGGGTTAGGATAAGGGTAAGGGTTAGGTGTAGAGGTAGGGTTAGGGTTAGTGTTAGGTTTAGGGTTAGTGTTAGGGTAAGGGCAAGGGTTAGGGTTAGGGTTGGGGTTAAGGTTAGGCTTAGGATTAGGGTTAGGGATAGGGTTAAGTTTAGGGTTAGGGTTAGGGTTAGGGTTAGGGTAAGGGTTAGGGTTAGAATTAGGGTAAGGTTTAGGGTTAGATTTAGGGTTAGGGTTAGGTTTAGGGTTAGGTTAAGGTTAGGGTGAGGGTAAGGGTAAGGGTTAGGTTTAGGGTTAGGCTTAGGGTTAAGGTTAGGGTTAGGGTTAGCTTTAGGGTTAGGTTAAGGTTAGGGTTAGGGTAAGGGTAAGGGTTAGGGTTAGGGTTAGGGTTAGGGTTAAGGTTACGGTTAGGATTAGGGTTAGGATAAATGTTAGGGTAGGTTAGGGTAAGGGTTAGGGTTAGTGTTAGGTTAGGTTTGAGTTAGGTTAGGGTTAGGTTAAGTGTAAATGTTAGGGTTAGGGTTAGGGTTAGTTTAAGGGTTAGGGTTAGGGTTAGGGTTAGAGTGAGATTTAGGGTTGGTTAAGGGTAAGGTTTATGGTTAGGGTTAGGGTTAGGGTTAGGTTAAGGTTTAGGGTTAGGTTTAGGGTTAGGGAAAGGGTTAGGGATAGGGTTAGGGTTAGGTAAGGGTAAGGGTTAGGGTTAGGGTAAGGGTTAGTGTTACGGATAGGTTTAGGTTTAGTTCAAGGGTTAGAGTTAGGTTTAGGGTAAGGGTAAGGGTTAGGGTTAGGGTAAGAGTTAGGGTTAGGTTTTGGGTTAGGGTTAGGGTAAAGGTAAGGGTTAGGGTTAGGATTAGTGTTAGGGTTAGGGTAATTGTTAGGGTTAGGGTTACGGTTAGGTTTAGGTTAGGGATAGAGTTAGGGTTTGGGTAAAGTTATGTGTTAGGGTAGGGTTAGGGTTTGGGTTAGGGTTAAGGTTAGGGTTAGGATTAGGGTTAGATTATGGTTAGGGTTAGGGTTAGGGTTAGGGTTAGGGTAAGGTTATGTGTTAGGGTAGGGTTAGGGTTTGGGTTAGGGTTAATGTTAGGGTTAGGATTAGGGTTGGATTTAGGGTTAAAGTTAGGGTTAGGGTTAGAGTTCGGGTTAGGATAAGGGTTAGGGTTAGAGTTAGGGTAAGGTTTATGGTTAGAGTTAGGGTTAGGGTTAGAGTTAGGTTTAGGGATAGGGTTAGGGGTGAGGCTTAGGGTAAGTGTAAGGGTTAGGGTTAGAGTTAGGGTAAGGTTAGGGTTAGGGTAAGGGTTAGGGTTAGGTTTAGTTTAAGGGTTAGGTTTAGGTTTAGGGTAAGCGTAAGGGTTAGGGTTAGGGTAAGAGTTAGGGTTTGGTTTAGGGTAAGGGTAAGGGTTAGGGTTAGGATTAGGTTTAGGGTTAGGGTAATGGTTAGGGTTAGGTTTAGGGTTAGGGTTAGGAATAGGGTTAGGTTTAGGGTTAGGGTTAGGGTAAGGGTTAGGGTTAGGTTAAGGTTATGTGTTAGGGTTAGGGTTAGGGTTAGGCTTAGGGTTAGGGTTACTGAAAGTGATAGGGTTAGGGTAAGGGTTCCTGTTAGGGTTAGGGTAAGGGTAAGGGTTACGGTTAAAGTTAGGGTAAGGGTTAGGGTTAGGGTTAGGGTTAGGGTAAGGGTAAGGGTTAGGGTTAGGTTTAGGGTTAGGGTATGTTTAAGGGTTAGGTTTAGGTTTAGGGTTAGGTTTAGGGTTAGGGTTAGGCAAGGGTAAGTGTTAGGGTTAGGATTAGGTTTAGGGTTGGGGTTAAGGTTAGGGTTAGGGTTAGGGTAAGGGTAAGGGTTAGGGTTAGGGTTAGGGTTAAGGTAAGGGTTAGGATTAGGTTTATGGTTAGGGTTAGGGTAACGGTAAGTGTTAGGGTTTGGTTTAGGGTTAGGTTTAGGGTAAGGGTTAGGGTTAGGGTTAGTGTTAGGGTTAGGGTTACGGTTAGGGTTAGGGTTAGGGTAAGGGTATGTGTTAGGGTTAGGGTTAGGGTTAAGGTAAGGGTAAGGTTTAGGGTTAGGGTTAGGGTTAGGTTTAGGGTTAGGCTTAGGGTTAGGGATAGGGTATTGGTAAGGGTTAGGTTAGGGTTAGGTTTAGGGTTAAGGTAAGGGTAAGGGTTAGGGTTAGGTTTAGGGGCAGGGTTAAGGTTAGGGTAGGGTTTAGTGTAAGGTAAGTGTTAGTGTTAGGGTTAGGTTTAGGATAAGGGTAAGGATTAGGGTTAGGTTTATGGTTAGGGTTACAGGTTAGGGTTAGGGTTATGGTTAGGGTGAGGTTTAGGTTTAGGGTTAGGGTTAGGATAAGGGTAAGGGTTAAGGTTAGGGTTATGGTTAGGGTTAGGGTAAGGGCAAGGATTAGGGTTAGGGTTGGTGTTAAGTTTAGGGTTAGGATTAGGGTTAGGGTTAGTGTTAACTTAGGGTTAGGGTTAGGCTAAGGCTTAGGGTTAGAGTTAGGGTAAGGGTTAGGGTTAGGGTTAGGGTTAGAGTTAGGTTTAGTGTTAGGGTTAGGCGTTAGGCTTAAGGTTAGGGTTAGGGTAAGGGTTAGTGTTAGGGTTAAAATTAGGATAAGGGTTAGGGTAAGGGTTAGGATTAGGGTTAGGGTAAGGATAAATGTTAGAGTTAAGGCTAGGGTTAGGGTTAGGGTTAAGTTTAGGGTGAGGGTAAGGGTAAGGGTTAGGGTTAAGATTAGGATTAGGTTTAGGGTAAGGGTTAGGGTTAGGGTTAGGGTAAGGGTTAGGGTTAGGGTTAGCTTTAGTGTTGGGGTTAAGGTTAGGGTTAGGGTTAGGGTAAGGGTAACGGTTAGGTTAGGGTTAGGGTTAGGGTTAAAGTTAGGGTTAGGGTAAGGGTTAGGTTTAGGGTTAGGGTTAGGGTTAGGCTTAGGGTTAGGGTTACTGGAAGTGTTAGGGTTAGGGTTAAGATTAGGATAAGGGTTAGGGTAAGGGTAAGGGTTAGGGTCAGGGTTAGGTTTAGGGTTAGGTTTAGGGTTAGGGTTAGGTTTAGGGTTAGGGTTAGGTTTAGGGTTAGTGTTAGGGTAAGGGTAAGGGGTAGGGTTAATGTTAGGTTTACGGTAAGGTTTAGGGTTAAGGTTAGGGGTTAGGGTTAGTGTAATGGTTAGGTTAAGGGTTAGGGTTAGGGTTAGGGTTAGAATAAGGGTTAGGGTTAGTGTAAGGGTAAGTGTTAGGGTTAGGGTTTGGGTTAGGTTTAGGGTAAGGGTTAGGGTTAGGGTTAGGTTAGATGGTAGGGTTAGGGTTAGGGGTAGGGGTAGGTTTAGGGTAAGGGTTAGGGTTAGGTTTTGGTTTAGGGTTAGGATTAGTATTAGGGTTAGGGTTAGGGTTAGGTAAGGGCAAGGGTTAGGCTTAGGGATAAGGTTAGAGTTAGATTAAGGGTTAGGGTTAGGGGTTAGTGTTAGGGGTTAGGGTTAGTGTAAGGGTTAGGTTTAGTTTTAGGTTTAGGTTAAGGTTTAGGATTAGGTTTAGGGTAAGTGTTAGGGTTAGGGTTAGGGTTAGGGTAAGTGTTAGGGTAAGGGTAAGGGTTAGGGTTAAGGTTAGGGTTAGGGTTAGGTGGTTGGGTTAGGGTTAGGGTTAGGGGTATGGTTAGGGTTAGGGTAAGCGTTAGGGTTAGGGTTAGGTTTAGGGTTAGAGTTAGCGTTAGGGTTAGGGTAAGGATAAGGGTTAGGGTTAGGGGTAGGGTTAGGTTTAAGGTTAAGGTTAGGGTTAGGGTTAGGGTTAGGGTAAGGGTAATGGTTAAGGTTAGGTTTATGGTTAAGGTTAGGGTAAGTGTAATGGTTAGGTTTAGGGTTATGGTTAGGGTATTGGGTTAGGGTTAGGGTTTGGGTAAGGATAAGTGTTAGGGTTAGGTTTAGGGTTAGGTTTAGGGTTAAGGTTAGGGTTAGGGTGAGGGTAAGGGTAAGGTTTAGGGTTAGGGTTAGGTTTAGGGTTAGGGTAAGCGTTAGGGTTAGGGTTAGGGTTAGGGTTAGGGTAAGGGTAAGTGATAGGGTTAGGATTAGGTTTAGGGTTAGGGTTAATGTTAGGGTTAGGATTAGGGTTACGGTTAGGGTTATGGTTAGGGTAACGGTATGTGTTCGGGTTCGGGTTAGGGTTAGGGTTAGGGTTAGCGTTAGCGTTAGGGTAAGCGTAAGGGTTAGTGTTAGGTTAGGGTTAAGGTAAGGGTAAGGTTTAGGGTTAGGTTTAGGTTTAGGGTTAGGATTAGTTTAGGGTTAGGTTTAGTTTAAGGGTTAGGGTTAGGTTTAGGGTAAGGGTAAGGGTTAGGGTTAGGGTATGAGTTAGGGTTAGGTTTAGGGTTAGGGTTAGGGTAAGGGTAAAGGTTAGGGTTAGGATTAGCGTTAGGTTTAGGGTAATGTTTAGGGTTAGGGTTAGGGATAGTTTTAGGGTTAGGGATAGGGTAACGGTTAGGGTTAGGGTTAGGGTTTGGTTTAGGGTTGGGTGGAAGGTTAGGTTTAGGTTTAGGTTACGTTTAAGGATTAGGGTTAGGTTTAGGGTTAGGGTTATGCTTAGGGTTAGGGTTAGGGTTAGGGTTAGGGTTAGTGTAAGGTTATGTGTTAGGGTTAGAGTTAGGGTAAGTGTTAGGGTTAGGGTTAGGGTTACGGTTAGGGTGAGGGCATAGGTAAGGTTTAGGGTTAAAGTTAGAGTCAGGGTTAGGGTTAGGGTTAGGGTAAGGGTAAGGGTTAGGGTTAGGTTTAGGGTTAGGGTAAGGGTAAGGGTTAGGTTTAGGGTTAGGGTTAGGTTTAGAGTTAGTGTTAGGGTAAGGGTAAGGGTTAGGGTTAGGGTTAGGGTTAGGGTAAGGGTTAGGTTTAGGGGTTAGGGTTAGTGTTAGGGTTAGGTTAAGGTTTAGGTTTAGGGTTAGGTTTAGGAGAAGGGTTAGAGTTAGAGTAAGGGTAAGTGTTAGGTTTAGGGTTAGGGTTAGGTTTAGGGAAAGGGTTATGGTTGGGTTAGGTTTAGGTGGTAGGGTAAGGGTTAGGGTTAGGGTTAGGGTTAGGATAAGTGTTAGGGTTAGAGTAAGGGTTAGGGTAAGGGTTAGGGTTAGTGTTAGGGTTAGGTTAAGTGTTAGGGTTAGGGTTAGGGTTAGGATAACGGTTAGGGTTAGGGTAAGTGTAAGTGTTAGGTTTAGGGTTAGGGTTAGGGTTAGGGTTAGGATACGTTTAAGCATTAGGTTTAGGTTTAGGGTTAGGGTTAGGGTTATGCTTAGGGTTAGGGTTAGGATTAAGGTTAGGTTTAGGGTTAGGGTTAGGGTTAGGGTTAGGGTTAGGTTAAGGTTATGTGTTAGGGTTAGGTTAGGGTTAGGCTTTTCGTTAAGGTTACTGGAAGTGTTAGGTTTAGGGTAAGGGTTACTGTTAGGCTTAGGGAAGGGTAAGGGTTAGGGTTAAAGTTAGGGTCAGGGTTAGGTTTAGGGTTAGGGTTAGGGTAAGGGTAATGGTTAGGGTTAGGTTTAGGGTTAGGGTAAGTTTAAGGGTTAGGTGTAGGGTTAGGGTTAGGTTTTGGGATAGGGTGAGGGTAAGGGTAAGTGTTAGGGTTAGGATTAAGTTTAGGGTTGGGGTTAAGGTTAGGGTTAGGGTTAGGGTAAGGGTAAGGGTAAGGGTTAGGGTTAGGGTTAGGGTAAGGGTAAGTGTTAGGGTTAGGTTTAGGGTTAGGGTTAGGGTTAGGGTCAGGTTTAGGGTTAGGGTTTGTGTTAGGGTTAGGGTTACGGTTAGGGTTAGGGTTAGGGTAAGGGTATGTGATAGGGTTAGTGTTAGGGTTAGGGTTAGAGTTAGCGTTAGGGTAAGCGTAAGGGTTAGGGTTAGGGTTAGGGTTAAGGTAAGGGTAAGGTTTAGGGTTAGGGTTAAGGTTAGGTATAGGGTTTGCGTTAGGGTCAAGTATAGGGTAAGGGTAAGAGTTAGGGGTAGGGTTAGTTTTAGGGTTAGGGTAAGGGTAAGGGATAGGGTTAGGGTTAGGGTTAGGGTTAGGGTAGGGTTTAGTGCAAGGGTAAGTGTTAGTGTTAGGGTTAGGTTTAGGATAAGGGTAAGGATTAGGTTAGGTTTAGGTTTGCGGTTAGGGTGAGGGTTAGGTTTAGGGTTAGGGTTAGGATAAGGGTAAGGGTTAGGGTTAGGGTTAGGGTTAGTGTTAGGTTTAGGGTTAGGGTTAGGGTAAGGGCAAGGGTTAGGGTTAAGGTTGGGGTTAAGGTTAGGGTTAGGATTAGGGTTAGGGTTAGGGTAAAGGTTAGGGTTAGGGTTAGGGTTAGGGTTAGGGTAAGGGTTAGGGTTAGAGTTAGGGTAAGGGTTACGGTTAGTGTTAGGGTTAGGGTTAGAGTTAGGTTTAGGGTTAGGGTTCGGGGTTAGGCTTAGGTTTAGGGTTAGGGTAAGGGTTAGGATTAGGGTTAGGTTTGGTTTAAGGGTTAATGTTAGGGTTAGGGTATGGGTAACAGTAAGATTTAGTGTTAGGGTAAGATTTAGGGTTAGGTTTAGGGTTAGGGTTATGGTTAGGGTAAGGGTAAGGGTTAGGGTTAGGATTAGAGTTAGGGTTAGGGTAAAGTTTAGGGTTAGGGTTAGTGTTAGTTTTAGGGTTAGGGATAGGGTAAGGGTAAGGGTTAGGGTTAGTTTTAGGGTTACGGTAAGGGTAAATGTTAGAGTTAAGGTTAGGGTTAGGGTTAGGGTTAAGGTTAGGGTGAGGGTAAGGGTAAAGGTTAGGGTTAGGGTTAGGGTTAGGGTAAGGGTTAGGGTTAGGGTTAGGGTTAGTTTAAGGGTTAGAGTTAGGTTTAGGGTAAGGGTAAGTGTTAGGGTTAGGGTTAGGGTTAGGGTAAGGGTAAGGGTTAGAGTTAGGGTTAGGATTAGGGTTAGGGTTAGGGTTAGAGTTAGGTTTAGGGTTAGGGTTAGGGGTTAGGCTTAGGGTTAGGGTTAGGTTAAGGGATAGGGTTAGGGTTAGGATAGTTTAAGGGTTAGGGTTAGGTTTAAGGTAAGGTTAAGGGTTAGGGTTAGGGTAAGGGTTAGGGTTAGGGTTAGTTTAAGGGTTGGAGTTAGGTTTAGGGTAAGGGTAAGGGTTAGGGTTAGGGTAAGAGTTAGGGTTAGGATTAGGGTTAGGGTTAGGGTAAAGTTTAGGGTTAGGCTTAGGGTTAGGTTTAGGGTTCGGGATAGGGTAAGGGTAAGGGTTAGGGTTAGGGTTAGGTTTACGGTTGGGGTTACGTTTAGGGTTAGGGTACGTTTAAGGTTTAGGGTTAGGGTTAGGGTTAGGGTTATGCTTAGGGTTAGGGTTAGGGTTAGGGTTAGGTTTAGGGTTAGGGTAAGTTTAAAGGTTAGGTTTAGGGTTAGGGTTAGTTTTAGGGTTAGGGTTAGGGTAAGGGTTATGGTTAGGGTTAGGGTTAGGGTAAGGGTATGTGTTAGGGTTAGGGTTAGGGTTAGGGTTAGGGTTAGAGTTAGCGTTAGGGTAAGTGTAAGGGTTAGGGTTAGTGTTAGGGTTAAGTAAGGGTAAGGTTTAGTGTTAGGGTTAGGGTTAGGTTTAGGATTAGGGTTAGGGATAGGGTAAGGGTAAGGGTTAGGGTTAGGGTTAGGTTTAGGGTTAAGGTAAGGGTTAGGGTTAGGGTTAGGGTTAGGGGAAGATTTAGGTTTAGGGTAGGGTTTAGTGTAAGGATAAGTGTTAGTGTTAGGGTTAGGTTTAGGATAAGGGTAAGGATTAGGTTTAGGTTTAGGGTTAGGGTTACAGATTAGGGTTAGGGTTATGGTTAGGGTGAGGGTTAGGTTTAGGGTTAGGGTTAGGAAAAGTGTAAGGGTTAGGGTTAGGGTTAGTTTTAGGTTTAGGCTTAGGGTTAGGGTAAGGGCAAGGCTTAGGGTTAGGGTTGGGGTTAAGTTTAGGGTTAGGACTAGGGTTAGGGTTAGGGTTAAGCTTAGGGTTAGGGTTAGGGATAGGGGTAGGGTAAGTGTTAGGGTTAGAGTTAGGGCAAGGGTTAGGGTTAGGTTTAGGGTTAGGGTTAGAGTTAGGTTTAGGGTTAGGGTTAGGGGTTAGGCTTAGGGTTAGGGTTAGGGTAAGGGTTAGGGTTAGTGTTAGGTTTAATTTAAGGGTTAGGGTTAGGGTAAGGGTAAGATTTAGGGTTAGGGTAAGATTTAGGGTTAGGTTTAGGGTTAGGGTAATGGTTAGGGTAAGGGTTAGGGTTAGAATTAGGGTTATGGTTAGGGTAAAGTTTAGGGTTAGGGTTACGGTTAGGTTTAGGGTTAGGACAGGGTAAGGGTTAGGTTTAGGGTTAGGGTACGTTTAAGGATTAGGGTAGGGTTAGGGTTAGGGTTATGCTTAGGGTTAGGGTTAGGGTTAGGGTAAGGTTATGTGTTAGGGATAGGGTTAGGGTTAGGCTTAGGCTTCTGGTTAATGGAAGTGTTAGGGTTAGGGTTAGGGTTACTGTTAGGGTTAGGGTAAGGGTAAGGGTTAGTGTTAAAGTTAGGGTCAGGGTTATGGTTAGTGTTAAGGTTAGGGTAAGGGTAAGGGTTAGGGTTAGGTTTAGGGTTAGAGTAAGGGTAAGGGTTAGGTTTAGGGTTAGGGTTAGGTTTAGGGTTATGGTTAGGGTAAGGATAAATGTTAGAGTTAAGGCTAGGTTTACGGTTAGGGTTAAGGTTAGGGTGAGGGTAAGGGTAATGGTTAGGGTTAAGATTAGGATTAGGGTTAGGGTAAGGGTTAGGGTTAGGGTTAGTGTAAGGGTTAGGGTTAGGGTAGGGTTAGGTTTAGTGTTGGGGTTAAGGTTAGGGTTAGGGTTAGGGTAAGGGTAACGATTAGGTTAGGGTTAGGGTTAGGGTTAAGGTTAGGGTTAGAGTTAGGTTTAGAGTTATAGTTAGGGTAAGGGTAAGGGTTAGGGTTAGAGTTAGGGTTAGGGTTAGGGTTAGGGTTAGGGTTAATGTTAGGGTTAGAGTTAAGGTTAGGGTTAGGTTTAGGGGTTAGGCTTATGGTTAGGGTTAGGGTAAGGTTTAGGGTTAGGGTTAGGATAGTTTAAGTGTTAGGGTTAGGTTTAGGGTAAGGGTAAGGTTTAGGGTTAGGGTAAGGGTTAGGGTTAGGGTTAGGGTTAGTTTAAGGGTTAGAGTTAGGTTTAGGGTAAAGGTAAGGGTTAGGGTTAGGGTTAGGGTTAGTGTAAGGGTAAGGGTTAGAGTTAGGTTTAGGGTTAGGTTTAGGTTTAGTGTTAGAGTTAGGTTTAGGGTTGGGGTTAGGGGTTAGGCTTAGGGTTAGGGTTAGGTTAAGGGTTAGGGTTAGGGTTAGGATAGATTAAGAGTTAGGGTTAGGTTTAGGGTACGGGTAAGGGTTAGGGTTAGGGTAAGGTTTAGAGTTAGGGTTAGGGTTAGGGTTAGGGTAAAGTTTAGGGTTAGGGTTAGGGTTAGGTTTAGGGTTCAGGATAGGGTAAGGGTAAGAGTTAGGGTTAGGGTTAGGTTTCAGGGTGGGGTTAAGGTTAGGTTTAGGGTTAGGGTACGTTTAAGGATTAGGGTTAGGGTTAGGGTTAGGGTTATGCTTAGGGTTAGGGTTAGGGTTAGGATTAGGGTTAGGTTTAGGGTTAGGGTTAGGGTTAGGGTTCGGTTAAGGTTATGTGTTAGGGTTAGGGTTAGGGTTAGGCTTAGGGTTAGGGTTACTGGAAGTGATAGGGTTAGGATAAGGATTACTGTTAGGGTTACGGTAAGGGTAAGGGTTACGTTTAAAGTTAGGGTCAGGGTTAGGGTTAGGGTTAGGGTTAGGGTAAGGGTAAGGGTTAGGGTTAGGTTTAGGGTTAGGGTAAGTTTAAGGGTTAGGTTTAGGGTTAGGGTTAGGGTTAGGGTAAGGGTAAGTGTTAGGTTTAGGATTAGGTTTAGGGTTGGGGTTAAGATTAGGGTTAGGGTTAGGGTAAGGGTAAGGGTTAGGGTTAGGGTTAGGGTTAAGGTAAGGGTTAGGGTTAGGGTTAGGGTTAGGGTAAGGGTAAATGTTAGGGTTAGGGTTAGGTTTAGGGTTAGGTTTAGGGTAAGGGCAAGGGTTAGGGTTAGGGTTAGGGTTAAGGTTAGGGTTAGGATTAGGGTTAGGGTTAGGGTTAGGTTAAGGTTACGGTTCAGGTTAGGGTTAAGGTTAGGGTAAGGGTTAGGGTTAGAGTTAGGGAAAGGGTTAGGGCTACGGTTAGGGTTAGGGTTAGGTTTAGAGTTAGGTTTAGGGTTAGGGTTAGCGTTTAGTCCTAGGGTTAGTGTTAGGGTAAGGGTTAGTGTTAGGGTTAGGTTTAATTTAAGGGTTAGGGTTAGGGTTAGGGTAAGGGTAAGGGTTAGGGTTAGGGTGAGGGTTAGGTTTAGGGTTAGGGTTAGGGTAAGGGTAAGGGTTAGGGTTAGGGTTAGGTTAGGTTTAGGGTTAGGGTTAGGGTTAAGGTTAGGGTTAGGGTTAGGGTTAGGTTTAGGTTAAGGGTGAGGGTTAGGGATAGGGTAAGGGTTAGGGTTAGGATTAGGGTTAGGTTTAGTTTAAGGGTTAGGGTTAGGTTTAGGGTAAGGGTAAGGGTTAGGGTTAGGGTAAGAGTTAGGGTTAGGGTTAGGGTTAGGGTTAGGGTAAGGGTTAGGGTTAGGATTAGGGTTAGGTTTAGGGTAATGGTTAGGGTTAGGTTTAGGGTTAGGTTTAGGGTTAGGTATAGGGTAAGGGTAAGGGTTAGGGTTAGGTTTAGGGTTAGAGTAAGGGTAAGAGTTAGGTTTTGGGTTAGGGTTAGGTTTAGAGTTAGTGTTAGGGGAAGGGTAAGGGTTAGGGTTAGGGTTATGGTTAGGGTAAGGATTAGGGTTAAGGGATAGGGTTAGTGTTAGGTTTAGGTTAATGGTTAGGGTTAGGGTTAGGGTTAGGATAAGGGTTAGGGTTTAGGGTAAATGTAAGTGTTAGGTTTAGGGTTAGGGTTAGGGTTACGGTCAGGGTGAGGGTAAGGGTAAGGTTTAGGGTTAAAGTTAGGGTCAGGGTTAGGGTTAGGCTTAGGGTTAGAGTAAGGGTAAGGGTTATGGTTAGGTTTAGGGTGAGGGTAAGGGTAAGGGTTAGGTTTAGGGTTAGGGTTAGGGTTAGGGTAAGGGTAAGGGTTAGGTTTAGGATTAGTTTTAGGGTTAGGGTTAGGATAAGGGTAAAGGTTAGGGTTAGGTTTAGGGTTAGGGTTAAGGTTAGGGTTAGGGTTAGGGTTAGCTATAGGGTTATGATTAGGGTAAGGGTAAGGGTTAGGGTTAGGGTTAGGGATAGGTTTAGGGTTAGGGTTAGGGAAAGGGCAAGGTTTAGGCTTAGGGTTAAGGTTAGGGTTAGGATTAGGTTTAGGGTTAGGTTAAGGTTAGGGTTAGGTAAGGGTAAGGGTTAGGGTTAGGGTTAGGGTTAGGGTTATGTTTTGTGTAACGGTTAAGGTAGGTTAGGTTAAGGGGTAGGGTTAGTGTTAGGTTAGGGTTAGATTTAGGTTAGGGTAAGGTTAAGGGTAACGGTTAGGGTTAGGGTTAGGGTTAGTTTAAGTGTTAGGGTTAGGGTTAGGGTTAGAGTGAGATTTAATGTTGATTAAGGGTTAGTTATGGTTAGGGTTAGGGTTAGGTTAAGGGTTAGGGTTAGGGTTAGGGTTAGGGAAAGGGTTAGGGTTAGGGTTAGGGTTAGGGTAAGGGTTAGGGTTAGGGTTAGGGTTAGGGTAATTGTTAGCCTTAGGGTTAGGGTTAGGGTTAGGGTAAGGGTAAGGTTTAGGTTTAGGGTTAGGGTTAAGGTTAGGGTAAAGGTAAGGGTAAGTGTTAGGGTTAGGGTTAGGTTTAGGGTAAGGGTAAGGGTTAGGGTTAAGGTTAGGGTTAGGGTTAGGTTTAGGTTAGGGTTAGGGTTAGGTTTAGCGTTAGGTTAAGTGTAAGGGTTAGGGTTAGGGTTAGGGTTAGAGTTAGCCTTAGGGTTAGGGTAAGGATAAGGGTTAGGGTTAGGGTTAGGATTAGGGTTAGGGTAGGGTTTAGTGTAAGGGTAAGTGTTAGTGTTAGGGTTAGGTTTAGGATAATGGTAAGGATTAGGGTTAGGTTTAGGGTTAGGGTTACAAGTTAGGGTTAGTTTTATGGTTAGGGTGAGGGTTAGGTTTAGGGTTAGGGTTAGGATAAGGGTAAGGGTTAGGTGTAGAGGTAGGGTTAGGGTTAGTGTTAGGTTTAGGGTTAGTGTTAGGGTAAGGGCAAGGGTTAGGGTTAGGGTTGGGGTTAAGGTTAGGCTTAGGATTAGGGTTAGGGATAGGGTTAAGTTTAGGGTTAGGGTTAGGGTTAGGGTTAGGGTAAGGGTTAGGGTTAGAATTAGGGTAAGGTTTAGGGTTAGATTTAGGGTTAGGGTTAGGTTTAGGGTTAGGTTAAGGTTAGGGTGAGGGTAAGGGTAAGGGTTAGGTTTAGGGTTAGGCTTAGGGTTAAGGTTAGGGTTAGGGTTAGCTTTAGGGTTAGGTTAAGGTTAGGGTTAGGGTAAGGGTAAGGGTTAGGGTTAGGGTTAGGGTTAGGGTTAAGGTTACGGTTAGGATTAGGGTTAGGATAAATGTTAGGGTAGGTTAGGGTAAGGGTTAGGGTTAGTGTTAGGTTAGGTTTGAGTTAGGTTAGGGTTAGGTTAAGTGTAAATGTTAGGGTTAGGGTTAGGGTTAGTTTAAGGGTTAGGGTTAGGGTTAGGGTTAGAGTGAGATTTAGGGTTGGTTAAGGGTAAGGTTTATGGTTAGGGTTAGGGTTAGGGTTAGGTTAAGGTTTAGGGTTAGGTTTAGGGTTAGGGAAAGGGTTAGGGATAGGGTTAGGGTTAGGTAAGGGTAAGGGTTAGGGTTAGGGTAAGGGTTAGTGTTACGGATAGGTTTAGGTTTAGTTCAAGGGTTAGAGTTAGGTTTAGGGTAAGGGTAAGGGTTAGGGTTAGGGTAAGAGTTAGGGTTAGGTTTTGGGTTAGGGTTAGGGTAAAGGTAAGGGTTAGGGTTAGGATTAGTGTTAGGGTTAGGGTAATTGTTAGGGTTAGGGTTACGGTTAGGTTTAGGTTAGGGATAGAGTTAGGGTTTGGGTAAAGTTATGTGTTAGGGTAGGGTTAGGGTTTGGGTTAGGGTTAAGGTTAGGGTTAGGATTAGGGTTAGATTATGGTTAGGGTTAGGGTTAGGGTTAGGGTTAGGGTAAGGTTATGTGTTAGGGTAGGGTTAGGGTTTGGGTTAGGGTTAATGTTAGGGTTAGGATTAGGGTTGGATTTAGGGTTAAAGTTAGGGTTAGGGTTAGAGTTCGGGTTAGGATAAGGGTTAGGGTTAGAGTTAGGGTAAGGTTTATGGTTAGAGTTAGGGTTAGGGTTAGAGTTAGGTTTAGGGATAGGGTTAGGGGTGAGGCTTAGGGTAAGTGTAAGGGTTAGGGTTAGAGTTAGGGTAAGGTTAGGGTTAGGGTAAGGGTTAGGGTTAGGTTTAGTTTAAGGGTTAGGTTTAGGTTTAGGGTAAGCGTAAGGGTTAGGGTTAGGGTAAGAGTTAGGGTTTGGTTTAGGGTAAGGGTAAGGGTTAGGGTTAGGATTAGGTTTAGGGTTAGGGTAATGGTTAGGGTTAGGTTTAGGGTTAGGGTTAGGAATAGGGTTAGGTTTAGGGTTAGGGTTAGGGTAAGGGTTAGGGTTAGGTTAAGGTTATGTGTTAGGGTTAGGGTTAGGGTTAGGCTTAGGGTTAGGGTTACTGAAAGTGATAGGGTTAGGGTAAGGGTTCCTGTTAGGGTTAGGGTAAGGGTAAGGGTTACGGTTAAAGTTAGGGTAAGGGTTAGGGTTAGGGTTAGGGTTAGGGTAAGGGTAAGGGTTAGGGTTAGGTTTAGGGTTAGGGTATGTTTAAGGGTTAGGTTTAGGTTTAGGGTTAGGTTTAGGGTTAGGGTTAGGCAAGGGTAAGTGTTAGGGTTAGGATTAGGTTTAGGGTTGGGGTTAAGGTTAGGGTTAGGGTTAGGGTAAGGGTAAGGGTTAGGGTTAGGGTTAGGGTTAAGGTAAGGGTTAGGATTAGGTTTATGGTTAGGGTTAGGGTAACGGTAAGTGTTAGGGTTTGGTTTAGGGTTAGGTTTAGGGTAAGGGTTAGGGTTAGGGTTAGTGTTAGGGTTAGGGTTACGGTTAGGGTTAGGGTTAGGGTAAGGGTATGTGTTAGGGTTAGGGTTAGGGTTAAGGTAAGGGTAAGGTTTAGGGTTAGGGTTAGGGTTAGGTTTAGGGTTAGGCTTAGGGTTAGGGATAGGGTATTGGTAAGGGTTAGGTTAGGGTTAGGTTTAGGGTTAAGGTAAGGGTAAGGGTTAGGGTTAGGTTTAGGGGCAGGGTTAAGGTTAGGGTAGGGTTTAGTGTAAGGTAAGTGTTAGTGTTAGGGTTAGGTTTAGGATAAGGGTAAGGATTAGGGTTAGGTTTATGGTTAGGGTTACAGGTTAGGGTTAGGGTTATGGTTAGGGTGAGGTTTAGGTTTAGGGTTAGGGTTAGGATAAGGGTAAGGGTTAAGGTTAGGGTTATGGTTAGGGTTAGGGTAAGGGCAAGGATTAGGGTTAGGGTTGGTGTTAAGTTTAGGGTTAGGATTAGGGTTAGGGTTAGTGTTAACTTAGGGTTAGGGTTAGGCTAAGGCTTAGGGTTAGAGTTAGGGTAAGGGTTAGGGTTAGGGTTAGGGTTAGAGTTAGGTTTAGTGTTAGGGTTAGGCGTTAGGCTTAAGGTTAGGGTTAGGGTAAGGGTTAGTGTTAGGGTTAAAATTAGGATAAGGGTTAGGGTAAGGGTTAGGATTAGGGTTAGGGTAAGGATAAATGTTAGAGTTAAGGCTAGGGTTAGGGTTAGGGTTAAGTTTAGGGTGAGGGTAAGGGTAAGGGTTAGGGTTAAGATTAGGATTAGGTTTAGGGTAAGGGTTAGGGTTAGGGTTAGGGTAAGGGTTAGGGTTAGGGTTAGCTTTAGTGTTGGGGTTAAGGTTAGGGTTAGGGTTAGGGTAAGGGTAACGGTTAGGTTAGGGTTAGGGTTAGGGTTAAAGTTAGGGTTAGGGTAAGGGTTAGGTTTAGGGTTAGGGTTAGGGTTAGGCTTAGGGTTAGGGTTACTGGAAGTGTTAGGGTTAGGGTTAAGATTAGGATAAGGGTTAGGGTAAGGGTAAGGGTTAGGGTCAGGGTTAGGTTTAGGGTTAGGTTTAGGGTTAGGGTTAGGTTTAGGGTTAGGGTTAGGTTTAGGGTTAGTGTTAGGGTAAGGGTAAGGGGTAGGGTTAATGTTAGGTTTACGGTAAGGTTTAGGGTTAAGGTTAGGGGTTAGGGTTAGTGTAATGGTTAGGTTAAGGGTTAGGGTTAGGGTTAGGGTTAGAATAAGGGTTAGGGTTAGTGTAAGGGTAAGTGTTAGGGTTAGGGTTTGGGTTAGGTTTAGGGTAAGGGTTAGGGTTAGGGTTAGGTTAGATGGTAGGGTTAGGGTTAGGGGTAGGGGTAGGTTTAGGGTAAGGGTTAGGGTTAGGTTTTGGTTTAGGGTTAGGATTAGTATTAGGGTTAGGGTTAGGGTTAGGTAAGGGCAAGGGTTAGGCTTAGGGATAAGGTTAGAGTTAGATTAAGGGTTAGGGTTAGGGGTTAGTGTTAGGGGTTAGGGTTAGTGTAAGGGTTAGGTTTAGTTTTAGGTTTAGGTTAAGGTTTAGGATTAGGTTTAGGGTAAGTGTTAGGGTTAGGGTTAGGGTTAGGGTAAGTGTTAGGGTAAGGGTAAGGGTTAGGGTTAAGGTTAGGGTTAGGGTTAGGTGGTTGGGTTAGGGTTAGGGTTAGGGGTATGGTTAGGGTTAGGGTAAGCGTTAGGGTTAGGGTTAGGTTTAGGGTTAGAGTTAGCGTTAGGGTTAGGGTAAGGATAAGGGTTAGGGTTAGGGGTAGGGTTAGGTTTAAGGTTAAGGTTAGGGTTAGGGTTAGGGTTAGGGTAAGGGTAATGGTTAAGGTTAGGTTTATGGTTAAGGTTAGGGTAAGTGTAATGGTTAGGTTTAGGGTTATGGTTAGGGTATTGGGTTAGGGTTAGGGTTTGGGTAAGGATAAGTGTTAGGGTTAGGTTTAGGGTTAGGTTTAGGGTTAAGGTTAGGGTTAGGGTGAGGGTAAGGGTAAGGTTTAGGGTTAGGGTTAGGTTTAGGGTTAGGGTAAGCGTTAGGGTTAGGGTTAGGGTTAGGGTTAGGGTAAGGGTAAGTGATAGGGTTAGGATTAGGTTTAGGGTTAGGGTTAATGTTAGGGTTAGGATTAGGGTTACGGTTAGGGTTATGGTTAGGGTAACGGTATGTGTTCGGGTTCGGGTTAGGGTTAGGGTTAGGGTTAGCGTTAGCGTTAGGGTAAGCGTAAGGGTTAGTGTTAGGTTAGGGTTAAGGTAAGGGTAAGGTTTAGGGTTAGGTTTAGGTTTAGGGTTAGGATTAGTTTAGGGTTAGGTTTAGTTTAAGGGTTAGGGTTAGGTTTAGGGTAAGGGTAAGGGTTAGGGTTAGGGTATGAGTTAGGGTTAGGTTTAGGGTTAGGGTTAGGGTAAGGGTAAAGGTTAGGGTTAGGATTAGCGTTAGGTTTAGGGTAATGTTTAGGGTTAGGGTTAGGGATAGTTTTAGGGTTAGGGATAGGGTAACGGTTAGGGTTAGGGTTAGGGTTTGGTTTAGGGTTGGGTGGAAGGTTAGGTTTAGGTTTAGGTTACGTTTAAGGATTAGGGTTAGGTTTAGGGTTAGGGTTATGCTTAGGGTTAGGGTTAGGGTTAGGGTTAGGGTTAGTGTAAGGTTATGTGTTAGGGTTAGAGTTAGGGTAAGTGTTAGGGTTAGGGTTAGGGTTACGGTTAGGGTGAGGGCATAGGTAAGGTTTAGGGTTAAAGTTAGAGTCAGGGTTAGGGTTAGGGTTAGGGTAAGGGTAAGGGTTAGGGTTAGGTTTAGGGTTAGGGTAAGGGTAAGGGTTAGGTTTAGGGTTAGGGTTAGGTTTAGAGTTAGTGTTAGGGTAAGGGTAAGGGTTAGGGTTAGGGTTAGGGTTAGGGTAAGGGTTAGGTTTAGGGGTTAGGGTTAGTGTTAGGGTTAGGTTAAGGTTTAGGTTTAGGGTTAGGTTTAGGAGAAGGGTTAGAGTTAGAGTAAGGGTAAGTGTTAGGTTTAGGGTTAGGGTTAGGTTTAGGGAAAGGGTTATGGTTGGGTTAGGTTTAGGTGGTAGGGTAAGGGTTAGGGTTAGGGTTAGGGTTAGGATAAGTGTTAGGGTTAGAGTAAGGGTTAGGGTAAGGGTTAGGGTTAGTGTTAGGGTTAGGTTAAGTGTTAGGGTTAGGGTTAGGGTTAGGATAACGGTTAGGGTTAGGGTAAGTGTAAGTGTTAGGTTTAGGGTTAGGGTTAGGGTTAGGGTTAGGTTTAGGTGGTAGGGTTAGGGTTAGGGCTAGGGTTAGGGTTAGGGTTAGGGTAAGGGTAAGAGTTAGGGTTAGGATTAGTTTTAGGGTTAGGGTTAGGGTTAGGGTAAGGGAAAGATTAGGGTTAAGGTTAGGATTAGGGTTAAGGTTAGGGTTAGGGTTAGGGTTAGGTTTATGGTTAGGGTTAGGGTTAGGGTAAGGGCAAGGTTTAGGCTTAGGGTTAAGGTTAGGGTTAGGGTTAGGTTTAGGGTTAGGTTAAGGTTAGGGTGAGGTTAAGGGTAAGGGTTAGGGTTAGGGTTAAGCTTATGTTTAGGGTTAGGGTTAGGGTTAGGGTAAGGGTTAGGGTAGGTTAGGGTAAGGGTTAGGGTTAGTGTTAGTTTAGGGTTAGAGTTAGGTTAGGGTTAGGTTAAGGGTAAGGATTAGGGTTAGGGTTAAGATTAGTTTAAGGGTTATGGTTAGGGTTAGGATTAGGGTTAGGTTAAGGGGTAGTGATAGGGTTAGGGTTAGGGAAATGGTTAGGGTTAGGGTTAGGGTTAGGGTAATGGTTAGGCTTAGGGTTAGTGTTTGCGTTAGGGTTAGGGTTAGGGTTAGGTTAAGGGTAAGGTTTAGGTTAAGTGTTAGGGTTAAGTTTAGGTTAAGGGTAAGTGTAAGTGTTAGGGTTAGGGTTAGGTTTAGGGTAAGGGTAAGGTTTAGGGTTAAGGTTAGGGTTAGGGTTAGGTTTAGGGTTAGGGTTAGGGTTAGGTTTCGCGTTAGGGTAAGCGTAAGGGTTAGGATTAGGGTTAGGGTTAGGTTTAGGGTTAGAGTTAGCGTTAGGTTTAGGGTAAGGATAAGGGTTAGGTTTAGGGTTAGGGTTAGGGTAGGGTTTAGTGTAAGGCTAAGTGTTAGTGTTAGGGTTAGATTTAGAATAAGGGTAAGGATTAGGGTTAGGTTTAGGGTTAGGGTTACAGGTTAGGGTTAGGGTTAGGGTTAGGGTGTGGGTTAGGTTTTCAGTTAGGTTTAGGATAAGGGTAAGGGTTAGGGTTATGGTTTGTGTTAGGTTACTGTTAGGTTTTGAATTAGGGTTAGGGTAAGGGCAAGGTTTAGGGTTAGGTTTAGGGTTAAGTTTAGGGTTAGGGTAAGGGTTAGGGTTAGGGTTAGGGTAAGGGTTAGGGTTAGAGTTAGGGTAAGGGTTGTGGTTAGAGTTAGGGTAAGGGTTAGGGTTAGGGTTAGGGTTATGCTTAAGGTTATGGTTAGGGTTAGGGTTAGGGTAAGGGTTAGGGTTAGAGTTAGGGTAAGGGTTAGGGTTAGGTTTAGGGTTAGCGTTAGGTTTAGGGTTAGGTTAAGGTTAGGTTTAGGGTATGTGTAGGGTTAGGGTTAGAGTTATGCTTAGGGTTAAGTTTTAGGTTAGGGTTAGGTTTAGTGTTAGGTTAAGGTTAGGGTTAGGGTAATGGTAAGGTTTAGGGTTAGGGTTAGGGTTAAGGTTAGGGTTAGGGTTAGGGTTAGGGTTAGGGTAAGGTTTAGGGTAGGTTAGGGTAAGGTTTAGGGTTAGTGTTAGGTTAGGGTTAGTGTTAGGTTAGGGTTAGGTTAAGGGTAAGCGTTAGGGTTAGGGTTAGTTTAAGGGTTAGGATTAGGGTTAGGGTTAGAGTGAGATTTAGGGTTGGTTAATGGTAAGGGTTAGGGTTAGGGTTAGGCTTAGGGTTAGGTTAAGGGTTAGGGTTAGGGTTAGGTTTAAGGAAAGAGTTAGGGTTAGGGTTAGGGTTAGGGTAACGGTTAGGTTTAGGGTTAGGTTTAGGGTAAGTGTTAGCGTTAGGGTTAGGGTTAGGGTTAGGGTAAGGGTAAGGTTTAGGGTTAGGGTTAAAGTTAGGGTAAGGGTAAGGGTAAGTGTTAGGGTTAGGGTTAGGTTTAGGGTAAGGGTAAGGGTTAGGGTTAAGGTTAGGGTTAGGGTTAGGTTTAGGGTTTAGGTTAGGGTTAGGGTTAGGGTTAGCGTTAGGGTAAGCGTAAGGGTTAGGGTTAGGGCTAGGGTTAGGGGTAGGGTTAGGGTAAGGGTAAGAGTTAGGGTTAGGATTAGTTTTAGGGTTAGGGTTAGGGTCAGGGTAAGGGAAAGGATTAGGGTTAAGGTTAGGATAAGGGTTAAGGTTAGGGTTAGGGTTAGGGTTAGGCTTATGGTTAGGGTTAGGGTTAGGGTAAGGGCAAGATTTAGACTTAGGGTTAAGGTTAGGGTTACGGTTAGGTTTAGGGTTAGGTTAAGGTTAGGGTTAGGTTAAGGGTAAGGGTTAGGGTTAGGGTTAAGCTTATGTTTAGTGTAAGGGTTAGGGTTAGGGTAAGGGTTAGGGTAAGTTAGGGTAAGGGTTAGGGTTAGTGTTAGTTTAGGGTTAGAGTTAGGTTAGGGTTAGGTTAAGGGTAAGGATTAGGGTTAGGGTTAAGGTTAGTTTAAGGGTTAGGGTTAGGGTTAGAGTGAGATTTAGGGTTGATTATGGGTAAGGGTTATGGTTAGGGTTAGGGTTAGGGTTAGGGTTAGGTTAAGGGGTAGGGTTAGGGTTAGGGTTAGGGAAATGGTTAGGGTTAGGGTTAGGGTTAGGGTAACGGTTAGGCTTAGGGTTAGTGTTTGCGTTAGGGTTAGGGTTAGGGTTAGGTTAAGGGTAAGGTTTAGGTTAAGGGTTAGGGTTAAGGTTAGGTTAAGGGTAAGTGTAAGTGTTAGGGTTAGGGTTAGGTTTAGGGTAAGGGTAAGGTTTAGGGTTAAGGTTAGGGTTAGGGTTAGGTTTAGGGTTAGGGTTATTGTTAGGTTAAGCGTTAGGGTAAGGGTTAGGTTTAGGGTTAGGGTAAGGTTTAGGGTTAGAGTTAGGGTAAGGGTTAGGGTTAGAGTTAGGGTAAGGGTTAGGGTTAGGGTTAGGGTTAGGCTTAAGGTTAGGTTAGGGTTAGGGTTAGGGTAAGGGTTAGGGTTAAAGTTAGGGTAAGGGTTAGGGTTAGGTTTAGGGCTAGCGTTAGGTTTAGGGTTAGGTTAACGTTAGGTTTAGGGTAAGTGTAGGGTTAGGGTTAGAGTTAGGCTTAGGGTTAAGTTTTAGGTTAGGGTTAGGTTTAGGGTTAGGTTAAGGTTAGTGTTAGGGTAATGGTAAGGTTTAGGGTTAGGGTTAGGGTTAAGGTTAGGGTTAGGGTTAGGGTTAGGGTTAGGGTAAGGGTTAGGGTAGGTTAGGGTAAGGTTTAGGGTTAGTGTTAGGTTAGGGTTAGTGTTAGGTTAGGGTTAGGTTAAGGGTTAGGTTTAGGGTTAGGGTTAAGGAAAGGGTTAGGGTTTGGGTTAGGGTTAGGGTAACGGATAGGTTTAGGGTTAGGGTTAGGGTAAGTGTTAGCGTTAGGGTTAGCGTTAGGATTAGGGTAAGGGTAAGGTTTAGGGTTAGGGTTAAGGTTAGGGTAAGGGTAAGGGTAAGTGTTAGGGTTAGGGTTAGGTTTAGGGTAAGGGTAAGTGTTAGGGTTAAGGTTAGGGTTAGGGTTAGGTTTAGGGTTAAGATTAGGGTAAGGGTTAGGGTTAGGGTTAGGGTTAGTGTTAGGGTTAGTTTAAGGGTTAGGTTTAGGGTTAGGGTTAGGATAAGGGTTAGGGTTAGGGTTAGGGTTAGGTTTAGGGTTAGAGTTAGCGTTAGGGTTAGGGTAAGGTTAAGGGTTAGGGTTAGGGTAAGGATTAGGGTTAGGGTTAGGGTTAGTGTTAGGGTTAATTTAAGGGTTAGGTTTAGGGTTAGGGTTAGGATAAGGGTTAGGGTTAGGGTTAGTGTAAGTGTTAGGTTTAGGGTTAGGGTTAGGGTTAGGGTTAGGTTTAGGTGGTAGGGTTAGGGTTAGGGTTAGGGTTAGGGGAAGTGTAAGGGTTAGGGTTAGGTTTAGGATTAGTTTTAGGGTTAGGGTCAGGGTAAGGATAAGGTTTAGTGTTAGGGTTAGGGTTAAGGTTAGGTTTAGGGTTAGGTTTATGTTTAGGGTTAGGGTTAGGGTAAGGGTAAGGGTTAGGGTAAGGGTTAGGGTTTGGGTTAGGTTTAGGGTTAGGATAAGGCAAGGTTTAGGCTTAGGGTTAAGGTTATGGTTAGGGTTAGGTTTAGAGTTAGGGTTACGGTAAGGGTTAGGGTAGGTTAGGGTAAGGGTTAGGGTTAGTGTTAGGTTAGGGTTAGAGTTAGGTTAGCGTTAGTTTAAGGGTAAGGGTTAGGGTTGGGGTTAGGGTTAGTTTAAGGGTTAGGGTTAGGGTTAGAGTGAGATTTAGGGTTGGTTAAGTGTGGGTTAGTGTAATGGTTAGGGTTAGGTTAAGGTTTAGAGATAGGGTTAGGGTTAGGTTAGGGTAAGTGTTAGCTTTAGGGTTAGGGTAAGGGTTAGGGTTAGAGTTAGGGAAAGGTTTAGGGTTAGGGTTAGAGTTAGGGTTAGGGTTAGAGTTAGGTTTAGGGTTAGGGTTAGGGGTTAGGCTTAGGGTTAGGGTTAGGGTAAGGGTTAGGGTTAGGGTTAGGTTTAGTTTAAGGGTTAGGGTTAGGGTTAGGTTTAGGGTTAGGGTAAGGGTAACGTTTAGGGTTAGGGTTAGGGTTAGATTTAGGGCAAGCCTAAGAGTTATGGTTAGGATTAGGGTTAGGGTTAGGGTAAAGTTTAGGGTTAGGGTTAGGTTTAGGGTTAGGGATAGGGTAAGGGTAAGGGTTAGGGTTAGGGTTAGGTTTAGGGTTGGGGTTAAGGTTATGTTTAGGGTTACGGTATGTTTAAGGATTAGGGTAGGGTTAGGGTTAGGATTATGCTTAGGGTTAGGGTCAGGGGTAGGATTAGGGTTAGGTTTAGGGTTAGGGTTAGTGTTAGGGTTAGGGTTAGGGTAAGGGTCAGGGTTAGGTTTAGGTTTAGGGTTAGATTTAGAGTTAGTGTTAGGGTAAGGGTACGGGTTAGGGTTAGGGTTAGGGTTAGGGTAAGGGTTAAGGTTAGGGGTTAGGGTTAGTGTTAGGGTTAGGTTAAGTTTTAGGGTTAGGGTTAGGGTTAGGATAAGGGTTAGAGTTAGGTTTAGGGTTAGGGTAAGGGTAAGGGTTAGGTTTAGGTTTAGGGTTAGATTTAGAGTTAGTGTTAGGGTAAGGGTACGGGTTAGGGTTAGGGTTAGGGTAAGGGTTAAGGTTAGGGGTTAGGGTTAGTGTTAGGGTTAGGTTAAGTTTTAGGGTTAGGGTTAGGGTTAGGATAAGGGTTAGAGTTAGGGTAAGGGTAAGTGTTAGGTTTAGGGTTAGGGTTAGGTTTAGGGTAAGGGTTATGGTTAGGGTTAGGTTTAGGTGGTAGGGTTAGGGTTAGGGTTATGGTTAGGGTAAGGGTAAGGGTTATTGTTAGGTTTAGGGTTAAGGTAAGGGTAAGGGTTAGTTTTAGGGTTAGGGTTAGGGTAAGGGTTAGGGTTAGGGGTTAGGGTTAGTGTTAGGGTTAGGTTAAGGGTTAGGGTTAGGGTTAGGGTTAGGATAAGGGTTAGGGTTAGGGTATGGGTAAGTGGTAGTTTTAGGGTTAGGGTTGGGGTTAGGGTAAGGGTTAGGGTAAGGGTAAGAGTTAGGGTTAGGATTAGTTTTAGGGTTAGGTTTAGGGTAAGGGAAAGGATTAGGGTTAAGATTAGGAGTAGGGTTAAGGTTAGGGTTAGGGTTAGGGTTAGTTTTATGGTTAGGGTTAGGCTTCGGGTAAGGGCAAGTTTAGGCTTAGGGTTAAGGTTAGGGTTAGGGTTAGGTTTAGGGTTAGGTTAAGGTTAGGGTTAGGTTAAGGGTAATGGTTAGGGTTAGGGTTAAGGTTATGTTTAGGGTTAGGGTTAGGGTTAGGGTAAGGGTTAGGGTAGGTTAGGGTAAGGGTTAGGGTTAGTGTTAGGTTAGGGTTAGAGTTAGGTTAGGGTTAGGTTAAAGGTAAGGATTAGGGTTAGGGTTAAGGTTAGTTTAAGGGTTAGGGTTAGGGTTAGAGTGAGATTTAGGGTTGATTAAGGGTAAGGGTTATGGTTAGGTTTAGGGTTAGGGTTAGGTTAAGGGGAGGGGTTAGGTTTAGGGTTAGGGAAATGGTTAGGTTTAGGGTTAGGGTTAGGGTAACGGTGAGGCTTAGGGTTAGTGAGTTTGCATTAGGGTTAGGGTTATTGTTTGGGTAAGGTTAAGGGTAAGTGTAAGTGTTAGGGTTAGGGTTAGGTTTAGGGTAAGGGTAAGGTTTAGGGTTAAGGTTAGGGTTAGGGTTAGGTTTAGCGTTAGGGTAAGCGTAAGGGTTAGGTTTAGGGTTCGGGTTAGGTTTAGAGTTAGTGTTAGGGTAAGGATAAGGGTTAGGGTTAGGGTTAGAGTAAGGGTTAGGGTTAGGGTTAGGGTTTAGGGTTAGTGTTAGGGTTAGGTTAAGGGTTAGGGTTAGGGATAGGGTTAGGATAAGGTTTAGGGTTAGGGTAAGGGTAAGTGTTAGTTTTAGGTTAGGGTTAGGTTTCGGGTAAGGGTTAGGGTAAGGGTTAGGGTTAGGTGGTAGGGTTAGCGTTAGGGCTAGGTTTAGGGTTAGGGTTAGGGTAAGGGTAAGAGTTAGGGTTAGGGTTAGGGTTAGGGTTAGGGTAAGGGTAAGGTTTAGGGTTAGGATTAGGGTTAGGTTTAGGGTAATGGTTAGGGTTAGGGTTAGGGTTAGGTTTAGGGTTAGTGATAGGGTAAGGGGAAGGGTTAGGGTTAGGGTTAGGGTTTGGTTTAGGGTTGGGGTTAAGGTTAGGTTTAGGGTTAGGGTACGTTTAAGGATTAGGGTTAGGGTTAGGATTAGGGTTATGCTTAGGGTTAGGGTTAGGGTTAGGGTTAGGATTAGGGTTAGGTTAAGGTTTAGGGTTAGGGTTAGGGTTAGTGTTAGGGTAAGGTTATGTGTTAGGGTTAGGGTTAGGGTTAGGGTAAGTGTTAGGGTTAGGGTTAGGGTTAGGGTTACAGTCAGGGTGAGGGTAAGGGTAAGGTTTAGGGTTAAAGCTAGGGTCAGGGTTAGGGTTAGGCTTAGGGTTAGAGTAAGGTTAAGGGTTAGGGTTAGGTTTAGGGTGAGGGTAAGAGTAAGGGTTAGGTTTAGGGTTAGGGTTCGGTTTAGAGTTAGTGTTAGGGTAAGGGTAAGGGTTAGGGTTAGGGTTAGAGTTAGGGTATGGTTTAGGGTTAGGGGTTAGGTTTAGTATTAGGGTTAGCTTAAGGGTTAGGGTTAGGGTTAGGGTTAGGATTAGGATAAGGGTTAGGGTTAGGTTAAGGGTAAGCGTTAGGTTTATGGTTAAGGTTAGTGTTAGGGTAAGGGTTAGGGTTAGGGTTAGGTTTAGGTGGTAGTGTTAGGGTTTGGTTTAGGGTTAGGGTTAGGGTTAGAGTAAGGGTAAGGGTTAGGGTTAGGTTTAGGGTTAGAGTAAGGGTAAGGGTTAGGTTTAGGGTTAGGGTTAGGTTTAGAGTTAGTGTTAGGGTAAGGGTAAGG
>JANJXV010000044.1:5677500-5680000 GCA_024803745.1 Megascapheus bottae
TTTAGGGTTAGGGTTAGGTTTACGGTTAGGGTACGTTTAAGGATTAGGACTAGGGTTAGGGTTAGGGTTAGGATTAGGGTTAGGTTTAGGGTTAGGGTTAGGATTAGGGTACGGTTAGGGTAAGGTTATGTGTTAGGGTTAGGGTTAGGGTTAGGGTAAGTGTTAGGATTAGGTTAAGGGTAAGGGTTAGGTTAAAGTTAGGTTCAGGGTTAGGGTTAGGATTAGGGTTAGGGTAAGGGTAAGGGTTAGCGTTTGATTTATGGTTAGGGTAAGGGTAAGGGTTAGGTTTAGGGTTTGGGTTAGTTTTATGGTTAGTGTTAGGGTAAGGGTAGGGGTTAGGGTTAGGGTTAGGTTTAGGGTAAGGGTTAGGGTTAGGGGTTAGGATTAGTGTTAGGGTTAGGTTAAGGGTTAGGGTTAGGGTTAGGGTTAGGATAAGTGTTAGGGTTAGGGTAAGGGTAAGTGTTAGGGTTAGGGTTAGGGTTAGGGTAAGGGTTAGGGTTAGGTTTAGGTGGTAGGTTTAGGGTTAGGATTAGGGGTAGGGTTAGGGTTAGGGTAAGGGTAAGCGTGAGGGTTAGGGTTAGGGTTAGGGTTAGGATTGGTTTTAGGGTTAGGGTTAGGGTTAGGGTAAGGGCAAGGGTTAGGCTAAGGGTTAAGGTTAGAGTTAGATTAAGGGTTAGGGTTAGGGTTTAGGGGTAGGGTGAGGGTTAGTGTAAGGGTTAGGGTTAGGTTTAGGTTAAGAGTTAGGGTTAGGGTTAGGTTTAGGGTAAGTTTTAGGGTTAGGGTTAGGGTTAGTGTTAGGGTAAGGTTTAGGGTTAGGGTTAGGGTTAGCGTAAGGGTAAGTGTTAGGGGTAGGGTTAGGGTTAGGGTTAGGGTAAGTGATAGGGTAAGGGTTAGGGTTAGGGTTGAGTTTAGGGTTGGGTTTAAGTTTATGGTTAGTGTTATTGTAAGGGCAAGGGTTAGGGTTAGGGTTAGCGTTAGGGTAAGTGTTAGGTTAGGGTTAGGGTTAGGTTTAGGGTTAGAGTTAGCGTTAGGTTTAGGGTACGATAAGGGTTAGGGTTAGGGTTAGGGTTGGGTTTAATGTTAAGGTTAGGGTTAGGTTTAGGGTTAGGGTAAGGTAAGGGTTAGGTTTAGGGTTATGTTTAGGGTTAGGGATTGGGTTAGGGTTAGGGTTTGATAAGGATAAGTGTTAGGGTTAGGGTTAGGGTTAGGGTTAGGGTAAGGGTTAGGGTTAGGGTTAGAGTTAGGGTTAGGGTTAGGGAAAGGGTAAGTGTTAGGGTTAGGATTAGGTTTAGGGTTGGGGTTAAGGTTAGGGTTAGGTTTAGGGTTACGGTTAGGGTTAGAGATAGGGTAACGGTATGTGTTCGGGTTAGGTTTAGGGTTAGGGTTAGGGTTAGGTTTAGCGTTAGGGTAAGCGTAAGGGTTAGTGTTAGGGTTAGGGTTAAGGTAAGGGCAATGTTTAGGGTTAGGGTTAGGCTTAGGTTTAGGGTTAGGGTTAGGGTTAGTGTAAGGGTAAGGGTAAGGGTTAGGGTTAGGGTTAGGTTGAGGGTTAGGGTAAGGGTTAGGGTTAGGGTTAGGTAAGGGTTAGGGTTAGCGTTAGGCTTAGGGTATGGTTTAGGGTAAGGGTAAGTGTTAGTGTTAGGGTTAGGTTTAGGATAAGGGTAAGGATTAGGGTTAGGTTTAGGGTTAGGTTTAGAGGTTAGGGTTAGCGTTAGGGTTAAGGTGAGGGTTAGGTTTTGGGTTAGGGTTAGGATAAGGGTAAGTGTTAGGGTTAGGGTTAGGATTAGAGTTAGTGTTAGGTTTAGGGTTAGGGTTAGGGTAAGGGCAAGGGTTAGGATTAGGGTTAGGGTTAAGGTTAGGGTTAGGATTAGGGTTAGGTTTAGGGTTAAGGTTAGGTTTAGGTTTAGGTTTAGAGTTAGGTTTAGGTTTAGGGTCAGGGGTTAGGCCTAGGTTTAGGGTAAGGGTTAGAGTTAGGGTTAGGTTGAGGGTTAGGTTTAGGGTTAGGGTTAGGGTAAGGGTAAGGGTTAGGGTTAGGGTTAGGGTTAGGTTTAGGTTTAGTGTTAGCTTTAGGGTTAGGGTTAGGGTAAGGGCAAGGATTAGGGTTAGGGTTAGGGTTAAGGTTAGGGTTAGGGTTAGGGTTAGGGTTAGGGCAAGGATTAGGGTTAGGGTTAGGGTTAAGTTTAGGGTTAGGTTAGGATTAAGGTTAGGGTTAGGGTTAGGTTTAGGTTAAGGGTAAGGTTTAGGGTCAGGGTAAGGGTTAGGGTTAAGGTTAGGGTTAGGGTCAGTTTAAGGGTTAGGGTTAGGTTTAGGGAAAGGGTAAGGTTTAGGGTTAGGGTAAGAGTTAGGTTAGGTTTAGGGTTAGGGTTAGGGTTAAGGTTAGGATTAGGGTTAGGGTTAGTTTAAGGGTTAGGGTTAGGTTTAGGGTAAGGGTAAGGGTTATGGTTAGGGTAAGAGTTAGGGTTAGGTTTAGGGTTAGGGTTAGGGTTAGGGTAAGGGTAAGGGT
>JANJXV010000044.1:5690000-5770000 GCA_024803745.1 Megascapheus bottae
ACGTTATGTGTTCGGGTTAGGTTTAGGGTTAGGGTTAGGGTTAGGATTAGCGTTAGGGTAAGCGTAAGGGTTAGTGTTATGGTTAGGGTTTAGGTAAGGGCAATGTTGAGGGTTAGGGTTAGGCTTAGGTTTAGGGTTAGGGTTAGGGTAAGGGTAAGGGTTAGGGTTAGGGTTAGGTTGAGGGTTAGGGTAAGGATAAGGGTTAGGGTTAGGGTTAGGGTAAGGGTTAGGGTTAGGGTTAGGGTTAAGGTATGGTTTAGGGTAAGGGTAAGTGTTAGTGTTAGGGTTAGGTTTAGGATAAGGGTAAGGATTAGGGTTAGGTTTAGGGTTAGGTTTAGAGGTTAGGGTTAGCGTTAGGGTTAAGGTGAGAATTAGGTTTTGGGTTAGGGTTAGGATAAGGGTAAGTGTTAGGGTTAGGTTTAGGGAAAGGGTAAGGTTTAGGGTTAGGGTAATAGTTAGGTTAGGTTTAGGGTTGGGGTTAGGGTTAAGGTTAGGATTAGGGTTAGGTTTAGTTTAAGGGTTATGGTTAGGTTTAGGGTAAGGGTAAGGGTTATGGTTAGGGTAAGAGTTAGGGTTAGGTTTAGGGTTAGGGTTAGGGTTAGGGTAAGGGTAAGGGTTAGGGTTATGATTCGGGTTAGGTTTAGGGTAATGGTTAGGGTTAGGGTTAGGGTTGGGTTTAGGGTTAGGGATAGGGTAAGGGTAAGGGTAAGGGTTAGGGTTAATGTTAGGGTATGGTTTAGGGTTAGGGTTAAGGTTAGTTTTAGAGTTAGGGTACGTTTAAGGATTAGGGTTAGGTTTAGGGTTAGGGTTATGCTTAGGGTTAGGGGTAGGGTTAGGATTAGGGTTAGGTTTAGGGTTAGGGTTTGGGTTAGGGTTAGTGTTAGGGTAAGGTTATGTGTTAGGGTTAGGGTTAGGGTTAGGGTTAGGGTAAGGGTAAGTGTTAGGGTTAGGGTTAGGGTTAGGGTAAGGGTTAGGGTTAGGGTTAGGGTTAGGTTTAGGTTGTAGGTTTAGGGTTAGGATTAGGGGTAGGGTTAGGGTTAGGGTAAGGGTAAGGGTGAGGGTTAGGGTTAGGGTTAGGGTTAAGATTGGTTTTAGGGGTAGTGTTAGGGTTAGGCAAGGGGAAGGGTTAGGCTAAGGGTTAAGGTTAGAGTTAGATTAAGGGTTAGGGTTAGGGTTTAGGGTTAGGGTTAGGGTTAGTGTAAGGGTTAGGGTTAGGTTTAGGTTAAGGGTTAGGGTTAGGGTTAGGTTTAGGGTAAGTGTTATGGTTAGGGTTAGGGTTAGGGTTAGTGTTAGGGTAAGGGTTAGGGTTAGGGTTAGGGGTAGCGTAAGGGTAAGTGTTAGGGTTCGGGTTAGGGTTAGGGTTAGGGTAAGTGGTAGGGTAACGGTTAGGGTTAGGGTTAAGTTTAGGGTTGGGGTTAAGTTTATTGTTAGTGTTATTGTAAGGGCAAGGCTTAGGGTTAGGGTTAGCGTTAGGGTAAGTGTTAGGGTTAGTGTTAGGGTTAGGGTTAGGGTAAGGATTAGGGTTATGGTTATGGTTAGGGTTAGTGTCAGGTTTAGGGTTAGGTTTAGGGTAAGGGCAAGGGTAAGTGTTAGGGTTAGTGTTAGGGTTAGGGTTAGGATTAGGGTTAGGGTTAGGTTAAGGTTAGGGTTAGGGTTAGGTTTAAGGTTAGGGTAAGGGTTAGGTTTAGAGTCAGGGTAAGGGATAGGGTTATGGTTAGGGTTAGGGTTAGGTTTAGAGTTAGGTTTAGGTTTAGGTTTAGGGTTTAGGCCTAGGGTTAGGGTTAGGGTAAGGGTTAGGGTTAGGGTTAGTGTTTGGTAAGGTTATGTGTTAGGGTTAGGGTTAGGGTTTGGGTTAGGGTAAGGGTAAGGGTTAAGGTTAGGTTTAGGGTTAGAGTAGGGGAAGGGTTAGGTTTAGGGTTAGGGTTAGGTTTAGGGTTAGGGTTAGGGTAAGGATAAATGTTAGAGTTAAGGTTAGGGTTAGGGTTAGGGTTAAGTTTAGGATGAGGGTAAGGGTAAGGGTTAGGGTTAAGATTAGGATTAGTGTTAGGGTAAGGGTTAGGGTTAGGGTTAGGGTAAGGGTTAGGGTTAGGATTTGGGTTAGGTTTAGTGTTGGGGTTAAGGTTAGGGTTAGGGTTAGGGTAAGGGTAAGGGTTAGATTAGGGTTAGAGTTAGGGCTAAGGTTAGGGTTAGGGTTAGGTTTAGGGTTAGGATTAGGGTTATGGTTGGGATAAGGTTTAGGGATACGGTTAGGGTTAGGGTTAGGGTAAGGGTAAGGGTTAGGGTTAGAGTTAGGGTCAGGGTTAGGGTTAGGGTTAGGGTTAGGGTTAGAGTTAGGGTTAGGGTTAGGGTTAGTGGTTAGGCTTAGGGTTAGGGTAAGGGTAAGGGTTAGGGTTAGGGTTAGGATTGTTTAAGGGTTAGGGTTAGGTTTAGGGTAAGGGTAAGGGTTAGGGTTAGGGTAAGGTTTAGGGTTAGGGTTAGGTTTAGGGTTAGTTTAAGGGTTAGAGTTAGGTTTAGTGTAAGGCTAAGGGTTAGGGTTAGGGTAAGAGTTAGGGTTAGGTTTAGGGTTAGGGTTAGGGTTAGGGTAAGGGTAAGGGTTAGGGTTAGGATTAGTGTTTGGGTTAGTGTAATGGTTAGGGTTAGGGTTAGGTTTAGGTTAGGGATAGGGCAATAGTAAGGGTTAGGGTTAGGGTTAGGTTTAGGGTTGGGGTTAAGGTTAGGGTTAGGTTTAGGGTTAGGGTTAAGGTAAGGGTAAGGGTTATGGTTAAGATTGGGTTTAGGGTTAGGGTTAGGGTTAGGGTTAGGTTTAGGTTAGGGATAGGGCAATAGTAAGGGTTAGGGTTAGGGTTAGGTTTAGGGTTAGATTAGGGTTAGGGCTAGGGTTAGGGTAAGGTTATGTGTTAGGGTTAGGTTTAGGGTTAGGGTTAAGGTTAGGGTAAGGATTAGGCTTAGGGTTAGGATTAAGGTTAGGGTTAGGGTTAGGGTTAGTGTTGGGGTAAGGGTTAGGGTTAGAGTTAGGGTAAGGTTTAGGGTTAGGGTTAGGGTTAGGGTTAGAGTTAGGTTTAGGGTTAGGGTTAGGGTTAGGGGTTAGGCTTAGGGTTAGGGTTAGGTTTAGGGTTAGGGTAAGGGTTAGGGTAAGGGTTAGGGTTAGGCTTAGGTTTAGTTTGAGGGTTAGGGTTAGGGTTAGGGTAAGGGTAAGGGTTATGGTTAGGATTAGGTTTAGTGTTTGGTTTAGGGTTAGGGTTAGGTTTAGGGTAAGGGTAAGGGTTATGGTTAGGATTAGGTTTAGGGTTAGGGTAATGGTTAGGTTTAGGGTTAGGGTTAGGTTTAGGGTTAGGGTTAGGATTAGGGTACGGTTAGGTTAAGGTTATGTGTTAGGGTTAGGGTTAGGGTTAGGGTAAGTGTTAGGATTAGGTTAAGGGTAAGGGTTAGGTTAAAGTTAGGTTCAGGGTTAGGGTTAGGGTTAGGGTTAGGGTTAGTTTAAGGGTTAGGGTTATGTTTAGGGTAAGGGTAAGGGTTAGGCTTAGGGTAAGATTTAGGGTTAGGTTTAGGGTTAGGGTTAGGGTTAGGGTTAGGATTTGGGTTAGGATTAGTTTAAGGGTTAGGGTTATGTTTAGGGTAAGGGTAAGGGTTAGGGTTAGGGTAAGAGTTAGTGTTAGGTTTAGGGTTAGGGTTAGGGTTAGGGTAAGGGTGAGGGTTAGGGTTAGGATTAGGGTTAGGTTTAGGGTAATGGTTAGGGTTAGGGTTAGGGTTAGTTTTAGGGTTAGGGATAGGGTAAGGGTAAGGGTTAGGGTTAGGGTTAGGGTTTGGTTTAGGGTTGGGGTTAAGGTTAGGTTTAGGGTTAGGGTACGTTTAAGGATTAGGGTTAGCTTTAGGGTTAGGGTTATGCTTAGGGTTAGGGGTAGGGATAGGATTAGGGTTAGGTTTAGGGTTAGGGTTAGAGTTAGGGTTAGTGTTTGGTAAGGTTATGTGTTAGGGTTAGGGTTAGGGTTAGGGTTAGGGTAAGGGTAAGGGTTAGGGTTAGGTTTAGGGTTAGAGTAAGGGTAAGGGTTAGGTTTAGGGTTAGGGTTAGTTTTAGGGTTAGGGTTAGGGTAAGGATAAATGTTAGAGTTAAGGTTAGGGTTAGGGTTAGGCTTAAGTTTAGGGTGAGGGTAAGGGTAAGGGTTAGGGTTAAGATTAGGATTAGGATTAGGGTTAGGGTACGGGTTAGGGTTAGGGTTAGGGTAAGGGTTAGGGTTAGGGTTTGGGTTAGGTTTAGTGTTGGGGTTAAGGTTAGGGTTAGGGTTAGGGTAAGGGTAAGGGTTAGGTTAGGGTTAGAGTTAGGGCTAAGGTTAGGGTTAGGGTTAGGTTTAGGGTTAGGATTAGGGTTACGGTTGGGGTAAGGTTTAGGGATACGGTTGGGGTTAGGGTTAGGGTAAGGGTCAGGGTTAGGGTTAGAGTTAGGGTCAGGGTTAGGGTTAGGGTTAGGGTTAGGGTTAGAGTTAGGATTAGGGTTAGGGTTAGGTTTTAGGCTTAGTGTTAGGGTAAGGGTAAGGGTTAGGGTTAGTGTTAGGATTGTTTAAGGGTTAGGGTTAGGTTTAGGGTAAGGGTAAGGGTTAGGGTTAGGGTAAGGGTTAGGGTTAGGGTTAGGTTTAGGGTTAGTTTAAGGGTTAGAGTTAGGTTTAGTGTAAGGGTAAGGGTTAGGGTTAGGGTAAGAGTTAGGGTTAGGTTTAGGGTTAGGGTTAGGGTTAGGGTAAGGTTAGGGTTAGGGTTAGGATTAGTGTTAGGGTTAGGGTAATGGTTAGGGTTAGGGTTAGGTTTAGTTTAGGGATAGGGCAATAGTAAGGGTTAGGGTTAGGGTTAGGTTTAGGTTTGGGGTTAAGGTTAGGGTTAGGTTTAGGGTTAGGGTTAGGGTAAGGGTAAGGGTTATGGTTAGGATTGGGTTTACGGTAGGGGGTTAGGTTTAGGGTTAGGGTTAGGGTTAGGTTTAGGGTTAGATTAGGGTTAGGGCTAGGGTTAGGGTAAGGTTATGTGTTAGGGTTAGGGTTAGGGTTAGGGTAAGTGTTAGGATTAGGTTAAGGGTAAGGGTTAGGTTAAAGTTAGGTTCAGGGTTAGGGTTATGTTTAGGGTTAGGGTAAGGGTAAGGGTTAGCGTTAGAGTTAGGGTTAGGGTAAGGGTAAGCGTTAGGTTTAGCGTTTGGGTTAGTTTTATGGTTAGTGTTAGGGTAAGGGTAGTGGTTAGGGTTAGGGTTAGGTTTAGGGTAAGGGTTAGGGTTAGGGGTTAGGATTAGTGTTAGGATTAGGTTAAGGGTTAGGGTTAGGGTTAGCGTTAGGATAAGTGTTAGTGTTAGGGTAAGGGTAAGTGTTAGGGTTAGGGTTAGGGTTAGGGTTAGGGTAACGGTTAGGGTTAGGGTTAGGTTTAGGTGGTAGGTTTAGGGTTAGGATTAGGGGTAGGGTTAGGGTTAGGGTAAGGGTAAGGGTGATGGTTAGGGTTAGGGTTAGGGTTAGGGTTAGGATTGGTTTTAGGGTTAGGGTTAGGGTTAGGGTAAGTGCAAGGTTTAGGCTAAGGGTTAAGGTTAGAGTTAGATTAACTGTTAGGCTTAGGGTTTAGGGTTAGTGTTAGGGTTAGTGTAAGGGTTAGGGTTAGGTTTAGGTTAAGGGTTAGGGTTAGGGTTAGGTTTAGGGTAAGTGTTATGGTTATGGTTAGGGTTAGGGTTAGTGTTAGGGTAAGGGTTAGGGTTAGGGTTAGGGTTAGCGTAAGGGTAAGTGTTAGGGTTAGGGTTAGGGTAAGTGGTAGGGTAAGGGTTAGGGTTAGGGTTAGGTTTAGGGTTGGGGTTAAGTTTATGGTTAGTGTTATTGTAAGGGCAAGGGTTAGGGTTAGGGTTAGCATTAGGGTAAGTGTTAGGGTTAGTGTTAGGGTTAGGGTTAGGGTAAGGATTAGGGTTATGGTTATGGTTAGGGTTAGTGTCAGGTTTAGGGTTAGGTTTAGGGTAAGGGCAAGGGCAAGTGTTAGGGTTAGTGTTAGGGTTAGGGTTAGGATTAGGGTTAGGGTTAGGTTAAGGTTAGGGTTAGGGTTAGGGCTAAGGTTAGGGTAAGGGTTAGGTTTAGAGTCAGGGTAAGGGTTAGGGTTACGGTTAGGGTTAGGGTTAGGTTTAGAGTTAGGTTTAGGTTTAGGTTTAGGGTTTAGGCCTAGGGTTAGGGTTAGGGTAAGGGTTAGGGTTAGGGTTAGTGTTTGGTAAGGTTATGTGTTAGGGTTAGGGTTAGGGTTAGGGTTAGGGTAAGGGTAAGGGTTAAGGTTAGGTTTAGGGTTAGAGTAAGGGTAAGGGTTAGGTTTAGGGTTAGGGTTAGGTTTAGGGTTAGGGTTAGGGTAAGGATAAATGTTGGAGTTAAGGTTAGGGTTAGGGTTAGGGTTAAGTTTAGGGTGAGGGTAAGGGTAAGGGTTAGGGTTAAGATTAGGATTAGGGTTAGGGTAAGGGTTAGGGTTAGGGTTAGGGTAAGGGTTAGGGTTAGGGTTTGGTTTAGGTTTAGTGTTGGGGTTAAGGTTAGGGTTAGGGTTAGGGTAAGGGTTAGGGTTAGGTTAGGGTTAGAGTTAGGGCTAAGGTTAGGGTTAGGGTTAGGTTTAGGGTTAGGATTAGGGTTATGGTTGGGGTAAGGTTTAGGGATATGGTTAGGTTTAGGGTTAGGGTAAGGGTAAGGGTTAGGGTTAGAGTTAGGGTCAGGGTTAGGGTTAGGGTTAGGGTTAGGGTTAGAGTTAGGGTTATGGTTAGGGTTAGGGGTTAGGCTTAGGGTTAGGGTAAGGGTAAGGGTTAGGGTTAGGTTTAGGATTGTTTAAGGGTTAGGGTTAGGTTTAGGGTAAGGGTAAGGGTTAGGGTTAGGGTAAGGGTTAGGGTTAGGGTTAGGTTTAGGGTTAGTTTAAGGGTTAGAGTTAGGTTTAGTGTAAGGCTAAGGGTTAGGGTTAGGGTAAGAGTTAGGGTTAGGTTTAGGGTTAGGGTTAGGGTTAGCGTAAGGGTAAGGGTTAGGGTTAGGATTAGTGTTAGGGTTAGGGTAATGGTTAGGGTTAGGTTTAGGTTTAGGTTAGGGATAGGGCAATAGTAAGGGTTAGGGTTAGGGTTAGGGTTAGGGTTAGGGTAAGGGTAAGGGTTATGGTTAGGATTGGGTTTAGGGTTAGGGTTAAGGTTAGGATTAGGGTTAGGTTTAGGGTTAGATTAGGGTTAGGGCTAGGGTTAGGGTAAGGTTATGTGTTAGGGTTAGGTTTAGGGTTGGGGTTAAGGTTAGGGTTAGGATTAGGCTTAGGGTTAGTGTTAAGGTTAGGGTTAGGGTTAGGGTTAGTGTTGGGGTAAGGGTTAGGGTTAGAGTTAGGGTAAGGTTTAGGGTTAGGGTTAGGGTTAGGGTTAGAGTTAGGTTTAGGGTTAGGGTTAGGGTTAGGGGTTAGGCTTAGGGTTAGGGTTAGGTTTAGGGTTAGGGTAAGGGTAAGGGTAAGGGTTAGGGTTAGGCTTAGGTTTAGATTAAGGTTTAGGGTTAGGGTTAGGGTAAGGGTAAGGGTTATGGTTAGGATTTGGTTTAGTGTTTGGTTTAGGGTTAGGGTTAGGTTTAGGTTTAGGGTAAGGGTAAGGGTTATGGTTAGGATTAGGTTTAGGGTTAGGGTAATGGTTAGGTTTAGGGTTAGGGTTAGGTTTAGGGTTAGGGTACGTTTAAGGATTAGGATTAGGGTTAGGGTTAATGTTAAGATTAGGGTTAGGTTTAGGGTTAGGGTTAGGATTAGGGTACGGTTAGGGTAAGGTTATGTGTTAGGGTTAGGGTTAGAGTTAGTGTAAGTGTTAGGATTAGGTTAAGGGTAAGGGTTAGGTTAAAATTAGGTTCAGGGTTAGGGTTAGGGTTAGGGTTAGGGTAAGGGTAAGGGTTAGCGTTAGATTTAGGGTTAGGGTAAGGGTAAGGGTTAGGTTTAGGGTTTGGGTTAGTTTTATGGTTAGTGTTAGGGTAAGGGCAGGGGTTAGGGTTAGGGTTAGGTTTAGGGTAAGGGTTAGAGTTAGGGGTTAGGATTAGTGTTAGGGTTAGGTTAAGGGTTAGGGTTAGAGTTAGGGTTAGGATAAGTGTTAGGGTTAGGGTAAGGGTAAGTGTTAGGGTTAGGGTTAGGGTTAGGGTTAGGGTAAGGGTTAGGGTTAGGTGGTAGGTTTAGGGTTAGGATTAGGGGTAGGTTTAGGGTTAGGGTAAGGGTAAGGGTGAGGGTTAGGGTTAGGGTTAGGGTTAGGATTGTTTTTAGGGTTAGGGTTAGGGTTAGGGTAAGGGCAAGTGTTAGGCTAAGGGTTAAGGTTAGAGTTAGATTAAGTGTTAGGGTTAGGGTTTAGGGTTAGGGTTAGGGTTAGTGTAAGGGTTAGGGTTAGGTTTATGTTAAGGGTTAGGGTTAGGGTTAGGTTTAGGGAAAGTGTTAGGGTTAGGGTTAGGGTTAGGGTTAGTGTTAGGGTAAGGGTTAGGGTTAGGGTTAGGGTTAGCGTAAGGGTAAGTGTTAGGGTTAGGGTTAGGGGTAGGGTTAGGGTAAGTGGTAGGGTAAGGGTTAGGGTTAGGGTTAAGTTTAGGGTTGGGGTTAAGTTTATGGTTAGTGTTATTGTAAGGGCAAGGGGTAGTGTTAGGGTTAGCGTTAGGGTAAGTGTTAGGGTTAGTGTTAGGGTTAGGGTTAGGGTAAGGATTAGGGTTATGGTTATGGTTAGGTTTAGTGTCAGGTTTAGGGTTAGGTTTAGGGTAAGGGCAAGGGTAAGTGTTAGGGTTAGTGTTAGGGTTAGGGTTAGGATTAGGGTTAGGGTTAGGTTAAGGTTAGGGTTAGGGTTAGGGTTAAGGTTAGGGTAAGGGTTAGGTTTAGTGTCAGGGTAAGGGTTAGGGTTACGGTTAGGGTTAGGGTTAGGTTTAGAGTTAGGTTTATGTTTAGGTTTAGGGTTTAGGCCTAGGGTTAGGGTTAGGGTAAGGGTTAGGGTTAGGGTTAGGTTTAATTTAAGGGTTAGGGTTAGGTTTAGGGTAAGGGTAAGGGTTAGGGTTAGGGTTAGGTTTAGGGTAAAGATTAGGGTTAGGGGTTAGGGTTAGTGTTATGGTTAGGTTAAGGGTTAGGGTTAGGGCTAGGTTTAGGTTAAGGGTTAGGGTTAGGGTAAGGGTAATTGTTAGTGTTAGGGTTTGGGTTAGGTTTAGGGTAAGGGATAGGGTTAGGATTAGGTTTAGGTGGTAGTGTTAGGGTTAGGGTTAGGGGTAGGGGTAGGGTTAGGGTAAAGGTAAGGGTTAGGGTTAGGGTTAGGATTAGTTTTAGGGTTATTGTTAGTGTTAGTGTAAGGGCAAGGGTTAGGCTTAGGGATAAGGTTAGAGTTAGATTAAGGGTTAGAGTTAGGTGTTAGGGTTAGGGTTAGGGTTAGTGTAAGGGTTAGTGTTAGGGTTCGGTTTAGGTTAAGGGTTAGGGTTAGTGTTAGGTTTAGGATAAGTGTTAGGGTTAGGGTTAGGGTTAGGGTTAGTGTTAGGGTAAGGGTTAGGGTTAGGGTTAGGGTTAGGGTAAGGGTAAGTGTTAGCCTTAGGGTTAGGTTTAGGGTTAGGGTAAGTGTTAATGTAAGGGTAAGGTTAGGGTTAAGGTTAGGGTTAGGTTTAGGTGGTTGGTTTAGGGTTAGGGTAAGTGGTATGGTTAGGGTTAGGGTAAGCGTAAGGGTTAGGGTTAGGGTTAGGGTTAGGTTTATGGTTAGAGTTAGCGTTAGGGTTAGGGTAAGGATAAGGGTTAGGTTTAGGGGTAGGGTTAGGGTTAGGTTTAGGGTTAGGGTTAGGGTAAGGGTAAGGGTTAGGTTTAGGGTTATGTTTAGGGTTAGGATTAGGGTTAGGGTAAGGGAAATGGTTAGGGTTAGGTTTAGGGTTAGGTTTAGGGTAAGTGTAAGGGTTAGGTTTAGGGTTATGTTTAGGGTTAGGGATTGGGTTAGGGTTAGGGTTTGGGTATGGATAAGTGTTAGGGTTAGGGTTAGGGTTAGGTTTAGGGTTAAGGTTAGGGTTAGGGTGAGGGTGAGGTTAAGGTTTAGGGTTAGGTTTAGGTTTAGGGTTAGGGTAAGGGTTAGGGTTAGGGTTAGGGTAAGGGTAAGTGTTAGGGTTAGGATTAGGTTTAGGGTTAGGGTTAAGGTTAGGGTTAGGATTAGGGTTACGGTTAGGGTTAGGGTAACAGTATGTGTTCGGGTTAGGGTTAGGGTTAGGGTTAGGGTTAGCGTTAGGGTAAGCGTAAGGGTTAGTGTTAGGTTAGGGTTAAGGTAAGGGTAAGGTTTAGGGTTGGGTTTACGTTTAGGTTTAGGGTTAGGATTAGGGTTAGGGTTAGGGTAAGGGTAAGGGTTAGGGTTAGGTTTAGGGGTAGGTTTAGGTTTAGGGTAAGGCAAAGGGTTAGGGTTAGGGTTTGGGGAAGTATTAGGGTTAGGGTTAGGGGTTAGGGTAGGGTTTAGGGTAAGGGTTAGGGTTAGGGGTTAGGATTAGTGTTAGGGTTAGGTTAAGGGTTAGGGTTAGGGTTAGGGTTAGGATAAGTGTTAGGGTTAGGGTAAGGGTAAGTGTTAGGGTTAGGGTTAGGGTTAGGGTAAGGGTTAGGGTTAGGGTTAGGTTTAGGTGGTAGGTTTAGGGTTAGGATTAGGGGTAGGGTTAGGGTTAGTGTAAGGGTAAGGGTGAGGGTTAGGGTTAGGGTTAGGGTTAGGATTGGTTTTAGGGTTAGGGTTAGGGTTAGGGTAAGTGCAAGGGTTAGGCTAAGGGTTAAGGTTAGAGTTAGATTAAGGGTTAGGGTTAGGGTTTAGGGTTAGGGTTAGGGTTAGTGTAAGGGTTAGGGTTAGGTTTAGGTTAAGGGTTAGGGTTAGGGTTAGGTTTAGGGTAAATGTTATTGTTAGGGTTAGGGTTAGGGTTAGTGTTAGGTTAAGGGTTAGGGTTAGGGTTAGGGTAAGTGGTAGGGTAAGGGTTAGGGTTAGGGCTAAGTTCTGGGTTGGGGTTAAGTTTATGGTTAGTGTTATTGTAAGGGCAAGGGTTAGGGTTAGGGTTAGCATTAGGGTAAGTGTTAGGGTTAGTGTTAGGGTTAGGGTTAGGGTTATGGTTAGGGTTAGGGTTAGTGTCAGGTTTAGGGTTAGGTTTACGGTAAGGGCAATGGTAAGTGTTAGGGTTAGTGTTAGGGTTAGGGTTAGGATTAGGGTTAGGGTTAGGTTAAGGTTAGGGTTTGGGTTAGGGTTAAGATTAGGGTAAGGTTTAGGTTTAGAGTCAGGGTAAGGGATAGGGTACGGTTAGGGTTAGGGTTAGGTTTAGAGTTAGGTTTAGGTTTAGGTTTAGGGTTTAGGCCTAGGGTTAGGGTTAGGGTAAGGGTTAGGGTTAGGGTTAGTGTTTGGTAAGGTTATGTGTTAGGGTTAGGGTTAGGGTTAGGGTTAGGGTAAGGGTAAGGGTTAAGGTTAGGTTTAGGGTTAGAGTAAGGGTAAGGGTTAGGTTTAGGGTTAGGGTTAGGTTTAGGGTTAGGGTTAGGGTAAGGATAAATGTTAGAGTTAAGGTTAGGGTTAGGGTTAGGGTTAAGTTTAGGGTGAGGGTAAGGGTAAGGGTTAGGGTTAAGATTAGGATTAGGGTTAGGGTAAGGGTTAGGGTTAGGGTAAGTGTTAGGGTTAGGGTTTGGGTTAGGTTTAGTGTTGGGGTTAAGGTTAGGGTTAGGTTTAGGGTAAGGGTAAGTGTTAAGTTAGGGTTAGAGTTAGGGCTAAGGTTAGGGTTAGGGTTAGGTTTAGGGTTAGGATTAAGGTTATTGTTGGGGTAAGGTGTAGGGATACGGTTAGAGTTAGGGTTAGGGTAAGGGTAAGGGTTAGGGTTAGAGTTAGGGTCAGGGTTAGGGTTAGGGTTAGGGTTAAGGTTAGAGTTAGGTTTAGGGTTAGGGTTAGGTGTTAAGCTTAGGGTTAGGGTAAGGGTAAGGGTTAGGGTTAGGGTTAGGATTGTTTAAGGGTTATGGTTAGGTTTAGGTTTAGTTTAAGAGTTAGAGTTAGGTTTAGTGTAAGGCTAAGGGTTAGGGTTAGGGTAAGAGTTAGGGTTAGGTTTAGGGTTAGGGTTAGGGTTAGGGTAAGGGTAAGGGTTAGGGTTAGGATTAGTGTTATGGTTAGGGTAATGGTTAGGGTTAGGGTTAGGTTTAGGTTAGGGATAGGGCAATAGTAAGGGTTAGGGTTAGGGTTAGGTTTAGGGTTGGGGTTAAGGTTAGGGTTAGGTTTAGGGTTAGGGTTAGGGTAAGGGTAAGGGTTATGGTTAGGATTGGGTTTAGGGTTAGGGTTAGGGTTAGGGTTAGGGTTAGGGTTAGATTAGGGTTAGGGCTAGGGTTAGGGTAAGGTTATGTGTTAGGGTTAGGTTTAGGGTTAGGGTTAAGGTTAGGGTTAGGATTAGGCTTAGGGTTAGGGTTAGGGTTAGTGTTGGGGTACGGGTTAGGGTTAGAGTTAGGGTAAGGTTTAGGGTTAGGGTTAGGGTTAGGGTTAGAGTTAGGTTTAGGGTTAGGGTTAGGGTTAGGGGTTAGGCTTAGGGTTAGGGTTAGGTTTAGGGTTAGGGTTAGGGTTAGGGTTAGGCTTAGGTTTAATTTAAGGGTTAGGGTTAGGGTTAGGGTAAGGGTAAGGGTTATGGTTAGGATTAGGTTTAGTGTTAGGTTTAGGGTTAGGGTTAGGTTTAGGGTAAGGGTAAGGGTTATGGTTAGGATTAGGTTTAGGGTTAGGGTAATTTTTAGGTTTAGGGTTAGGGTTAGGTTTAGGGTTAGGGTACATTTAAGGATTAGGATTAGGGTTAGGGTTAAGGTTAGGATTAGGGTTAGGTTTAGGGTTAGGGTTAGGATTAGGGTACGGTTAGGGTAATGTTATGTGTTAGGGTTAGGGTTAGGGTTAGGGTAAGTGTTAGAATTAGGTTAAGGGTAAGGGTTAGGTTAAAGTTAGGTTCAGGATTACGGTTAGGGTTAGGGTTAGGGTAAGGGTAAGGGTTAGCGTTAGATTTAGGGTTAGGGTAAGGGTAAGGGTTAGGTTTAGGGTTTGGGTTAGTTTTATGGTTAGTGTTAGGGTAAGGGTAGGGGTTAGGGTTAGGGTTAGGTTTAGGGTAAGGGTTAGGGTTAGGGGTTAGGATTAGTGTTAGGGTTAGGTTAAGGGTTAGGGTTAGGGTTAGGGTTAGGATAAGTGTTAGGGTTAGGGTAAGGGTAAGTGTTAGGGTTAAGGTTAGGGTTAGGGTTAGGGTATGGGTTAGGGTTAGGGTTAGGTTTAGGTGGTAGGTTTAGGGTTAGGATTAGGGGTAGGGTTAGGGTTAGGGTAAGGGTAAGGGTGAGGCTTAGGGTTAGGGTTAGGGTTAGGGTTAGGATTGGTTTTAGGTTTAGGGTTAGGGTTAGGGTAAGGGCAAGGGTTAGGCTAAGGGTTAAGGTTAGAGTTAGATTAAGGGTTAGGGTTAGGGTTTAGGGTTAGGGTTAGGGTTAGTGTAAGGGTTAGGGTTAGGTTTATGTTAAGGGTTAGGGTTAGGGTTAGGTTTAGGGTAAGTGTTAGGGTTAGGGTTAGGGTTAGTGTTAGGGTAAGGTTAGGGTTAGAGTTAGGGTAAGTGGTAGGGTAAGGGTTAGGGTTAGGGTTAAGTTTAGGGTTGGGGTTAAGTTTATGGTTAGTGTTATTTTAAGGGCAAGGGTTAGGGTTAGGTTTAGCGTTAGGGTAAGTGTTAGGGTTAGTGTTAGGGTTAGGGTTAGGGTAAGGGTTAGGGTTATGGTTATGGTTAGGGTTAGTGTCAGGTTTAGGGTTAGGTTTAGGATAAGGGCAAGGGTAAGTGTTAGGTTTAGGGTTAGGGTTAGGGTTAGGGTTAGTGTTAGGGTAAGGTTATGTGTTAGGGTTAGGGTTAGGGTTAGGGTAAGTGTTAGGGTTAGGGTTAGGGTTAGGGTTACGGTCAGGGTGAGGGTAAGGGTAAGGTTTAGGGGTAAAGTTAGGGTCAGGGTTAGGGTTAGGCTTAGGGTTAGAGTAAGGTTAAGGGTTAGGGTTAGGTTTAGGGTGAGGGTAAGGGTAAGGGTTAGGTTTAGGGTTAGGGTTAGGTTTAGAGTTAGTGTTAGGGTAAGGGTAAGGGTTAGGGTTAGGGTTAGATTTAGGGTAAGGTTTAGGGTTAGGGTTAGGTTTAGTGTAGGGTTTAGTGTAAGGATAAGTGTTAGTGTTAGGGTTAGGTTTAGGATAAGGGTAAGGATTAGGGTTAGGATTAGGGTTAGGTTTACAGGTTAGGGTTAGGGTTATGGTTAGGGTGAGGGTTAGGTTTAGGGTTAGAGTTAGGATAAGGGTAAGGGTTAGGGGTAGGGGTAGGCTTAGTGTTAGTGTTATGTTTAGGGTTAGTGTTAAGGTAAGGGCAAGGGTTAGGGTTAGGGTTGGGGTTAAGGTTAGGCTTAGGATTAGGGTTAGGGATAGGGTTAAGTTTAGGGTTAGGGTTAGGGTTAGGGTTAGGGTAAGGGTTAGGGTGAGAATTAGGGTAAGGGTTAGGGTTAGGGTTAGGGTTAGGGTTTGGTTTAGGGTTAGGTTAAGGTTAGGGTGAGGGTAAGGGGTAGGGTTAGGGTTAGGGTTAGGATTAGGGTTAACGTTAGGGTTAGGGTTAGGTTTAGGGTTTGGTTAAGGTTAGGGTTAGGGTAACGGTAAGGGTTAGGGTTAGGGTTAGTGTTAGGGTTAGGGTTAAGGTTAGGGTTAGGGTTAGGGTTAGGGTAAGGGTAAGGGTAGGTTAGGGTAAGGGTTAGGGTTAGTGTTAGGTTAGGGTTTGAGTTAGGTTAGGGTTAGATTAAGGGTCAGTGTTAGGGTTAGGTTTAGGGTTAGTTTAATGGTTAGGGTTAGGGTTAGGTTTAGAGTGAGATTTAGGGTTGGTTTATGGTTAGGGTTATGGTTAGGGTTAGGGATAGGGATAGGTTAAGGTTTAGGGTTAGGGTTAGGGAAAGGGTTAGGGTTAGGGTTAGGGTAAGGGTAAGGGTTAGGGTTAGGGTTAGGGTAAGGGTTAGGGTTACGGTTACCATTAGGGTTAGTTTAAGGGTTAGAGTTAGGTTTAGGGTAAGGGTAAGGGTTAGCGTTAGGGTAAGAGTTAGGGTTAGGTTTAGGGTTAGGGTTAGGGTAAGGGTAAGGGCTAGGGTTAGGATTAGTGTTAGGGTTAGGGTAATGGTTAGGGTTAGGGTTACGGTTAGGTTTAGGTTAGGGATAGGGTTAGGGTTAGGTTAAGGTTATGTGTTAGGGTAGCGTTAGGGTTTGGGTTAGGGTTAAGTTTAGGGTTAGGATTAGGGTTAGATTAGGGTTAGGGTTAGGGTTAGGGTTAGGGTTAGGGTAAGGTTATGTGTTAGGGTAGGGTTAGTGTTTGGGTTAGGGTTAAGGTTAGGGTTAGGATTAGGGTTTGGGTTAGGGTTAAAGTTAGGGTTAGGGTTAGAGTTAGGGTTAGGATAAGTGTTAGGGTTAGAGTTAGGGTAATGTTTATGGTTAGGGTTAGGGTTAGGGGTAGGGTTAGATTTAGGGTTAGGGTTAGGGTTAGGGTAAGGGTTAGGGTTAGGGTTAGGTTTAGATTAAGGGTTAGGTTAAGGGTTAGGGTAAGGGTAAGTGTTAGGGTTAGGGTAAGAGTTAGGGTTTGGTTTAGGGTTAGGGTTAGGTTTAGGGTAAGGGTAAGGGTTATGGTTAGGATTAGGCTTAGGTTTAGGGTAATGGTTAGGTTTAGGGTTAGGGTTAGGTTTAGGATTAGGGTACGTTTAAGGATTAGGATTAGGGTTAGGGTTAGGGTTAGGATTAGGGTTAGGTTTAGGGTTAGGGTTAGGATTAGGGTACGGTTAGGGTAAGGTTATGTGTTAGGGTTAGGGTTAGGGTAAGTGTTAGGATTAGGTTAAGAGTAAGGGTTAGCTTAAAGTTAGGTTCAGGGTTAGGTTGAGGGTTAGGGTAAGGGTAAGGGTAAGGGTTAGCGTTAGATTTAGGGTTAGGGTAAGGGTAAGGGTTAGGTTTAGGGTTTGGGTTAGTTTTATGGTTAGTGTTAGGGTAAGGGTAGGGGTTAGGGTTAGGGTTAGGTTTAGGGTAAGGGTTAGGGTTAGGGGTTAGGATTAGTGTTAGGGTTAGGTTAAGGGTTAGGGTTAGGGTTAGGGTTAGGATAATTGTTAGGGTTAGGGTAAGGGTTAGGGTTAGGGTTAGGTTTAGGTGGTAGGTTTAGGGTTAGGATTAGGGGTAGGGTTAGGGTTAGGGTAAGGGTAAGGGTGAGGGTTAGGGTTAGGGTTAGGGTTAGGATTGGTTTTAGGGTTAGGGTTAGGGTTAGGGTAAGGGCAAGGGTTAGGCTAAGGGTTAAGGTTACAGTTAGATTAAGGGTTAGGGTTAGGGTTTAGGGTTAGGGTTAGGGTTAGTGTAAGGGTTAGGGTTAGGTTTAGGTTAAGGGTTAGGGTTAGGGTTAGGTTTAGGTTAAGTGTTAGGGTTAGGGTTAGGGTTAGTGTTAGGGTAAGGGTTAGGGTTAGGGTTAGGGTTAGCGTAAGGGTAAGTGTTAGGGTTAGGGTTAGAGTTAGGGTTATGGAAAGTGGTAGGGTAAGGGTTAGAGTTAGGGTTAAGTTTAGGTTTGGGGTTACGTTTATGGTTAGTGTTACTGTAAGGGCAAGGGTTAGGGTTAGGGTTAGCGTAAGGGTAAGTGTTAGGGTTAGTGTTAGGGTTAGGGTTAGGGTAAGGGTTAGGGTTATGGTTATGGTTAGGGTTAGTGTCAGGTTTAGGGTTAGGTTTAGGATAAGGGCAAGGGTAAGTGTTAGGTTTAGGGTTAGGGTTAGGGTCAGGGTTAGTGTTAGGGTAAGGTTATGTGTTAGGGTTAGGGTTAGGGTTAGGGTAAGTGTTAGGGTTAGGGTTAGGGTTAGGGTTACGGTCAGGGTGAGGGTAAGGGTAAGGTTTAGGGTTAAAGTTAGGGTGAGGGTTAGGGTTAGGCTTAGGGTTAGAGTAAGGTTTAGGGTTAGGGTTAGGTTTAGGGTGAGGGTAAGAGTAAGGGTTAGGTTTAGGGTTAGGGTTAGGTTTAGAGTTAGTGTTAGGGTAAGGGTAAGGGTTAGGGTTAGGGTTAGTGTTAGGGTAAGGTTTAGGGTTAGGGGTTAGGGTTAGTATTAGGGTTAGGTTAAGGGTTAGGGTTAGGGTTAGGGTTAGGATTAGGATAAGGGTTAGGGTTAGGGTAAGGGTAAGTGTTAGGTTTATGGTTAAGGTTAGTGTTAGGGTAAGGGTTAGGGTTAGGGTTAGGTTTAGGTGGTAGTGTTAGGGTTTGGGTTAGGGTTAGGGTTAGGGTTAGAGTAAGGGTAAGGGTTAGGGTTAGGTTTAGGGTTAGAGTAAGGGTAAGGGTTAGGTTTAGGTTTAGGTTCAGGGTTAGGGTTAGGGTTAGGGTTAGGGTAAGGGTAAGGATTAGCGTTAGATTAGGGTTAGGGTAAGGGTTAGTGTTAGGGGATAGGGTTAGTGTTAGGGTTAGGTTAATGGTTAGGGTTAGGGTTAGGATAAGGGTTAGGGTAAGGGTAAGGGTAAGTGTTAGGTTTAGGGTTAGGGTTAGGGTTAGGGTAAGGGTTAGGGTTAGGGTTAGGTTTAGGTGGTAGGGTTAGGGTTAGGGTTAGGGTTAGGGTTAGGGTAAGGTTAAGGGTTAGGGTTAGGATTAGTTTTAGGGTAAGGGTTAGGATAAGGGTAAGGGTTAGGGTTAGGTTTAGGGTTAGTGTTAATGTTAGGGTTAGGGTTAGGGTTAGGTTTAGGGTTATGGTTAGGGTAAGGGTAAGGGTTAGGGTAAGGGTTAGGGTTAGGTTTAGGGTTAGAGTAAGGGTAAGGGTTAGGTTTAGGTTTAGGTTCAGGGTTAGGGTTAGGGTTAGGGTTACGGTAAGGGTAAGGATTAGCGTTAGATTTAGGGTTAGGGTAAGGGTTAGGTTTAGGGGATAGGGTTAGTGTTAGGGTTAGGTTAATGGTTAGGGTTAGGGTTAGGATATTGGTTAGGGTATAGGGTAAGGGTAAGTGTTAGGTTTAGGGTTAGGGTTAGGGTTAGGGTAAGGGTTAGGGTTAGGGTTAGGTTTAGGTGGTAGGGTTAGGGTTAGGGTTAGGGTTAGGGTTAAGGTAAGGTTAAGGGTTAGGGTTAGGATTAGTTTTAGGGTTAGAGTTAGGATAAGGGTAAGGGTTAGGGCTAGGTTTAGGGTTAGAGTTAATGTGAGGATTAGGGTTAGGGTTAGGTTTAGGGTTATGGTTAGGGTAAGAGAAAGGTTTAGGCTTAGGGTTAAGGTTAGGGTTAGGATTAGGTTTAGGGTTAGGTTAAGGTTAGGGTTAGGTAAGGGTAAGGGTTAAGGTTAGGGTTAGGGTTATGGTTTGGGTAACGGGTAAGGTAGGTTAGGTTAAGGGTTAGGGTTAGTGTTAGGTTAGGGTTAGAGTTAGGTTAGGGTTAGGTTAAGGGTAACGGTTAGGGTTAGGGTTAGGGTTAGTTTAAGGCTTAGGGTTAGGGTTAGGGTTAGAGTGAGATTTAGGGTTGATTAAGGGTAAGGGTTATGGTTAGGGTTAGGGTTAGGTTAAGGGTTAGGGTTAGGGTTAGGGTTAGGGAAAGGGTTAGGGTTAGGGTTAGTGTAGGGTTTAGGGTTAGAGTTAGGATAAGGGTAAGGGGTAGGGGTAGGGGTAGGGTTAGTGTTAGTGTTAGGTTTAGAGTTAGTGTTAGGATAAGGGCAAGGGTTAGGTTTAGGGTTGGGGTAAGGTTAGGCTTAGGATTAGGGTTAGGGATAGGGTTAAGTTTAGGTTTAGGGTTAGGGTTAGGGTAAGGGTTAGGGTGAGAATTAGGGTAAGGGTTAGGATTAGGTTAGGGTTAGGGTTAGGATTAGGGTTAGGTTAAGGTTAGGGTGAGGGTAAGGGTAAGGGTTAGGGTTAGGGTTAGGATTAGGGTTAACGTTAGGGTTAGGGTTAGGTTTAGGGTTTGGTTAAGGTTAGGGTTAGGGTAACGGTAAGGGTTAGGGTTAGGGTTAGTGTTAGGGTTAGGGTTAAGGTTAGGGTTAGGGTTAGGGTTAGGGTAAGGGTTAGGGTAGGTTAGGGTAAGGGTTAGGGTTAGTGTTAGGTTAGGGTTTGAGTTAGGTTAGGGTTAGGTTAAGGGTAAGTGTTAGGGTTAGGTTTAAGGTTAGTTTAATGGTTAGGGTTAGGGTTAGGTTTAGAGTGAGATTTAGGGTTGGTTAATGGTAAGGGTTATGGTTAGGGTTAGGGATAGGGATAGGTTAAGGTTTAGGGTTAGGGTTAGGGAAAGGGTTAGGGTTACGGTTAGGGTTAGGGTAAGGGTAAGGGTTAGGGTTAGGGTTAGGGTAATGGGTAGGGTTACGGTTACCTTTAGGGTTAGTTTAAGGGTTAGAGTTAGGTTTAGGGTAAGGGTAAGGGTTAGCGTTAGGGTAAGAGTTAGGGTTAGGTTTAGGGTTAGCCTTAGGGTAAGGGTAAGGGTTAGGGTTAGGATTAGTGTTAGGGTTAGGGTAATGGTTAGGGTTAGGGTTACGGTTAGGTTTAGGTTAGGGATAGGGTTAGGGTTAGGGTAAGGTTATGTGTTAGGGTAGGGTTAGGGTTTGGGTTAGGGTTAAGGTTAGGGTTAGGATTAGGGTTAAATTGGGGTTAGGGTTAGGGTTAGGGTTTGGGTTAGGGTAAGGTTATGTGTTAGGGTAGGGTTAGTGTTTGGGTTAGGGTTAAGGTTAGGGTTAGGATTAGGGTTTGGTTAGGGTTAAAGTTAGGGTTAGGGTTAGAGTTAGGGTTAGGATAAGGGTTAGGGTTAGAGTTAGGGTAAGGTTTATGGTTAGGGTTAGGGTTAGGGGTAGGGTTAGAGTTAGGGTTAGGTTTAGGGTTAGGGTAAGGGTTAGGGTTAGGGTTAGGTTTAGTTTAAGGGTTAGGGTTAGGGTTAGGGTAAGGGTAAGTGTTAGGGTTACGGTAAGAGTTAGGGTTTGGTTTAGGGTTAGGGTTAGGTTTAGTGTAAGGGTAAGGGTTAGGATTAGGATTAGTTTTAGGGTTAGGGATAGGGTAAGGGTAAGCGTTAGGGTTAGGTTTAGGGTTAGGTTTAGGGTTGGGGTTAAGGTTAGGTTTAGGGTTAGGGTACGTTTAAGGATTAGGGTTAGGGTTAGGGTAAGGGTAAGGGTTAGGGTTAGAGTTAGGGTTAGTGTTAGGGTTAGGCTTAGGGTTAGGGTTACTGGAAGTGTTAGGGTTAGGGTTAAGATTAGGATTAGGGTTAGGGTAAGGGTTAGGGTTAGGGTTAGGATTAGGATTAGGTGTAGGGTTAGGGTTAGGATTAGTGTACGGTTAGGGTAATGTTATGTGTTAGGGTTAGGGTTAGGGTTTGGGTAAGTGTTAGGGTTAGGGTAAGGGTAAGGGTTAGGGTTAAAGTTAGGGTCAGGGTTAGGGTTAGGATTAGGGTTAGAGTAAGGGTAAGGGTTAGCGTTAGGGTTAGGGTTAGGGTAAGGTTAAGGGTTAGGTTTAGGGTTAGGGTTAGTTTTAGGGTTAGTGTTAGGGTAAGGGTAAGTGTTAGGGTTAATGTTAGGTTTAGGGTAAGGGTTAGGGTTAGGGTTAGGGGTTAGGGTTAGTGTTATGGTTCGGTTAAGGGTTAAGGTTAGGGTTAGGGTTAGAATAAGGGTTAGGGTTAGGGTAAGGGTAAGTGTTAGGGTTAGGGTTTGGGTTAGGGTTAGGGTAAGGGTTAGGGTTAGGGTTTGGTTTAGCTGGTAGGGTTAGGGTTAGGGGTAGGGGTAGGGTTAGGGTAATGGTAAGGTTTAGGTTTAGGGTTAGGGTTAGGATTAGTTTTAGCGTTATGGTGAGGGTTAGGGTAAGGGCAAGGGTTAGGCTTAGGGATAAGCTTAGAGTTAGATTAAGCGTTAGGGTTAGGGGTTAGGGTTAGGGTTAGGGTTAGTGTAAGGGTTAGGTTTAGGGTTAGGTTTAGGTTAAGGGTTAGGGTTAGGTTTAGGGTAAGTGTTGGGTTAGGGTTAGGGTAAGTGTTAGGGCAAGGGTAAGGGTTAGGTTTAAGGTTAGGGTTAGGGTTAGGTGGTTGGGTTAGGGTTAGGGTTAGGGGTATGGTTAGGGTTAGGGTAAGCGTAAGGTTTAGGGTTAGGGTTAGGGTTAGGTTTAGGGTTAGAGTTAGCGTTAGGGTTAGGGTAAGGATAAGGTTTGGGTTAGGGGTAGGGTTAGGTTTAAGTTTAAGTTTAGGGTTAGGGTTAGGGTTAGGGTAAGGGTAATGGTTAGGGTTAGGTTTAGGGTTAGGATTAGGGTAAGTGTAAGGGTTAGGTTTAGGGTTATGGTTAGGGTTTGGGATTGGGTTTGGGTTAGGGTTTGGGTAAGGATAAGTGTTAGGGTTAGGTTTAGGTTTAGGTTTAGGGTTAAGGTAAGGGTTAGGGTGAGAGTAGGGTAAGTTTTAGGGTTAGGGTTAGGTTTAGGTTTAGGGTAAGGGTTAGGGTTTGGGTTAGGGTTAGGGTAAGGGTAAATGTTAGGGTTAGGATTATGTTTAGGGTTAGGGTTAAGGTTAGGGTTAGGATTAGTGTTACGGTTAGGGTTAGGGTTAGGGTAACGGTATGTGTTCGGGTTAAGGTTAGGGTTAGGGTTAGGGTTAGGGTTAGCTTTAGGGTAAGCGTAAGGGTTAGTGTTAGGTTAGGGTTAAGGTAAGGGTAAGGTTTAGGATTAGGGTAAGGTTGAGGTTTAGGGTTAGGATTGGGGTTAGGGTTAGGGTTAGGGTTAGTTTAAGGGTTACGGTTAGGTTTAGGGTAAGGGTAAGGGTTAGGGTTAGGGTAAGAGTTAGGGTTAGGTTTAGGGTTAGGGTTAGGGTAAGAGTAAAGGTTAGGGTTAGGATTAGCGTTAGGTTTAGGGTAATGTTTAGGGTTAGGGTTAGGGTTAGTTTTAGGGTTAGGGATAGGGTAAGCGTAAGGGTTAGGGTTAGGGTTAGGGTTTGGTTTAGGGTTGGGGGTAACGTTAGGTTTATGGTTAGGTTACGTTTAAGAATTATGGTTAGGGTTAGGGTTAGGGTTATGCTTAGGGTTAGGGTTAGGGTTAGGATTAGGTTTAGGTTTAGGGTTAGAGTTAGGGTTAGGGTTAGTGTTAGTGTAAGGTAATGTGTTAGGGTTAGGGTTAGGGTTAGGGTAAGTGTTAGGGTTAGGGTTAGGGTTACGGTTAGGGTGAGGGCAAGGGTAAGGTTTAGGGTTAAAGTTAGGGTCAGGGTTAGGGTTAGGGTAAGGGTAAGGGTTAGGGTTAGGTTTAGGGTAAGGGTAAGGGTTAGATTTAGGGTTAGGGTTAGGTTTAGAGTTAGTGTTAGGGTAAGGGTAAGGGTTAGGGTTAGGGTTAGGGTTAGGGTAAGGGTTAGGGTTAGGGGTTAGGGTTAGTGTTAGTGTTAGATAAAGGTTTAGGGTTAGGGTTAGGGTTAGGATAAGGGTTAGAGTTAGGGTAAGGGTAAGTGTTAAGTTTAGGGTTAGGGTTAGGTTTAGGGTAAGGGTTATGGTTAGGGTTAGGTTTAGGTGGTAGGGTAAGGGTTTGGGTTAGGGTTAGTGTTAGGGTTAGGGTAAGGGTAAGGATTATTGTTAGGTTTAGTGTTAGGGTAAGGGTAAGGGTTAGGTTTAGGGTTTGGGTTAGGTTTAGAGTTAGTGTTAGGGTAAGGGTAAGGGTTAGGGTTAGGGTTAATGTAAGGGTTAGGGTTAGGTGTTAGGGTTAGTGTTAGGGTTAGGTTAAGGGTTAGGGTTAGGGTTAGGGTTAGGATAAGGGTTACGGTTAGTGTAAGGGTTAGGGCAAGGGTTAGGGTTAGGGTTAGGGTTAGGTTAGGGTTAGGGTTAGGGTTAGGGTTAGGGTAAGGGTTAGGGTTAGGGTTAGGTTTAGGTGGTAGGGTTAGGGTTAGGGCTAGGTTAGGGTTAGGGTTATGGTAAGGGTAAGAGTTAGGGTTAGGATTAGTTTTAGGGTTAGGGTTAGGGTAAGGGAAAGGGTTAGGGTTAAGGTTAGGATTAGGGTTAAGGTTAGGGTTAGGGTTAGGTTTAGGTTTAGGGTTAGGGTTAGGGTTAGGGTAAGGGCAAGGTTTAGGCTTAGGGTTAAGTTTAGGGTTAGGGTTAGGTTTCGGGTTAGGTTAAAGTTAGGGTTAGGGTAAGGGTAAGGGTTAGGGTTAGGGTTAAGGTTAGGGTTAGGGTTAGGGTTAGGGTAAGGGTTAGGGTACGTTAGGGTAGGGGTAGGGTTAGTGTTAGTTTAGGGTTAGAGTTAGGTTAGGGTTAGGTTAAGGGTAAGGGTTAGGGTTAGGGTTAGATTTAAGGTTAGTTTAAGGGTTAGGGTTAGGGTTAGAGTGAGATTTAGGGTTGATTAAGGGTAAGGGTTATGGTTAGGGTTAGGGTTAGGGTTAGGTTAAGGGGTGGGTTAGGGTTAGGGTTAGGGAAATGGTTAGGGTTAGGGTTAGGGTTAGGGTAAGGGTAAGGTTTAGAGTAAGGGTTAGGGTTAAGGTTAGGTTAAGGGTAAGTGTAAGTGTTAGGGTTAGGGTTAGGTTTAGCGTTAGGGTAAGCATAAGGGTTAGGATTAGGGTTAGGGTTAGGTTTAGGGTTAGGGTTAAGTTCAGGGTTAGGGTTAGGGTAAGGATAAATGTTAGAGTTAAGGTTAGGGTTAGGGTTAAGTTTAGGGTGAGAGTAAGGGTAAGGGTTAGGTTTAAGATTAGGATTAGGGTTAGGGTAAGGGTTAGGGTTAGGGTTAGGGTTTGGGTTAGGTTTAGTGTTGGGGTTAAAGTTAGGGTTAGGGTTAGGGTAAGGGTAAGGGTTAGGTTAGGGTTAGAGTTAGGGCTAAGGTTAGGGTTAGGGTTAGGTTTAGGGTTAGGATTAGGGTTATGGTTGGGGTAAGGTTTAGGGATACGGTTAGGGTTAGGGTTAGGGTAAGGGTAAGGATTAGGGTTAGAGTTAGGGTCAGGGTTAAGGTTAGGGTTAGGGTTAGGGTTAGAGTGAGGTTTAGGGTTAGGGTTAGGGGTTAGGCTTAGGGTTAGGGTAAGGGTAATGGGTAGGGTTAGGGTTAGGATTGTTTAAGGGTTAGGGTTAGGTTTAGGGTAAGGGTAAGGATTAGGGTTAGGGTAAGGGTTAGGGTTAGGGTTAGGTTTAGGGTTAGTTTAAGGGTTAGAGTTAGGTTTAGTGTAAGGGTAAGGGTTAGGGTTAGGGTAAGAGTTAGGGTTAGGATTCGGGTTAGGGTTAGGGTTAGGGTAAGGATAAGGGTTAGGGTTAGGATTAGTGTTAGAGTTAGGGTAATGGTTAGGGTTAGGGTTAGGTTTAGGTTAGAGATAGGGCAATAGTAAGGGTTAGGATTAGGGTTAGGTTTAGGGTTGGGGTTAAGGTTAGGGTTAGGGTTAGGGTTAGGGTAAGGGTAAGGGTTATGGTTAGGATTAGTTTTAGGGTTAGGGTTAGGGTTAGGGTTAGGGTTAGGTTTAGGGTTAGATTAGGGTTAGGGCTAGGGTTAGGGTAAGGTTATGTGTTAGGGTTAGGTTTAGGGTTAGGGTTAAGGTTAGGGTTAGGATTAGGGTTAGGGTTAGGGTTAAGGTTAGGGTTAGGGTTAGGGTTAGTGATGGCGTAAGGGTTAGGGTTAGAGTTAGGGTAAGGTTTAGGGTTAGGGTTAGGGTTAGGGTTAGAGTTAGGTTTAGGGTTAGGGTTAGGGTTACGGGTTAGGCTTAGGGTTAGGGTTAGGTTTAGGGTTACGGTAAGGGTTAGGGTAAGGGTTAGGGTTAGGCTTAGGTTTAGTTTAAGGGTTAGGGTTAGGGTTAGGGTAAGGGTAGGGTATACGGTTAGGGTAAGAGTTAGGGTTTGGTTTAGGGTTAGAGTTAGGTTTAGGGTAAGGGTAAGGGTTATGGTTAGGATTAGGTTTATGGTTAGGGTAATGGTTAGGTTTAGGGTTAGGGTTAGGTTTAGGGTAAGGATAAGTGATAGGGTTAGGTTACGGGTTAGGGTTACGGTTAGGGTTAGGATAAGTGTTAGGGTTAGGGTAAGGGTAAGTGTTAGGGTTAGGGTTAGGGTTAGGTTTAGGTTGTAGTTTTAGGGTTAGGATTAGTCGTAGGGTTAGGGTTAGGGTAAGGGTAAGGGTGAGGGTTAGGGTTAGGGTTAGGATTGGTTTTAGGGTTAGGGTTAGGGTTAGGGTAAGGGCAAGGGTTAGGCTAAGGGTTAAGGTTAGAGTTAGATTAAGGGTTAGGGTTAGGGTTTAGGGTTAGGGTTAGGGTTAGTGTAAGGGTTAGGGGTAGGTTTAGGTTAAGGGTAAGGGTTAGGGTTAGGTTTAGGGTAAGTGTTAGGGTTAGGGTTAGGTTTAGGGTTAGTGTTAGGGTAAGGGTTAGGGTTAGGGATAGGGTTAACGTAAGGGTAATGTTAGGTTTAGGGTTAGGGTTAGGGTTAGGGTAAGTGGTAGGGTAAGGGTTAGGGTTAGGGTTAAGTTTAGGGTTGGGGTTAAGTTTATGGTTAGTGTTATTGTAAGGGCAAGGTTTAGGGTTAGGGTTAGCGTGAGGGTAAGTGTTAGGGTTAGGGTTAGGGGAAGGGTTAGGGTTAGGTTTAGGGTTAGGTTTAGGGTAAGTGTAAGGTTTAGGTTTAGGGTTATGGTTAGGGTTACGGATTGGGTTAGGGTTAGGGTTTGGGTAATGATAAGTGTTAGGGTTAGGGTTAGGGTTAGTTTTAGGGTTATGGTTATGGTTAGGATTAGTGGCAGGTTTAGGGTTAGGTTTAGGGTAAGCGCAAGGGTAAGTGTTAGGGTTAGTGTTAGGGTTAGGGTTAGGATTAGGGTTAGGATTAGGTTAAGGTTAGGGTTAGGGTTAAGGTAGGGTAAGGGTTAGGTTTAGAGTTAGGGTAAGGGTTAGGGTTACGGTTAGGGTTAGGGTTAGGTTTAGAGATAGGTTTAGGTTTAGGTTTAGGGTTTAGGCCTAGGGTTAGGGTTAGGGTAAGGGTTAGGGTTAGGTTTAGGGTTAGGGTAGTGGTTAGGTTTAGGGTTAGGGTTTGGTTTAGGGTTGGGGTTAAGGTTAGGGTTAGGGTTAGGGTTAGTGTTAGGGTAAGGGTAAGGGTTATGGTTAGGATTAGGGTTAGGGTTAGGGTTACGGTTAGGTTTAGGGTTAGATTAGCGTTAGGGCTAGGGTTAGGGTTAGGTTATGTGTTAGGGTTAGGTTTAGGGTTAGGGTTAAAGTTAGGGTTAGGATTAGGGTTAGGGTTAGGTTTAAGGTTAGGGTTAGGGTTAGGGTTAGTGTTGGGGTAAGGGTTAGGGTGAGAGTTAGGGTAAGGTTTAGGATTAGGTTTAGGGTTAGGGTTAGAGTTAGGTTTAGGGTTAGGGTTAGGGTTTAGGCTTAGGGTTAGGGTTAGGTTTAGGGTTAGGGTAAGGGTTAGGGTAAGGGTTAGGGTTAGGCTTAGGTTTAGTTTAAGGGTTAGGGTTAGGTTTAGGGTAAGGGTAAGGGTTATGGTTAGGATTAGGTTTAGGTTTAGGGTAATGGTTAGGTTTAGGGTTAGGGTTAGGTTTAGGATTAGGGTACGTTTAAGGATTAGGATTAGGGTTAGGGTTAGGGTTAGGATTAGGGTTAGGTTTAGGGTTAGGGTTAGGATTAGGGTGCGGTTAGGGTAAGGTTATGTGTTAGGGTTAGGGTTAGGTTTAGGGTAAGTGTTAGGATTAGGTTAAGGGTAAGGGTTAGGTTAAAGTTATGTTCAGGGTTAGGGTGAGGGTTAGGGTAAGGGTAAGGTTAAGGGTTAGCGTTAGACTTAGGGTTAGGGTAAGGGTAAGGGTTAGGTTTAGGGTTTGGGTTAGTTTTATGGTTAGTGTTAGGGTAAGGGTAGGGGTTAGGGTTAGGGTTAGGTTTAGGGTAAGGGTTAGGGTTAGGGGTTAGGATTAGTGTTAGGGTTAGGTTAAGGGTTAGGGTTAGGGTTAGGATAAGTGTTAGGGTTAGGGTAAGGGTAATTGTTAGGGTTAGGGTTAGGGTTAGGGTTAGGGTAAGGGCAAGTGTTAGGCTAAGCGTTAAGGTTAGAGTTAGATTAAGGGTTAGGGTTAGGGTTTAGGGTTAGGGTTAAGGTTAGTGTAAGGGTTAGGGGTAGGTTTAGGTTAAGGGTAAGGGTTAGGGTTAGGTTTAGGGTAAGTGTTAGGGTTAGGGTTAGGGTTAGGGTAAGTGTTAGGGTTACCGTTAGGGTTAGGGTTACGGTCAGGGTGAGGGTAAGGGTAAGGTTTAGGGTTAAAGTTAGGGTTAGGGTTAGGGTTAGGTTTAGGGTGAGGGTAAGAGTAAGGGTTAGGTTTAGGGTTAGGGTTAGATTTAGAGTTAGTGTTAGGGTAAGGGTAGGGGTTAGGGTTAGGGTTAGTGTTAGGGTAAGGTTTAGGGTTAGGGGTTAGGGTTAGTATTAGGGTTAGGTTAAGGGTTAGGGTTAGGGTTAGGGTTAGGGTTAGGATAAGGGTTAGGGTTAGGGTAAGCGTAAGTGTTAGGTTTATGGTTAAGGTTAGTGTTAGGGTAAGGGTTAGGGTTAGGGTTAGGTTTAGGTGGTAGTGTTAGGGTTTGGGTTAGGGTTAGGGTTAGGGTTAGAGTAAGGGTAAGGGTTAGGGTTCGGTTTAGGGTTAGAGTAAGGGTAAGGGTTAGGTTTAGGTTTAGGTTCAGGGTTAGGGTTAGGGTTAGGGTTAGGGTTAGGGTAAGGGTAAGGATTAGCGTTAGATTTAGGGTTAGGGTAAGGGTTAGGGTTAGGGGATAGGGTTAGTGTTAGGGTTATGTTAATGGTTAGGATTATGGTTAGGATAAGGGTTAGGGTATAGGGTAAGGGTAAGTGTTAGGTTTAGGGTTAGGGTTAGGGTTAGGGTAAGGGTTAGGGTTAGGGTTAGTTGTAGGTGGTAGGGTTAGGGTTAGGGTTAGGGTTAGGGTAAGGTTAGGGTAAGGTTAAGGGTTAGGGTTAGGATTAGTTTTAGGGTTAGGGTTAGGATAAGGGTAAGGGTTAGGGTTAGGTTTAGGGTTAAAGTTAATGTTAGGGTTAGGGTTATTGTAGGGTTTAGGGTTATGGTTAGGGTAAGGGTAAGGGTTAGGGTTAGGGTTAGGGTTAGGTTTAGGGTTAGGGTTAGGGTAAGAGCAAGGTTTAGGCTTAGGGTTAAGGTTAGGGTTAGTACTAGGTTTAGGGTTAGGTTAAGGTTAGGGTTAGGTAAGGGTAAGGGTTAGGGTTAGGGTTAGGGTTAGGGTTATGGTTTGGGTAACGGGTAAGGTAGGTTAGGTTAAGGGTTAGGGTTAGTGTTAGGTTAGGGTTAGAGTTAGGTTAGGGTTAGATTAAGGGTAATGGTTAGGGTTAGGGTTAGGGTTAGTTTAAGGCTTAGGGTTAGCGTTAGTGTTATAGTGAGATTTAGGGTTGATTAAGGGTAAGGGTTATGGTTAGGGTTAGGGTTAGGTTAAGGGTTAGGGTTAGGGTTAGGGTTAGGGAAAGGGTTAGGGTTAGGGTTAGTGTAGGGTTTAGTGCAAGGATAAGTGTTAGTGTTAGGGTAGGTTTAGGATAAGGGTAAGGATTAGGGTTAGGATTAGGGTTAGGGTTACAGGTTAGGGTTAGGGTTATGGTTAGGGTGAGGGTTAATTTTAGGGTTAGAGTTAGGATAAGGGTAAGGGTTAGGGGTAGGGGTAGGGTTAGTGTTAGTGTTAGGTTTAGGGTTAGTGTTAGGATAAGGGCAAGGGTTAGGGTTAGGGTTGGGGTTAAGGTTAGGCTTAGGATTAGGGTTCGGGATAGGGTTAAGTTTAGGGTTAGGGTTAGGGTTAGGGTTAGGGTAAGGGTTAGGGTGAGAATTAGGGTAAGGGTTAGGGTTAGGGTTAGGGTTAGGGTTAGGTTTACGGTTAGGTTAAGGTTAGGGTGAGGGTAAGGGGAAGGGTTAGGTTTAGGGTTAGGATTAGGGTTAACGTTAGGGTTAGGGTTAGGTTTAGGGTTTGGTTAAGGTTAGGGTTAGGGTAACGGTAAGGGTTAGGGTTAGCGTTAGTGTTAGGGTTAGGGTTAAGGTTAGGGTTAGGGTTAGGGTTAGGGTAAGAGTTAGGGTAGGTTAGGGTAAGGTTTAGGGTTAGTGTTAGGTTAGGGTTTGAGTTAGGTTAGGGTTAGGTTAAGGGTAAGTGTTAGGGTTAGGTTTAGGGTTAGTTTAATGGTTAGGGTTAGGGTTAGGTTTAGAGTGAGATTTAGGGTTGGTTAATGGTAAGGGTTATGGTTAGGGTTAGGGATAGGGATAGGTTAAGGTTTAGGGTTAGGGTTAGGGAAAGGGTTAGGGTTAGGGTTAGGGTAAGGGTAAGGGTTAGGGTTAGGGTTAGGGTAAGGGTTAGGGTTACGGTTACCTTTAGGGTTAGTTTAAGGGTTAGAGTTAGGTTTAGGGTAAGGGTAAGGGTTAGCGTTAGGGTAAGATTTAGGGTTAGGTTTAGGGTTAGGGTTAGGGTAAGGGTAAGGGTTAGAGTTAGGATTATTGTTAGGGTTAGGGTAATGGTTAGGGTTAGGGTTACGGTTAGGTTTAGGTTAGGGATAGGGTTAGGGTTAGGGTAAGGTTATGTGTTAGGGTGGGGTTAGGGTTTGGGTTAGGGTTAAGGTTAGGGTGAGGATTAGGGTTAGATTAGGGTTAGGGTTAGGGTTAGGGTTAGGGTTAGGGTAAGGTTATGTGTTAGGGTAGGGTTAGTGTTTGGGTTAGGGTTAAGGTTAGGATTAGGGTGAGAGTAAGGGTAAGGTTTAGGGTTAGGGTTAGGTTTAGGTTTAGGGTAAGGGTTAGGGTTAGGGTTAGGGTAAGGGTAAGGGTAAATGTTAGGGTTAGGATTATGTTTAGGGTTAGGGTTAAGGTTAGGGTTAGGATTTGTGTTACGGTTAGGGTTAGGGTTAGGGTAACGGTATGTGTTCGGGGTAAGGTTAGGGTTAGGGTTAGGGTTAGGGTTAGCTTTAGGGTAAGCGTAAGGGTTAGTGTTAGGTTAGGGTTAAGGTAAGGGTAAGGTTTAGGATTAGGGTTAGGTTGTGGTTTAGGGTTAGGATTGGGGTTAGGGTTAGGGTTAGGGTTAGTTTAAGGGTTACGGTTAGGTTTACTTTAAGGGTAAGGGTTAGGGTTAGGGTAAGAGTTAGGGTTAGGTTTAGGGTTAGGGTTAGTGTAAGAGTAAAGTTAGGGTTAGGATTAGCGTTAGGTTTAGGGTAATGTTTAGGGTTAGGGTTAGAGTTAGTTTTATGGTTAGGGATAGGGTAAGCGTAAGGGTTAGGGTTAGGGTTAGGGTTTGGTTTAGGGTTGGGGGTAAAGTTAGGTTTAGGGTTAGGTTACGTTTAAGGATTATGGTTAGGGTTAGGGTTAGGGTTATGCGTAGGGTTAGGGTTAGGGTTAGGATTAGGGTTAGGTTTAGGGTTAGGTTTAGGGTTAGGGTTAGTGTTAGTGTAAGGTAATGTGTTAGGGTTAGGTTTAGGGTTAGGGTAAGTGTTAGGGTTAGGGTTAGGGTTACGGTTAGGGTGAGGGCAAGGGTAAGGTTTAGGGTTAAAGTTAGGGTCAGGGTCAGGGTTAGGGTTAGGGTAAGGGTAAGGGTTAGGGTTAGGTTTAGGGTAATGGTAAGGGTTAGGTTTAGGGTTAGGGTTAGGTTTAGAGTTAGTGTTAGGGTAAGGGTAAGTGTTAGGGTTAGGGTTAGGGTTAGGGTAAGGATTAGGGTTAGGGGTTCTGGTTAGTGTTAGTGTTAGGTAAAGGTTTAGGGTTAGGGTTAGGGTTAGGATAAGGGTTAGAGTTAGGGTAAGGGTAAGTGTGAGGTTTAGGGTTAGTGTTAGGTTTAGGGTAAGGGTTATGGTTAGGGTTAGGTTTAGGTGGTAGGGTAAGGGTTTGGGATAGGGTTAGGGTTAGGGTTAGGGTAAGGGTAAGGATTATTGTTAGGTTTAGTGTTAGGGTAAGGGTAAGGGTTAGGTTTAGGGTTTGGGTTAGGTTTAGAGTTAGTGTTAGGGTAAGGGTAAGGGTTAGGGTTAGGATTAGTGTAAGGGTTAGGGTTAGGTGTTAGGGTTAGTGTTAGGGTTAGGTTAAGGGTTAGGGTTAGGGTTAGGGTTAGAATAAGGGTTAGGGTTAGGTTAAGGGTTAGGGTAAGGGTTAGGTTTAGGGTTAGGGTTAGGTTAGGGTTAGGGTTAGGGTTAGGGTAAGGGTTAGGGTTAGGGTTAGGTTTAGGTGGTAGGGTTAGGGTTAGGGCTAGGGTTAGGGTTAGGGTTAGGGTAAGGGTAAGAGTTAGGGTTAGGATTAGTTTTACGGTTAGGGTTAGGGAAAGGGAAAGGGTTAGGGTTAAGGTTAGGATTAGGGTTAAGGTTAGGGTTAGGGTTAGGGTTAGGTTTAGGTTTAGGGTTAGGGTTAGGGTAAGGGCAAGGTTTAGGCTTAGGGTTAAGGTTAGGGTTAGGGTTAGGTTTCGGGTTAGGTTAAAGTTAGGGTTAGGGTAAGGGTATGGGTTAGGGTTAGGGTTAAGGTTAGGGTTAGGGTTAGGGTTAGGGTAAGGGTTAGGGTACGTTAGGGTATGGGTTAGGGTTAGTGTTAGTTTAGGGTTACAGTTAGGTTAGGGTTAGGTTAAGGGTAAGGGTTAGCGTTAGGGTTAGATTTAAGGTTAGTTTAAGGGTTAGGGTTAGGGTTAGAGTGAGATTTAGGGTTGATTAAGGGTAAGGGTTTTGGTTAGGGTTAGGGTTAGGTTAAAGGGTAGGGTTAGGGTTAGGGTTAGGGAAATGGTTAGGGTTAGGGTTAGGGTTAGGGTAAGGGTAAGGTTTAGAGTAAGGGTTAGGGTTAAGGTTAGGTTAAGGGTAAGTGTAAGTGTTAGGGTTAGGGTTAGGTTTAGGGTAAGGGTAAGGTTTAGGGTTAAGGTTAGGGTTAGGGTTAGGGTTAGCGTTAGGGTTAGGGTTAGGGTTAGGTTTAGCGTTAGGGTAAGCATAAGGGTTAGGATTAGGGTTAGGGTTAGGTTTAGGGTTAGAGTTAGCGTTAGGGTTAGGGTAAGGATAAGGGTTAAGGTTAGGGTTAGGTTTAGGGTTACGGTTAGGGTTAGGGTAGGGTTTAGTGTAAGGGTAAGTGTTAGTGTTAGGGTTAGGTTTAGGATAAGGGTAAGGATTAGGGTTAGGTTTAGGGTTAGGGTTACAGGTTAGGGTTAGGGTTATGGTTAGGGTGTGGGTTAGGTTTTGGGTTAGGTTTAGTATAAGGGTAAGGGTTAGGGTTAGGGTTTGTGTTAGGGTTAGTGTTAGGTTTAGGGTTAGGGTTAGGGTAAGGGCAAGGTTTAGGGTTAGGGTTGGGGTTAAGTTTAGGTTTAGGATTAGGGTTAGGGTTAGGGTTAAGGTTAGGTTTAGGGTTAGGGCTAGGGTTAGGGTTAGGGTAAGGGTTAGGGTTAGAATTATGGTAAGGGTTAGGTTTAGAGTTAGGGTAAGGGTTAGGGTTAGGGTTAGGGTTAGGGTTAAGGTTAGGTTTAGGGTTAGGGTTAGGTTTAGGGATAGCTTTAGGTTTAGGGTTAGGTTAAGGTTAGGTTTATGGTAAGGGAAGGGTTAGGGTTAGAGTTAGGCTTAGGGTTAAGGTTAAGGTTAGGGTTAGGTTTAGGGTTAGGGTTAGGTTTAGGGTAAGGGTAAGGGTAAGGGTTAGGGTTAGGGTTAGGGTTAAGGTTAGGGTTAGGGTTAGGGTTAGGGTAAAGGTTAGGGTTGGTTAGGGTAAGGTTTAGGTTTAGTGTTAGGTTAGGGTTAGTGTTAGGTTAGGGTTAGGTTAAGGGTAAGGATTAATGTTTGGGTTAGTTTAAGGGTTAGGTTTAGGGTTAGAGTGTGATTTAGGGTTGGTTAATGGTAAGGGTTAGGGTTAGGGTTAGGGTTAGGTTAAGGGTTAGGGTTAGGGTTAGGGTTACGGAACGGGTTAGGGTTAGGGTTAGGGTAACGGTTAGGTTTAGGGTTAGGGTTAGGGTAAGTGTTAGCGTTAGGGTTAGGGTTAGGGTTAGGGTTAGGGTAAGGGTAAGGTTTAGGGTTAGGGTTAGGGTTAAGGTTAGGGTAAGGGTAAGGGTAAGGGTAAGTGTTAGGGTTAGGGTTAGGTTTAGGGTAAGGGGAAGGGTTAGGGTTAAGTTTAGGGTTAGGGTTAGGTTTAGGGTTAGGGTTAGGGTTAGGGTTAGCGTTAGGGTAAGCGTAAGGGTTAGGGTTAGGGTTAGGGTTAGGTTTCGGTTTGGAGTTAGCGTTAGGGTTAGGGTAAGGATAAGGGTTAGGGTAAGGGTTAGGGTTAGGGTTAGGGTTAGTGTTAGGGTTAGTTTAAGGGTTAGGTTTAGGGTTAGGGTTAGGATAAGTGTTAGGGTTAGTATTAGGGTAAGTGTTAGGTTAGGGTTAGGGTTAGGGTAAGTGTAAGGGTTAGGGTTAGGGTTAGGATTAGTTTTAGGGTTAGGGTCAGGATAAGGGTTAGGGTTAGGGTTAGGATTAGTTTTAGGGTTAGGTTCAGGGTAAGGATAAGGTTAGGGTTAGCGTTAGGGTTAAGGTTAGTGTTAGGGTTAGGGTTTGGTTTAGGGTTAGGGTTAGGGTTAGGGTTAGGGTTAGGGTAAGGGTTAGGGTTAGGGTTAGGATTAGGGTTAGGGTTAGGGTAAAGTTTAGGATTAGGGTTAGGTTTAGAGTTAGTGATAGGGTAAGGGTAAGGGTTATGGTTAGGGTTAGGTTTAGGGTTGCGGTTAAGTTTAGGTTTAGGGTTACGTTATGTTTAAGGATTAGGGTAGGGTTAGGGTTAGGGTTATGCATAGGGTTAGGTTAAGGTTAGGATTACGGTTAGGTTTAGGGTTAGGGTTTGTGTTAGGGTTAGGGTTAGGGTAAGGTTATGTGTTAGGGTTAGGGTTAGGGTTAGGCTTTGGGTTAGGGTTACTGGAAGTGTTAGGGTTAGGGTTAGGGTTACTGTTTGGGTTAGGGTAAGGGTAAGGGTTAGGGTTAAAGTTAGGGTCAGGGTTAGGGTTAGGGTTAGGGTAAGGGTAAGGGTTAGGGTTAGGGTTAGGTTTAGAGTAAGGGTAACCGTTAGGTTTAGGGTTAGGGTTAGGTTTAGGGTTAGGGTTAGGGTAAGGATAAATGTTAGAGTTAAGGTTAGGGTTAGGGTTAGGGTTAAGTTTAGGGTGAGGGTAAGGGTAAGGGTTAGCGTTAGGGTAAGAGTTAGGGTTAGGTTTAGGGTTAGGGTTAGGGTAAGGGTTAGAGTTAGGGTTAGGGTTAGGTTTAGTGTTGGGGTTAAGGTTAGGGTTAGGGTTAGGGTAAGGGTAAGGGATAGGTTAGGGTTAGGGTTAGGGCTAAGGTTAGGGTTAGGGGTAGGTTTAGGGTTAGGATTAGGTTTACGGTTGGGGTAAGGTTTAGGGTTAGGGTTAGGGTAAGGGTAAGGGTAAGGGTTAGGGTTAGAGTTAGGGTCAGGGTTAGGGTTAGGGTTAGGGTTAGGGTTAGGGTTAGAGTTAGGTTTAGGGTTAGGGTTAGGTGTTAGGCTTAGGGTTAGGGTAAGGGTAAGGGTTAGGGTTAGGGTTAGGATTGTTTAATGGTTAGGGTTAGGTTTAGGGTAAGGGTAAGGGTTAGGGTTAGGGTAAGGGTTAGGGTTAGGGTTAGGTTTAGGGTCAGTTTAAGGGTTAGAGTTAGGTTTAGGGTAAGGGTAAGGGTTAGGGTTAGGGTAAGAATTAGGGTTAGGTTTAGGGTTAGGGTTAGGGTTAGGGTAAGGGTAAGGGTTAGGGTGAGGATTAGTGTTAAGGTTAGAGTAATGGATAGGGTTAGGGTTAGGTTTAGGTTAGGGATAAGGCAATATTAAGGGTTAGGGTTAGGGTTAGGTTTAGGGTTTTGGTTGAGGTTAGGTTTAGGGTTAGGGTACTTTTAAGGATTAGGGTTTGGGTTAGGGTTAGGGTTATGCTTAGGGTTAGGGTTAGGATTAGGGTTAGATTAGGGTTAGGGTTCGGTTTAGGGTAAGGTTATGTGTTAGGGTTAATGTTAGGGTTAGGGTAAGTGTTAGGGTTAGGGTAAGGGTAAGGGTTAGGGTTAAAGTTAGGTTCAGGTTTAGGGTTAGGGTTAGGGTTAGGGTAAGGGTAAGGGTTAGCGTTAGATTTATGGTTAGGGTAAGGGTAAGGGTTAGGTTTAGGGTTAGGGTTAGGTTTAGGGTTAGTGTTAGGGTAAGGTAAGTGTTAGGGTTAGGGTTAGGTTTAGGGTAAAGGTTTGGGTTAGGGGTTAGGATTAGTGTTAGGGTTAGGTTAAGGTTTAGGGTTTGGGTTAGGGTTAAGGTAAGGGTTAGGGTTAGGGTAAGGGTAAGTGTTAGGGTTAGGGTTAGGTTTAGGGTTAGGGTAAGGGTTAGGGTTAGGTTTAGGATTAGGGGTAGGGTTAGGGTTAGGGTAAGGGTAAGAGTGAGGGTTAGGGTTAGGGTTAGGTTTAGTTTTAGGGTTAGGATTAGGGTTATGGTAAAGGCTAGGGTTAAGCTTAGGGTTAAGTTTAGAGTTAGATTAAGGGTTAGGGTTAGGGGTTAGGGGTTAGGGTTTGGGTTAGGGTTAGGGTTAGTGTAAGGGTTAGGGTTAGGGTTAGGTTTAGGTTAAGGGTTAGTGTTAGGGTTAGGTTTAGGGTAAGTGTTAGGGTTAGGGTTAGGGTTAGTGTTAGGGTAAGGATTAGGGTTAGGGTTAGGGTTAGTGTAAGGGTAAGTGTTAGCGTTAGGGTTAGGGTTAGGGTTATGGTTAGGGTAAGTGTTAGGGTAAGGGTTAGGGTTAGGGTTAAGTTTAGGGTTGGGGTTAATTTTATGGTTAGTGTTATTTTAAGGGCAAGGGTTAGGGTTAGCTTTAGCGTTAGGGTAAGTGCTAGGGTTAGTGCTAGGTTTAGGGTTAGGGTAAGTGTTAGGGTTAGGTTTAGGGTTAGGGTAAAGGTAAGGGTTAGGGTTAGGGTTAGGGTTAGGGTTAGGATTAGGTTTAGGGTTAGGGTAAGGGTCAGGGTAAGGATAATTGTAAGGGTTAGAGTTAGGTTAGGGGTAGGGTAAGGGTTAGTTTTAAGGGTAGGGTAAGGGAAAGGTTTAAGGTCAGGGTTAGGGTTAAGGTTAGGGTAAGGGTAAGGTTAAGTGTTAGGGTTAGGGTTAGGTGTAGGGTAAGGGTAAGGGTTAGGGTTAATGTTAGGGTTAGGGTTAGGTTTAGGGTTAGGGTTCGGGTTGTTAGGTTTAGCGTTAGGGTAAGCGTAAGTGTTAGGTTAGGGTTAGGGTTAGGTTTAGGGTTAGAGTTAGCGTTAGGTTTAGGGTAAGTATAAGGGTTAGGGTTAGGGTTAGGGTTGGGTTTAAGGTTAAGGTTAGGGTTAGGGTTAGGTTTAGGGTTAGGGTTAGGTTAAGGAAACGGTTAGGTTTACGGTTATGGTTAGGGTTAGGGATTGGTTTAGGGTTACGGTTTGATAAGGATAAGTGTTAGGGTTAGGGTTAGGGTTAGGGTTAGGGTTAGAGTAAGGGTTAGGGTTAGGGTTAGAGTTAGGGTTAGGGAAAGGGTAAGAGTTAGGTTTAGGATTAGGTTTAGGGTTGGGGTTAATGTTAGGGTTAGGTTTAGGGTTACGGTTAGGGTTAGAGTTAGGGTAACGGTATGTGTTCGGGTTAGGTTTAGGGTTATTGTTAGGGTTAGGGTTAGCGTTAGGGTAAGCGTAAGGGTTAGTGTTATGGTTAGGTTTAAGTTAAGGGCAATGTTTAGGGTTAGGGTTAGGCTTAGGTTTAGGGTTAGGGTTAGGGTTAGGGTAAGGGTAAAGTTTAGGGTTAGGGTTAGGTTGAGGGTTAGGGTAAGGGTAAGGGTTATGGTTAGGGTTAGGGTAAGGGTTAGGGTTAGGGTTAGGGTTAGGGTATGGTTTAGGGTAAGGGTAAGTGTTAGTGTTAGGGTTAGGTTTAGGATAAGGGTAAGGATTAGGGTTAGGTTTAGTGTTAGGGTTAGAGGTTAGGGTAAGGGTTAGGATTAAGGTGAGGGTTAGCTTTTGGGTTAGGGTTAGGTTAAGGGTAAGTGTTAGGGTTAGGGTTAGGGTTAGGGTTAGTGTTAGGTTTAGGGTTAGGGTTAGGGTAAGGGAAAGGGTTAGGATTAGGTTTAGGGTTAAGGTTAGGGTTAGGATTAGGGTCAGGTTTAGGGTTAAGGTTAGGGTTAGGGTTAGGTTTGGATTTAGGTTTAGGTTTAGGGTTAGGGGTTAGGCCTAGGTTTAGGGTTAGGGTAAGGGTTAGGGTTAGGGTTAGGTTGAGGGTTAGGTTTAGGGTTAGGGTTAGGGTAAGGGTAAGGGTTAAGGTTAGGGTTAGGTTTAGGTTTAGTGTTAGATTTAGGGTTAGGGTTAGGGTAAGGGCAAGTGTTAGGGTTAGGGTTAGGGTTAAGGTTAGGGTTAGGGTTAGGGTTAGGGTGAAGGTTAGGGTTAGTGTTAGGTTTAGGTTAAGGGTAAGGGGTAGTGTTAGGGTAAGGGTTAGGGTTAGGGTTAGGGTTAGTTTAAGGGTTCGGGTTAGGTTTAGGGAAAGGGTAAGGTTTAGGGTTAGGGTAAGAGTTAGGTTAGGTTTAGGGTTAGGGTTAGGGTTAGGATTAGGGTTAGGGTTAGTTTAAGGGTTAGGGTTAGGTTTAGGGTAAGGGTAAGGGTTAGGGTTAGGGCAAGAGTTAGGGTTAGGTTTAGGGTTAGGGATAGGGTTAGGGTAAGGGTAAGGGTTAGGGTTAGGATTCGGGTTAGGTTTAGGGTAATGGTTTGGGTTAGGGTTAGGATTAGGTTTAGGGTTAGGGATAGGGTAAGGGTAAGGGTTAGGGTTAGGATTAGGGTTTGGTTTAGGGTTAGGGTTAAGGTTAGGTTTAGGGTTAGGGTACGTTTAAGTATTAGGGTTAGGTTTAGGGTTAGGGTTATGCTTAGGGTTAGGGGTAGGGTTAGGATTAGGGTTAGGTTTAGGGTTAGGGTTAGGGTTAGTGTTAGTGTTAGGGTAAGGTTATGTGTTAGGGATAAGGTTAGGGTTAGGGTTAGGGTAAGGGTAAGGGTTAGGGTTAGGTTTAGGGTTAGAGTAAGGGTAAGGGTTAGGTTTAGGGTTAGGGTTAGGTTTAGGGTTAGGGTTAGGGTAAGGATAAATGTTAGAGTTAAGTTTAGGGTTAGGGTTATGGTTAAGTTTAGGGTGAGGGTAAGGGTAAGGGTTAGGGTTAAGATTAGGATTAGGGGTAGGGTAAGGTTTAGGGTTAGGGTTATGGTAAGGGTTAGGGTTAGGGTTTGGGTTAGGTTCAGTGTTGGGGTTAAGGTTAGGGTTAGGGTTAGGGTAAGTGTAAGGGTTAGGTTAGGGTTAGGGTTAGGGTTAAGGTTAGGGTTAGGATTAGGTTTAGGGTTTGGATTAGGGTTATGGTTGGGGTAAGGTTTAGGGATACGTTTAGGGTTAGGGTTAGGGTAAGGGTAAGGGTTAGGGTTAGAGTTAGGGTCAGGGTTAGGGTTAGGGTTAGGGTTAGAGTTAGGTTTAGGGTTAGGGTTAGGGGTTAGGCTTAGGGTTAGGGTAAGGGTAAGGCTGAGGGTTAGGGTTAGGATTGTTTAAGGCTTAGGGTTAGGTTTAGGGTAAGGGTAAGGGTTAGGGTTAGGGTCAGAGTTAGGGTTAGGTTTAGGGTTAGGGTTAGGTTTAGGGTAAGGGTAAGGGTTAGGGTTAGGATTAGTGTTAGGGTTAGGGTAATGGTTAGGGTTAGGGTTAGGTTTAGGTTAGGGATAGGGCAATAGTAAGGGTTAGGGTTAGGTTTAGGTTTGGGGTTAAGGTTAGGGTTAGGGTTAGGGTTAGGGTAAGGGTAAGGGTTATGGTTAGGATTAGGTTTAGGGTTAGGGTTAGGGTTAGGGTTAGGGTTAGTTTTAGGGTTAGATTAGGGTTAGGGCTAGGGTTAGGGTAAGGTTATGTGTTAGGGTTAGGTTTAGGGTTAGGGTTAAGGTTAGGGTTAGGATTAGGTTTAGGGTTAGGGTTAAGGTTAGGGTTAGGGTTAGGGTTAGTGTTGGGGTAAGGGTTAGGGTTAGAGTTAGGGTAAGGTTTAGGGTTAGGGTAAGGGTTAGGGTTAGAGTTAGGTTTAGGGTTAGGGTTAGGGTTAGGGGTTAGGCTTAGGGTTAGGGTTAGGTTTAGGGTTAGGGTAAGGGTTAGGGTTAGGTTTAGTTTAAGGTTTAGGGTTAGGGTTAGGGTTAGGGTAAGGGTAAGGGTTAGGGTTAGGGTAAGAGTTAGAGTTTGGTTTAGGTTTAGGGTTAGGTTTAGGGTAAGGGTAAGGGTTATGGTTAGGATTAGCTTTAGGGTTAGGGTAATGGTTTGGTTTAGGGTTAGGGTTAGGTTTAGGGTTAGGGTACGTTTAAGGATTAGGATTAGGGTTAGGGTTAGGGTTAGGGTTATCCTTAGGGTTAGGGTTAGGGTTAGGATTAGGGTTAGGTTTAGGGTTAGGGTTAGGATTAGCGTATGGTTAGGGTAAGGTTATGTGTTAGGGTTAGGGTTAGGGTTAGGGTAAGTGTTAGGGTTAGGTTAAGGGTAAGGGTTAGGTTAAAGTTAGGTTCAGGGTTAGGGTTAGGGTTAGGATTGGGGTAAGGGTAAGGGTTAGCTTTAGATTTAGGGTTAGGGTAAGGGTAAGGGTTAGGTTTAGGGTTATGGTAAGGGTAAGGTTTATTTTTAGGGTTAGGGTTAGGTTTAGCTTTAGGGTTAGGGTAAGGATAAATGTTAGAGTTAAGGTTAGGGTTAGGGTTAGGGTTAAGTTTAGGGTGAGGGGAAGGGTAAGGGTTAGGGTTAAGATTAGGATTAGGGTTAGGGTAAGGTTTAGGGTTAGGGTTAGGGTAAGGGTTAGGGTTAGGGTTTGGGTTAGGTTTAGTGTTGGGGTTAAGGTTAGGGTTAGGGTAAGGGTAAGGGTAAGGGTTAGGTTAGGGTTAGGGTTAGGGCTAAGGTTAGGGTTAGGATTAGATTTAGGGTTAGGATTAGGGTTATGGTTGGGGTATGCGGCGAGCTCCTCCACCAGCGAGGAAGAACGACCACCACTCGAGGATTCTTCTCAAATCATACTTTATCGGAGAGCTTTTGATTGAAGGGGGAGCAGGAAGCGAAAATTCTTGGGCAGGGAAATGCAGCTGCTTACATACAATCAAGGAACCCGGGGTTTTTTGCCATTGGTCGCTCCATTGTCAGGGCCGTTTTACAACTCGGGATTGGTCAGGCCTCTGACGTCATACGCGCAGACTCAGAGGAAAGAGCAAACGCTCTGCATACACATACCAGATAAGGAGAACTAAGAGGTTGTTTTAGTGGCGGCCGCTCCGGCTCCCCACATCTCCCCCTTTCTTGTTTTGTTGCAGCAAGTCAACATACCTGTTGTGAAGAGAGTAGAGGTGCTGTCCTCCAAAGTAAAACTTGAGGTCCCATTCTAGAGGAGTGACCCAGGCGATCAACTCTGGATCCCTCCCCTTCAGGCCCTCTATCCCCTTTGTGGAGATGGGCTAGGGGCGCAGACCCATATGCTGACGCACATGCTCTCCTTAACCTGTTAGGGTCAGGAGTGGTACTTTGTCCAACATTTCACAACTCTTGGCTGCCTGTACTCCTATTCCTCGTGCAATAGACTAAGGTCTTGAGGGTGCAAAGGCAGTACAGGGCACTTTTAGTTGGTTTTTAAAGCTGCAAGCCAAATTTTGGGGAGAGTGTCCTTGCTCCAAGGCAGTGAGTGCATGAGCAATTAGTACTCTATCCCTTCTATTGTGAGATCTCATGCGACAGAGCAACCAGAGGCAAAAAATACAGGGCCCACAACAGGCTGCAACAAACACTCCCAGCCCAGCCCACTCCTTAACAAACGACAGGGAATTTTTTACCCAATCCAAAACTTGTCCTGCTGTTATTGTGATCCTGATCCTATTAACTAACATAATTTCTGATCTTAATTGAGTGGTTAGATTTTCAAACTGATCAGTCCATTGTCCTAGAAGCATTAGTCACGGGCATTGGTAATGGAAAGGTCTTCATCCGCGCCCACAAAATCCTCTCCTGGGCCATCACTGGATCTGCTAGTATTGCCACCAACATGAGAATAATCTTCATCGTCAGTGCCTTTCTCGGGTTCTCCTTCCACCTTTCGCGTCAATCGCAATGGGACCCAAAGCGGTGTTTCCTGCTCCTGTGGAAAAACACAAACAGCTCCCCTGGATCTCCTTACTACGGGATCCGGTCCGCACCAATTATTTGTAATAACATCCTTCCATTTAACCATCTCAGTTATAATTTTAGGGTTTTGGGCAGCATGTCTATCTGCTGCTGACTTATCATCACTATTTAAAATTTAAAAATTTAAAGTAAAAAGTGCAAGGGAAAGTCTTTCCCTGGGAGATGCTCCTTCCGCAATTCCCCCTTTCTGTTTTTGAAGTATTTCTTTTAATTTTTTGTTGGTTCTTTCCACAACTCCTTGTCCTTGCGGATTGTATGGTAACCCTGTTGTATGGGCTACTTGCATTTGCGCACAAAAGGCGCGGAAACCATGAGAAGTATAGGCAGGGCCATTATCAGTTTTTAAGTGAAGGGGTTTTCCCCAGGCCGCCCAGGCTTCTAAACAATGTACTTTTACATGGGAAACCTTTTCTCCTGCCAAGGGTGTGGCATGTACTATACCAGAATAGGTATCCACTGAGACATGTAAATATTTTAATTTTCCAAATTCCGCTAAATGAGTAACATCCATTTGCCATAGGGCATTTGGTTTTAAGCCTCTAGGGTTTATCCCCACATTAGGAGAGGGGAGAAAAATCACACAAGACTGACAGGCTTTAACAATATTTCGTGCCTCATGTCTGGTTATATTAAATTTTATTGTAAGAGTATTAGCAGGTACATGATATAACTGATGAAAAGTTTTTGCTGATTCTACAGAATCAATAGCTGTCAAAACCATGGCCCTAGTTGCCTGATCTACCTGGGCATTAGCCTTAGCCATGGGACCTGGCAACAAGGTATGAGCTCTCATGTGCCCTATATAAAAGGGATTCTTTCTTGCCAAAATAAGGGATTGAATCTGTAATAATATGTTAGAAACCATGCTGGCCTGCCTAATTGAGGCAGCGACTTCAAGAGAATTAACAGCATTAACAACATATTGTGAATCAGAGAAAAGATTAAAGGGTTCTTCAAATCTTTTAAACACCTCTAGAACCACCAGGCACTCCATGACCTGGGGAACATCCGGTCGAAAATATAACACGACTGGATTTTGACCTTCCACCACAAAGGCACCCTGGCCAGTTTTTGACCCATCAGTATAAATAGTCAAGGCTGTAGCCAAAGGCTTCTTAGAGGTAATAATAGGAAAATAAACCAAATTTCTCCCTACAAAGGCAAGCAGGGGATGCTTGGGATAATGGTTATCAATAATATTGGGAAAGGCACATAATAAAATCGCCCATATATCCACGGTGGCAGCCAAAGTTTCCACCTGATTCCTGGTATAGGGAATAATTAATTTATCAGGTATTTTAGCAAAATGCATCAAACAATACTTTAGGCCCAATAGGGCTTGAGTTGCAACAAGCTCAGGAAAATATTGAACAGTTCTTGCTCCAATAGAATTACCATGAAGCCACCACAGAGGGCCGTCCTGCCATAAGACCCCTGTAGGATAATTCTTTGTCTTTAAAATACACAACATAAGTAATTGACCTGGATTATAACGACACACTTGAGCCTTAATTATTGCCTCTTCAATCCTTTTTAGGGCCGCAAAAGCCTGTGGGGTAAGTTTTCGTGTAGATGTGACATCCGGGTTACCTTCCAAAATGGAAAATAAAGGCAGTAATTCTGCTCGAGGGATGTTTAAATATCCTCGGATCCAGTTGATGTCTCCCAACAGTTGCTGAAAATCATTGAGTGTCTTTAGGTGGGCAGTTCGAATAGAAATTTTTTGAGGTCGAATAAAGGCAGGAGTAACAATGGCACCTAAGAATTTTACCACCTTGGATTGTTGTACTTTATCAGGGGCAATAATAAGCCCTCTCTGTTCAAGTAGGGAAACCACCTGTTGATAGGCTCTATGAAGTACCTCAAGAGAGGAAGCAGCTAGCAGGATATCATCCATATAATGAATGATTTTTACCAGGGGAAACTCCTGTCTAACTGACAGCAGGGCCGAATCCACAAACAGTTGACAAATAGTCGGGCTATTAGCCATGCCTTGAGGCAAGACCTTCCACTGATACCGGACATCTGGCTGTTCATGATTAACAGAGGACAACGTAAAGGCAAAACGTTCTCTATCCTCAGGGCAAAGGGGTATTGAGAAGAAGCAATCTTTAATGTCTAAGGTCAACACAGGCCAATCTCGGGGCAGTGCTGAAAGTAGAGGAAGTCCTCTCTGGACTGGTCCCATGACCTGCATTTGCGCGTTTACTGCCCTTAAGTCATGTAACAATCTCCACTTGCCAGAAGCCTTTCTAATAACAAAAATGGGTGTGTTCCAGGGAGATACAGAGGGCTCAACGTGTCCCAATTTTAACTGTTCCTCAACTAAATTTTTTGCAGCTTCCAATTTTTCTTGTGAAAGGGGCCACTGGGGGACCCACACCGATTTCTGAGTCAACCAGGGTATGGGTACCGCATTATTGATGGAAGCTTTTGTTTCAGTGGCCCCTAGGAAAAACCCAATTCTTTCCTATTAAATTTTGGAGCAGGCTCAATGGGTTCTGGGCGTCCCTGAAGACATCTGCCAAGCCCTTGAGTTGGAACATATCCCTGCTGTTTCATGATGTTTTGACTAACTTCTGAATAATTATTAGTCAGTTTAAGTTTTAATTGTTGTGGCACATCCCGTCCCCAAAGATTAACAGGGACGTCGATTGCAAACGGTTGGATTGTTCCCTGTTGGCCTTCTTCAGTTCTCCACACTAACTCTTTAGCACTGACACAGGGAGCATTAGCATATCCAAGTCCTTGTAAAGTTTGAGAAGATTTTTGTAATGGCCACTGCTTGGGCCAGGCCTTTGATTGAATAATGCTCCGATCGGCTCCGGTATCTACCAGGCCAAGAAAGGACTTTCCCTCTATTTGTAGGGATAGCATGGGTCTCTGGTCCAATTCCATCGACAGGCACACAAGATCAATCCCTGTGGAGCCTAGGGTTGCCCTTCTGGCCGGACTGGCTGCTGTAAGCTGGGAACAGGTGCCAGAGTCTGAAGTGCCCCATAAATTTGTGGGCCCTGGGGACGGGGGCCCCTTATCCCGTTTTTTGGCTCCTGGTCTGTACTAAGAGAAGGAATGGGCTGTCCATTAATATCTTTTACTGACTTGCATTCATTGGCCCAATGTTTTCCCTTCTTGCACCTAGGACATGTTCCTGGCATCTTTTGAACTCCCTGAGGACCCTGGGGACCAGTTCTGGGACACTGGCGTTTAAAGTGTCCAAGTTGGCCACATTTGAAGCATCCTTTACCTTTAGAGTCCTTGGTCGCTTGGCTGGCTGACAGTACAGCTGCAGCCAGGCCTGCATTAGTTAATGGCCCCCCTATTTCCCTGCAGGCTTTTACCCATGCTTCCAGGCCCTTTTCCTTGACCGGCATAATAGCTCTCTGACATTCCTTTGTACATTGCTCAAAAATAATTTGTTGGATAACTGGCATAAAGACTTCAAGATTTCCAAAAACGCGCTCCGCCGTTTCGAGCACACGGGCCACAAAATCGGAGAATGGCTCCGTGACAGCTTGAGTAACTTTGGTGAGGCTGCCAGTGACCTGGCCTTTGTTTGGGATTGCCCTCCAGGACTTGTAAAAAACCTCATTTATTTGTTTATAAACATTCCAGGGGAAGTTTGTCTGATCGGCAGCCCATTGTCCTCGCCCTAGGAGCATGTCCACGGTCCACTCGGGCCACCCTTCTTGTACATTTACTCTATATTGAGCCTGAGCTCTGTCCATAACTATAGACCTGAAGTCAAGGAACTGTCCATAATTGAGGCATGTCCGCACGACCTCATACCAATCATTAGGTGTCATAGCATTAGCAGTTAGTCTTCTAAGCAAGGCAGTGGTATAACTGGCCATAACTCCATAATTACGTACTGCCTCCATCAAATCCTTTAACTGTTTATAGGAGACTGGTTCAAAGGTCCTCTCCTGGGTAACTGGGTTCTCAAAAACTGGGAACGCAGCCGCCAGGCGGGACCACGTGCTTTCTTTTATGAAATGACTTTTTCCCACCGCCACAGGATAAGGCGGGGGCGCAGAGGGCATGGCTCTCTCTTGTTCATTTCCTTTAGACACTCCGGCCAGAAGAGGTCGCTGAACTCCATACCTACCCTCCTCATACCTAGCAACCGCCTCCTCCAAGCCTTTTCCCTCTTTCGGGTCCTGTTCCTCATCTGAATTGTTAGTCACTTCCTCATCTGAGTTGCTTAACTCCTCATTTGAATCGTTTAGCTCCTCATCTCTAGACTCACTTATTTGTAAATGTTGAAACCTGCCAGGATCCGGGTAAGACTGCCCTGGGGGCGGCTCCATTGTTCTTATGCCTTGGTCCTCCTTATCTCCCTCCTGCCCAGTATCTTGAAAGGGTGCGTCCACCCTCTGTTCTTTGACATAAAGTCTCCCTTTTTTATTTTCTTTCCCTTTTCTTTTTGGCCTACCTTTTTCCTCCCCATTTGATTCTGCCTCGGAGAGACTATCCTGGTGCTTCGTCAATGTCCTACTGGCTCTCTTAACAATCTGTGAGTTGCCGCAACGCAGACAAATGCAACAAAAACACACCAGGAGCAAGCAAGGAAGGACAACAGCAAGCACCCAGAATTGTACCCAAAGAAACAGCATATCCGGGGATCTCAGCTGATCAGGCTGATACTTACCGACGTCTCCTCTCCGTATGTCGAGTTCTGAATCCTCGGCCTTTTCGCTTGTCGTCCTGTCTTCCCAAGGTCCCGGGTTTTCGGTACCGGTTGCGGCGAGCTCCTCGACCAGTGAGGAAGAACGACCACCACTCGAGGATTCTTCTCAAATCATACTTTATCGGAGAGCTTTTGATTGAAGGGGGAGCAGGAAGCGAAAAGGCTTGGGCAGGTAAATGCAGCTGCTTACATACAATCAAGGAACCCGGGGTTTTTTGCCATTGGTCGCTCCATTGCCAGGGCCGTTTTACAACTCGGGATTGGTCAGGCCTCTGACGTCATACGCGCAGACTCAGAGGAAAGAGCAAACGCTCTGCATACACATACCAGATAAGGAGAACTAAGAGGTTGTTTTAGTGGCGGCCGCTCCGGCTCCCCACAAGGGTAAGGTTTAGGGATATGGTTAGGGTTAGGGTTAGGGTAAGGGTAAGGATTAGGGTTAGAGTTAGGGTCAGGGTTAGGGTTAGGGTTAGGGTTAGAGTTAGGTTTAGGGTTAGGGTTAGGGGTTAGGCTTAGTGTTAGAGTAAGGGTAAGGGTTAGGGTTAGGTTTAGGATTGTTTAAGGCTTGGGTTAGGTTTAGGGTAAGGGTAAGGGTTAGGGTTAGGGTAAGGGATAGGGTTAGGGTTAGGTTTAGCGTTAGTTTAAGGGTTAGAGTTAGGTTTAGTGTAACGGTAAGGGTTAGGGTTAGAGTAAGAGTTAGGGTTAGGTTTAGGGTTAGGGTTAGTGTTAGGGTAAGGGTAAGGGTTAGGGTTAGGATTAGTGTTACGGTTAGGGTAATGGTTAGGGTTAGGGTTAGGTTTAGGTTAGGGATAGGGCAATAGTAAGGGTTAGGGTTAGAGTTAGGGAAAGGTTAAGGGTTGGGGTTAGGGTTAGGGTTAGAGTTAGGTTTAGGGTTAGGGTTAGGGTTAGGGGTTAGGCTTAGGGTTAGGGTTAGGTTTATTGTTAGGGTAAGGGTTAGGGTTAGGTTTAGTTTAAGGGTTAGGGTTAGGGTTATGGTTAGGTAAGAGTAAGGGTTAGGGTTAGGGTAATGGTTAGGTTTAGGGTTGGGGTTAGGTTTAGGGTTAGGGTACGTTTAGGGATTAGGATTAGGGTTAGCGTTAGGGTTAGGGTTAGGATTAGGGTTACGTTTAGTGTTAGGGTTAGGATTAGGGTACGGTTAGGGTAACGTTATGTGTTAGGGTTAGGGTTAGGGTTAGGGTAAGTGTTAGGGTTAGGTTAAGGGTAAGGGTTAGGTTAAAGTTAGGTTTAGGGTTAGGGTTAGGGTTAGGGTTAGGGTAAGGGTCAGGGTTAGGGGTTAGGATTAGTGTTAGGGTTAGGTTAAGGGTTAGGGTTAGGGTTAGGATAAGTGTTAGGGTTAGGGTAAGGGTAAGTGTTAGGGTTAGGGTTAGGGTTAGGGTTAGGGTAAGGGTTAGGGTTAGGATTAGGTTTAGGTGGTAGGTTTAGGGTTAGGATTAGAGGTAGGGTTAGGGTTAGGGTAAGGGTAAGGGTGAGGGTTAGGGTTAGGGTTAGGGTTAGGATTGGTTTTAGGGTTAGGGTTAGGGTTAGGGTAAGGGCAAGGGTTAGGCTAAGGGTTAAGGTTAGAGTTAGATTAAGGATTAGGGTTAGGGGTTAGGGTTAGGGTTAGGGTTAGTGTAAGGGTTAGGGTTAGGTTTAGGTTAAGGGTTAGGGTTAGGGTTAGGTTTAGGGTAAGTGTTAGGGTTAGGTTTAGTGTTAGTGTTAGGGTAAGGGGTAGGGTTAGGGTTAGGGTTAGCGTAAGGTTAAGTGTTAGGTTTAGGGTTAGGGTTAGGGTTAGGGTAAGTGTTAGGGTAAGGGTTAGGGTTAGGGTTAAGTTTAGGGTTGGGGTTAAGTTTATGGTTAGTGTTATTGTAAGGGCAAGGGTTAGGGTTAGGGTTAGCGTTAGGATAAGTGTTAGGGTTAGTGTTAGGGTTAGGGTTAGGGTAAGGGTTAGGGTTAGGGTTAGGGTTAGGGTAAGGGTAAGGGTTAGGGTTAGGGTTAGGGTTAGGTTTAGGTTTGGGGTAAGGGTAAGGGTAAGGGTAATTGTAAGGGTTAGAGTTAGGGTTAGGAGTATAGGGTAAGGGTTAGTTTTAGGGTTAGGGTAAGGGTAAGGTTTAGGGTTAGGGTTAGGGTTAAGGTTAGGGTAAGGGTAAGTGTAAGTGTTAGAGTTAGGGTTAGGTTTAGGGTAAGGGTTAGGGTTAAGGTTAGGGTTAGGGTTAGGTTAGGGTTAGGGTTAGGGTTAGTGTTAGGTTTAGGGTTAGGGTAGACATAAGGGTTAGGTTAGGGTTAGGGTTAGGTTTTTGGTTAGAGTTAGCATTAGGGTTAGGGTAAGAATAAGGGTTAAGGTTAGGGTTAGGATTGTTTAAGGCTTAAGGTTAGGTTTAGGGTAAGGGTAAGGGTTAGGGTTAGGGTAAGGGTTAGGGTTAGGGTTAGGTTTAGGGTAAGGGTAAGGGTTAGGGTTAGGGTAAAAGTTAGGGTTAGGTTTAGGGTTAGGGTTAGCGTTAGGGTAAGGGTAAGGGTTAGGGTTAGGGTAAGGGTTAGGGTTAGGGTTAGGGTTAAGGTTAGGGTTAGGATTAGGGTTAGGGTTACGGTTAAGGTTAGGGTTAGGGTTAGGGTTAGTGTTGGAGTAATGGTTAGGGTTAGAGTTAGGGAAAGGTTTAGGGTTGGGGTTAGGGTTAGGGTTAGAGTTAGCTTTAGCGTTAGGGTTAGGGTTAGGGGTTAGGCTTAGGGTTAGGGTTAGGTTTATTGTTAGGGTAAGGGTTAGGGTTAGGTTTAGTTTAAGGGTTAGGGTTAGGGTTATGGTTAGGGTAAGGGTAAGGGTTAGGGTTAGGGTAATGGTTAGGTTTAGGGTTAGGGTTAGGTTTAGGTTTAGGGTACGTTTAAGGATTAGGATTAGTGTTAGCGTTAGGGTTAGGGTTAGGATTAGGTTTAGGTTTAGGGTTAGGGTTAGGATTAGGGTACGGTTAGGGTAAGGTTATGTGTTGGGGTTAGGGTTAGGGTTAGGGTTAGGGTAAGGGTAAGGGTTAGTGTTAGATTTAGGGTTAGGTTAAGGGTAAGGGTTAAGTTTAGGGTTTGGTTAGTTTTAGGGTTAGTGTTAGGGTAAGGGTAGGGGTTAGGGTTAGGGTTAGGTTTAGGGTAAGGGTTAGGGTTAGGGGTTAGGATTAGTGTTAGGGTTAGGTTAAGGGGTAGGGTTAGGGTTAGGATAAGTGTTAGGGTTAGGGTAAGGGTAAGTGTTAGGGTTAGGGTTAGGGTTAGGGTTACGGTAAGGGTTAGGGTTAGGATTAGGTTTAGGTGTTAGGTTTTGGGTTAGGATTAGAGGTAGGGTTTGGGTTAGGGTAAGGGTAAGGGTGAGGGTTAGGGTTAGGGTTAGGGTTAGGATTGGTTTTAGGGTTAGTGTTAGGGTTAGGGTAAGGGCAAGTGTTAGGCTAAGGGTTAAGGTTAGAGTTAGATTATGGGTTAGGGTTAGGGGTTAGGGTTAGGGTTATGGTTAGTGTAAGGGTTAGGGTTAGGTTTAGGTTAAGGGTTAGGGTTAGGGTTAGGTTTAGGGTAAGTGTTAGGGTTAGGGTTAGGGTTAGGGTTAGTGTTAGGGTAAGGGTTACGGTTAGGGTTAGGGTTAGCGTAAGGGTAAGTGTTAGGGTTAGGATAAGGGTTAGGGTAAGTGTTAGGGTAAGGGTTAGGGTTAGGGTTAAGTTTAGGGTTGGGGATAAGTTTATGGTTAGTGTTATTGTAAGGGCAAGGGTTAGGGTTAGGGTTAGCGTTAGGGTAAGTGTTAGGGTTAGTGTTAGGGTTAGGGTTAGGGTAAGGGTTAGGGTTATGGTTAGGGTTAGGGTAAGGGTTAGGGTTAGGGTTAGGGTTAGGTTTAGGTTTAGGGTAAGGGTAAGGGTAAGGGTAATTGTAAGGGTTAGAGTTAGGGTTAGTGGTAGGGTAAGGGTTAGTTTTAGGGTTCGGGTAAGGGTAAGGTTTAGGGTTAGGGTTAGGGTTAAGGTTAGGGTAAGGGTAAGGGTAAGTGTTAGAGTTAGGGTTAGGTTTAGGGTAAGGGTAAGAGTTAGGGTTAAGGTTAGGGTTATGGTTAGGTTAGGGTTAGGGTTAGGGTAATGTTAGGTTTAGCGTTAGGGTAGGCGTAAGGGTTAGGTTAGGGTTAGGGTTAGGTTTTTGGTTAGAGTTAGCATTAGGGTTAGGGTAAGGATAAGGGTTAGGGTTAGGGTTAGGGTTAGGTTTAAGGGTTATGGTTAGGGTTAGGGTTAGGGTAAGGGTAATGGTTAGGGTTAGGTTTAGGGTTAATGTTAGGGTAAGGGTAAGGGTTAGGTTTAGGGTTATGGTTAGGGTTAGGGATTGGGTTAGGGTTAGGGTGTGGGTAAGGATAAGTGTTAGGGTTAGGGTTAGGGTTAGGGTTAGGGTAAGGGTTAGGTTTAGGGTTAGAGTTAGCGTTAGGGTTAGGGTAAGGGTAAGGGTTAGGTTTAGGGTTATGGTTAGGGTTAGGGATTGGGTTAGGGTTAGGGTGTGGGTAAGGGTTAGGTTTAGGGTTAGAGTTAGCGTTAGGGTTAGGCTAAGGGTAAGTCTTAGGGCTAGGATTAGGTTTAGGGTTGGGGTTAAGGTTAGAGTTAGGGTTAGGGTTACGGTTAAGGTTAGAGTTAGGGTAATAGTATGTGTTCAGGTTAGGGTTAGGGTTAGGTTTAGGGTTAGGGTTAGCATTAGGGTAAGCATAAGGGTTAGTGTTAGGGTTAGGTTTAAGGTAAGGGTAAGGTTTAGGGTTAGGGTTAGGGTAAGGGTAAGGGTTAGGGTTAGGGTTAGGTTTAGGGTTAGGGTAAGGGTTAGGGTTAGGGTTAGGGTAAGGGTTAGGGTTAAGGGTAGGGTTAGGGTTAGGTTTAGGGTTAAGGGTAAGGGTAAGTGTTAGTGTTAGGGTTAGGTTTAGGATAAGGTTAAGGATTTGGGTTAGGTTTAGGGTTAGGGTTAGAGGTTAGGGTTAGGGTTAGGGTTAAGGTGAGAGGTAGGTTTTGTATTAGGGTTAGGATAAGGGTAAGGGTTAGGGTTAGGGTTAGGGTTAGGGTTAGTGTTAGGTTTAGGGTTAGGGTTAGGATAAGGGCAAGGGTTAGGATTAGGGTTAGGGTTAAGGTTAGGGTTAGGGTTAGGGTTAAGGTTAGGGTTAGGGTTAGTGTTAAGGTTACGGTAAGGGTTAGGGTTAGAGTTAGGGCAAGGGTTAGGGTTAGCGTTAGGGTTAGGTTTAGAGTTAGGTTTAGGTTTAGGGTTAGTGGTTAGGCCTAGGGTTAGGGTTAGGGTAAGGGTTAGGGTTAGGATTAGGGTGAGGGTTAGGTTTAGGGTTAGGTTAGGGTAAGGGTAAGGGTTAGGGTTAGGGTTAGGTTTAGGTTAAGGGTGAGGTTTAGGGTTTGGGTAAGTGTTAGGGTTAGGGTTATGGTTAGGGTTAAGTTTAGGGTTGGGGATAAGTTTATGGTTAGTGTTATTGTAAGGGAAAGGGTTAGGGTTAGGGTTAGCGTTAAGGTAAGTGTTAGGGTTAGTGTTAGGGTTAGGGTTAGGGTAAGGGTTAGGGTTAGGGCTAGGGTTAGGGTTAGGGTAAGGGTAAGGGTTAGGGTTAGGGTTAGGGTTAGGTTTAGGTTTAGGGTAAGGGTAAGGGTAAGGGTAATTGTAAGGGTTAGAGTTAGGGTTAGGGGTATAGGGTAAGGGTTAGTTTTAGGGTTAGGGTAAGGGTAAGGTTTAGGGTTAGGGTTAGGGTTAAGGTTAGGGTAAGGGTAAGTGTAAGTGTTAGAGTTAGGGTTAGGTTTAGGGTAAGGGTTAGGGTTAAGGTTAGGGTTAGGGTTAGGTTAGGGTTAGGGTTAGGGTTAACGTTAGGTTTAGGGTTAGGGTAGACATAAGGGTTAGGTTAGGGTTAGGGTTAGGTTTTTGGTTAGAGTTAGCATTAGGGTTAGTGTAAGAATAAGGGTTAAGGTTAGGGTTAGGATTGTTTAAGGCTTAAGGTTAGGTTTAGGGTAAGGGTAAGGGTTAGGGTTAGGGTAAGGGTTAGGGTTAGGGTTAGGTTTAGGGTAAGGGTAAGGGTTAGGGTTAGGGTAAAAGTTAGGGTTAGGTTTAGGGTTAGGGTTAGTGTTAGGGTAAGGGTAAGGGTTAGGGTTAGGATTAGGTTTAGGTTTAAGGTTAGGGTTAGTGTTAGGGTTAGATTAGGGTTAGGGCTAGGGTTAGGTTAAGGTTATGTGTTAGGGTTAGGTTTAGGGTTAGGGTTAAGGTTAGGGTTAGGATTAGGGTTAGGGTTAGGGTTAAGGTTAGGGTTAGGGTTAGGGTTAGTGTTGGAGTAATGGTTAGGGTTAGAGTTAGGGAAAGGTTTAGGGTTGGGGTTAGGGTTAGGGTTAGAGTTAGGTTTAGCGTTAGGGTTAGGGTGAGGGGTTAGGCTTAGGGTTAGGGTTAGGTTTATTGTTAGGGTAAGGGTTAGGGTTAGGTTTAGTTTAAGGGTTAGGGTTAGGGTTATGGTTAGGTTAAGGGTAGGGGTTAGGGTTAGGGTAATGGTTAGGTTTAGGGTTAGGGTTAGGTTTAGGTTTAGGGTACGTTTAAGGATTAGGATTAGTGTTAGCGTTAGGGTTAGGGTTAGGATTAGGTTTAGGTTTAGGGTTAGGGTTAGGATTAGGGTACGGTTAGGGTAAGGTTATGTGTTAGGGTTAGGGTTAGGGTTAGGGTTAGGGTTAGGGTAAGGGTAAGGGTTAGTGTTAGATTTAGGGTTAGGTTAAGGGTAAGGGTTAGGTTTAGGGTTTGGTTAGTTTTAGGGTTAGTGTTAGGGTAAGGGTAGGGGTTAGGGTTAGGGTTAGGTTTAGGGTAAGGGTTAGGGTTAGGGGTTAGGATTAGTGTTAGGGTTAGGTTAAGGGGTAGGTAGGGTTAGGGTTAGGATGAGTGTTAGGGTTAGGGTAAGGGTAAGTGTTAGGGTTAGGGTTAGGGTTAGGGTTACGGTAAGGGTTAGGGTTAGGATTAGGTTTAGGTGTTAGGTTTTGGGTTAGGATTAGAGGTAGGGTTAGGGTTAGGGTAAGGGTAAGGGTGAGGGTTAGGGTTAGGGTTAGGGTTAGGATTGGTTTTAGGGTTAGTGTTAGGGTTAGGGTAAGGGCAAGTGTTAGGCTAAGGGTTAAGGTTAGAGTTAGATTATGGGTTAGGGTTAGGGGTTAGGGTTAGGGTTAGGGTTGGTGTAAGGGTTAGGGTTAGGTTTAGGTTAAGGGTTAGGGTTAGGGTTAGGTTTAGGGTAAGTGTTAGGGTTAGGGTTAGGGTTAGGGTTAGTGTTAGGGTAAGGGTTACGGTTAGGGTTAGGGTTAGCGTAAGGGTAAGTGTTAGGGTTAGGATAAGGGTTAGGGTAAGTGTTAGGGTAAGGGTTAGGGTTAGGGTTAAGTTTAGGGTTGGGGATAAGTTTATGGTTAGTGTTATTGTAAGGGCAAGGGTTAGGGTTAGGGTTAGCGTTAGGGTAAGTGTTAGGGTTAGTGTTAGGGTTAGGGTTAGGGTAAGGGTTAGGGTTATGGTTAGGGTTAGGGTAAGGGTTAGGGTTAGGGTTAGGGTTAGGTTTAGGTTTAGGGTAAGGGTAAGGGTAAGGGTAATTGTAAGGGTTAGAGTTAGGGTTAGTGGTAGGGTAAGGGTTAGTTTTAGGGTTCGGGTAAGGGTAAGGTTTAGGGTTAGGGTTAGGGTTAAGGTTAGGGTAAGGGTAAGGGTAAGTGTTAGAGTTAGGGTTAGGTTTAGGGTAAGGGTAAGAGTTAGGGTTAAGGTTAGGGTTATGGTTAGGTTAGGGTTAGGGTTAGGGTAATGTTAGGTTTAGCGTTAGGGTAGGCGTAAGGGTTAGGTTAGGGTTAGGGTTAGGTTTTTGGTTAGAGTTAGCATTAGGGTTAGGGTAAGGATAAGGGTTAGGGTTAGGGTTAGGTTTAAGGGTTATGGTTAGGGTTAGGGTTAGGGTAAGGGTAATGGTTAGGTTTAGGTTTAGGGTTAGTGTTAGGGTAAGGGTAAGGGTTAGGTTTAGGGTTATGGTTAGGGTTAGGGATTGGGTTAGGGTTAGGGTGTGGGTAAGGATAAGTGTTAGGGTTAGGGTTAGGGTTAGGGTTAGGGTAAGGGTTAGGTTTAGGGTTAGAGTTAGCGTTAGGGTTACGGTAAGGGTAAGGGTTAGGTTTAGGGTTATGGTTAGGGTTAGGGATTGGGTTAGGGTTAGGGTGTGGGTAAGGGTTAGGTTTAGGGTTAGAGTTAGCGTTAGGGTTAGGGTAAGGGTAAGTCTTAGGGTTAGGATTAGGTTTAGGGTTGGGGTTAAGGTTAGAGTTAGGGTTAGGGTTACGGTTAGGGTTAGAGTTAGGGTAATAGTATGTGTTCAGGTTAGGGTTAGGGTTAGGTTTAGGGTTAGGGTTAGCATTAGGGTAAGCATAAGGGTTAGTGTTAGGGTTAGGTTTAAGGTAAGGGTTAGGGTTAGGTTTAGGGTTAGGGTAAGGGTTAGGGTTAGGGTTAGGGTAAGGGTTAGGGTTAGGGGTAGGGTTAGGGTTAGGTTTAGGGTTAAGGGTAAGGGTAAGTGTTAGTGTTAGGGTTAGGTTTAGGATAAGGTTAAGGATTTGGGTTAGGTTTAGTGTTAGGGTTAGAGGTTATGGTTAGGGTTAGGGTTAAGGTGAGAGTTAGGTTTTGGGTTAGGGTTAGGATAAGGGTAAGGGTTAGGGTTAGGGTTAGGGTTAGGGTTAGTGTTAGGTTTAGGGTTAGGGTTAGGATAAGGGCAAGGGTTAGGATTAGGGTTAGGGTTAAGGTTAGCGTTAGGATTAGGGTTAGGGTTAGGGTTAAGGTTAGGGTTAGGGTTAGTGTTAAGGTTACGGTAAGGGTTAGGGTTAGAGTTAGGGCAAGGGTTAGGGTTAGGGTTAGGGTTAGGTTTAGAGTTAGGTTTAGGTTTACGGATAGGGGTTAGGCCTAGGGTTAGGGTTAGGGTAAGGGTTAGGGTTAGGATTAGGGTGAGGGTTAGGTTTAGGGTTAGGTTAGGGTAAGGGTAAGGGTTAGGGTTAGGGTTAGGTTTAGGTTAAGGGTGAGGTTTAGGGTTTGGGTAAGTGTTAGGGTTAGGGTTAGGGTTAGGGTTAAGTTTAGGGTTGGGGATAAGTTTATGGTTAGTGTTATTGTAAGGGCAAGGGTTAGGGTTAGGGTTAGCGTTAGGGTAAGTGTTAGGGTTAGTGTTAGGGTTAGGGTTAGGGTAAGGGTTAGGGTTATGGTTAGGGTTAGGGTAAGGGTTAGGGTTAGGGTTAGGGTTAGATTTAGGTTTAGGGTAAGGGTAAGGGTAAGGGTAATTGTAAGGGTTAGAGTTAGGGTTAGTGGTAGGGTAAGGGTTAGTTTTAGGGTTAGGGTAAGGGTAAGGTTTAGGGTTAGGGTTAGGGTTAAGGTTAGGGTAAGGGTAAGGGTAAGTGTTAGAGTTAGGGTTAGGTTTAGGGTAAGGGTAAGGGTTAGGGTTAAGGTTAGGGTTATGGTTAGGTTAGGGTTAGGGTTAGGGTTAGGGTTAAGGTTACGTTTAGCGTTAGGGTAAGCGTAAGGGTTAGGTTAGGGTTAGGGTTAGGTTTTTGGTTAGAGTTAGCATTAGGGTTAGGGTAAGGATAAGGGTTAGGGTTAGGGTTAGGGTTAGGTTTAAGGGTTATGGTTAGGGTTAGGGTTAGGGTTAGGGTAAGGGTAATGGTTAGGGTTAGTTTTAGGGTTAGTGTTAGGGTAAGGGTAAGGGTTAGGTTTAGGGTTATGGTTAGGGTTAGGGATTGGGTTAGGGTTAGGGTGTGGGTAAGGATAAGTGTTAGGGTTAGGGTTAGGGTTAGGGTTAGGGTAAGGGTTAGGTTTAGGGTTAGAGTTAGCGTTAGGGTTAGGGTAAGGGTAATGGTTAGGTTTAGGGTTATGGTTAGGGTTAGGGATTGGGTTAGGGTTAGGGTGTGGGTAAGGGTTAGGTTTAGGGTTAGAGTTAGCGTTAGGGGTAGGGTAAGGGTAAGTCTTAGGGCTAGGATTAGGTTTAGGGTTGGGGTTAAGGTTAGAGTTAGGGTTAGGGTTACGGTTAGGGTTAGAGTTAGGGTAATAGTATGTGTTCAGGTTAGGGTTAGGGTTAGGTTTAGGGTTAGGGTTAGCATTAGGGTAAGCATAAGGGTTAGTGTTAGGGTTAGGTTTAAGGTAAGGGTAAGGTTTAGGGTTAGGGTTAGGGTAAGGGTAAGGGTAAGGGTTAGGGTTAGGGTTAGGTTTAGGGTTAGGGTAAGGGTTAGGGTTAGGGTTAGGGTAAGGGTTAGGGTTAGGGGTAGGGTTAGGGTTAGGTTTAGGGTTAAGGGTAAGGGTAAGTGTTAGTGTTAGGGTTAGGTTTAGGATAAGGTTAAGGATTAGGGTTAGGTTTAGGGTTAGGGTTAGAGGTTAGGGTTAGGGTTAGGGTTAAGGTGAGAGTTAGGTTTTGTATTAGGGTTAGGATAAGGGTAAGGGTTAGGGTTAGGGTTAGGGTTAGGGTTAGTGTTAGGTTTAGGGTTAGGGTTAGGATAAGGGCAAGGGTTAGGATTAGGGTTAGGGTTAAGGTTAGGGTTAGGATTAGGGTTAGGGTTAGGGTTAAGGTTAGGGTTAGGGTTAGGGTTAAGGTTACGGTAAGGTTTAGGGATAGAGTTAGTGCAAGGGTTAGGGTTAGGGTTAGGGTTAGGTTTAGAGTTAGGTTTAGGTTTAGGGTTAGGGGTTAGGCCTAGGGTTAGGGTTAGGGTAAGGGTTAGGGTTAGGATTAGGGTGAGGGTTAGGTTTAGGGTTAGGTTAGGGTAAGGGTAAGGGTTAGGGTTAGGGTTAGGTTTAGGTAAAGGGTGAGGTTTAGGGTTTGGGTAAGTGTTAGGGTTAGGGTTAGGGTTAGGGTTAGTTTAAGGGTTAGGGTTAGGTTTAGCAAAAGGTAAGGTTTAGGGTTAGGGTAAGATTTAGGGTTAGGTTTAGGGTTAGGGTTAGGATTAGGGTGAGGGTTAGTTCAAGGGTTAGGGTTAGATTTAGGGAAAGGGTAAGGGTTATGGTTAGGGTAAGAGTTAGGGTTAGGTTTAGGGTTAAGTTTAGGGTTAGGGTAATGGTAAGGTTAGGGTTAGGATTCGGGTTAGGTTTAGTGTAATGTTTAGGGTTAGGGTTAGGTTTAGGGTTAGGGTTTGGTTTAGGGTTGGGGTTAAGGTTAGGTTTAGGGTTAGGGTACGTTTAAGGATTAGGGTTAGGGTTAGGGTTATGCTTAGGGTTTGGTGTAGGGTTAGGATTAGGGTTAGGTTAGGGTTAGGGTTAGGGTTAGTGTTAGGGTAAGGTTATGTGTTAGGGTTAGGTTAAGTATTAGGGTTAGGGTTATGGTTAGGGTGAAGGTAAGGGTAAGGTTTAGGGTTAAAGTTAGGGTAAGGGTTAGGGTTAGGGTTAGGGTTAGGGAAAGGGAAAGGGTTAGGGTTAGGTTTATTGTTAGGGTAAGGGTAAGGGTTAGGTTTAGGGTTAAGGTTAGGTTTAGAGTTAGTGTTAGGTTAAGGGTAAGGGTTAGGGTTAGGTTTAGGTTACGGTTAGGGTTTAGGGTTAGTGTTAGGGTTAGGTTAAGGGTTAGGGTTAGGGTTAGGCTTAGGATAAGCGTTAGGGTTAGGGTAACGGTAAGTATTAGGTTTAGGTTTAGGGTTAAGGTTATTGTAAGGTTTAGGTTAGGGTTAGGTTTAGGATTAAGGTTTAGACGGTAGGGTTAGGGTTAGTGTTAGGTTAGGGTTAGTGTTAGTGTAAGGGTTATGGTTAGGGTTAGGGTTAGGGTTAGGGTAAGGGTTAGGGTTAGTGTTAGGGTTAAGGTTAGGTTTAGGGTTAGGGTAAGGGTAAGGGTAAGGGTAAGAGTTAGGGATAGGGTTAGGGTAATGGTTAGTGTTAGGGTTAGGGTAAGGGTAATGTTTAGGGTTATGGTTAGGGTAAGGGTAAGGTTGAGTGTTAGGGTTAGGGTTAGGTTTAGGGTAAGGGTAAGGTTTAGGATTAAGGTTAGGGTTAGGGTTAGGTTTAAGGTAAGGGTTAGGGTTAGGGTTAGGGTTAGGTTTAAGTTTAGGGTTACGGTATGCGTAAGGGTTAGGGTTAGGTTTAGGGTTAGGTTTAGGGTTAGAGTTAGGGTTAGGGTTAGGGTAAGGATAAGGGTTAGGGTTAGGGTTAGGGTTAGGGTTAGGTTTAGGGTAAGGGTTAGGGTTAAGGTTAGGGTTAGGGTTAGGGTTAGGTTAAGGGTGAGGGTTAGGATTAGGTTTAGGGTTAGGGTTAGGGTAAGTGTAAGGGTTCGGTTTAGGGTTATGGTTAGGGTTAGGGATTGGGTTAGGTTTAGGGTTTGGGTAAGGATAAGGGTTAGGATTAGGGTTAGGTTTAGGATTAGGGTTAAGGTTATGGTTAGGGTGCAGGTAAGGGTAAGGTTTAGGGTTAGGTTTAGGTTTAGGGTTAGGGTAAGGCTTAGGGTTAGGTTTAGGGTAAGGGTTAGGGTTAGGGTAAGGGTAAGTCTTAGGTTTAGGATTAGGTTTAGGGTTGGGGTTAAGTTTAGCGTTAGGGTTAGGGTAAGGGTAAGGGTTAGGGTTAAAGTTATGGTCAGGGTTAGGGTTAGGGTTAGGGTTAGGGTAAGGGTAAGTGTTAGGGTTAGGGTTAGGGTTAGGGTTAGCATAAGGATAAATATTAGAGTTAAGGTTAGGGTGGGGGTAAGGGTAAGTGTTAGGGTTAAGATTAGGGTTAGGGTTAGGGTAAGGGTTAGGGTTAGGGAAAGGGTAAGGGTTAGGGTTAGGGTTAGGGTTTGGTTTAAGGTTGGTGTTAAGGTTCGGGTTAGAGTTAGGGTAAGGGTAAGGGTTATGTTAGGGTTAGGGTTAGGGTTATGGTTAAGGTTAGGTTTAGGGTTAGGTTTTGGTTTAGGATTAGGGTTAGGGTTAGGGTTAGGGTTAGGGTTAGGGTAAGGGTTAGGATTAGAGTTAGGGTTAGGGTTAGGGTTTACGGTTAGGGTTAGGTTTAGGGTTAGGGAAAGAGTTAGGATTAGGGTTAGGGTTAGGTAAGTGTAAGTGTTAGTGATAGGGTTAGGGTTAGGGTAAGGGTAAGGGTTAGGGTTAGGTTTAGGGTTAGGGTAAGGGTAAGGGTTAGGTTTAGGTTTAGGGTTAGGTTAGGGTTAGGGTTAGGGTAAGGAAAAATGTTACAATTAATGTTATGGTTAGGGTTAGGGTTAAGGTTAGGGTGAGGGTAAGGGTAAGGGTTAGAGTTAGGGTTAGGGATAGGGTTAGGGGAAGGGCTGGGTTAGGGTAAGGTTAGGGTTAGGTTTAGGTTTGGGGTTAAGGTTAGGGTTAGGGTTAGGGTAAGGGTAAGGGTAAGGGTTAGGTTAGGGTTAGGCTTAGGGTTAAGGTCAGGGTTACGGTTAGGTTTAAGGTTAGGATTAGGGTTAGGGTTAGGGTAAGGGTTAGGTCTAGGGTTAGGGTTAGGGTTAGGGTTTGGGTTAGTTTAAGGGTTAGGGTTAGGGTTAGGGTAAGGGTTAGGGTTAGGGTTAGGGTAAGGGTTAAAGTTAGGGTTAGGGTTAGGGTTAGGGTTTGGGTTAGTTTAAGGGTTAGGGTTATGGTTAGGGTTAGAGTGAGACTTAGGGTTGGTTAAGGGTAAGGGTTATGGTTAGGGTTATGGTTAGGGTTAGGTTTAGGTTTAGGGTTAGGTGTTAGGGTTAGGGTTAGGGAAAGGGTTATGGTTAGGATTAGGGTTAAGGTAAGGTTAAGGGTTAGGGTTAGGGTTAGGGTAAGTGTTAGCATTAGGGTTAGGGTTAGGGTTAGGGTTAGGGTAAGGGTTAGGGTTAGGGTTAGGGTAAGGTTAAGTGTTAGGTTAAGGGTTAGCGTAAGAGTTATGTTTAGGTTTGGGGTTAAGTTTAGGGTTAGGGTTAGGGTAACGGTAAGGGTTAGGGTTAGGGTTAGTGTTAGGGTAAGGGTTAGGGTTAGGGTTAGGGTTATGGTAATGGTAAGGTTTAGGGTTAGGATAAGGGTTAAGTTAGGTTTAGAGTTAGGGTAAGGGTAAGGGTAAGGGTAAGGTAAGGGTAAGAGTCAGGCTTAGAGTAATGGTTAGTGTTAGGGTTAGGGTCAGGGTAAGGTTTAGGGTTATGGTTAGGGTTATGGTTTGGGTATGGGTAAGGGTGAGTGTTAGGGTTAGGGTTAGGTTTAGGGTAAGGGTAAGGTTTATGATTAAGGTTAGGGTTTGGGTTAGGTTTAGGGTTTGGGTTAGGGTTAGGTTTAGGTTTAAGTTTAGCGTTACGTTATGCGTAAGGGTTAGGGTTAGGGTTAGGGTTAGGTTTAGGGATAGAGTTAGGGTTAGTGTTAGGGTAAGGATAAGGGTTAGGGTTAGGGTTAGGTTTAGGTTTAGGGTAAGGGTTAGGGTTAATGTTAGGGTGAGGGTTAGGGTTAGGGTTAGGGTTAGTTTAGGGGTTAGGGTTAGGGTTAGAGTGAGGTTTAGGGTTGGTTAAGGGTAAGGGTTATGGTTAGGGTTATGGTTAGGGTTAGGTTAAGGTTTAGGGTTAGGTGTTAGGGTTAGGGTTAGGGAAAGGGTTATGGTTAGGGTTAGCGTTAAGGTAAGGTTTAGGTTTAGGGTTAGGGTTAGGGTAAGTGTTAGCGTTAGGGTTAGGGTTAGGTTTGGGGTAAGGGTTACGGTTAGGGTTAGGGTAAGGTTAAGTGTTAGGGTTAGGGTTAGGGTTAGGGTAAGTGTTAGGGTAAGGGTTAGCGTTAGAGTTAGGTTTAGGTTTGGGGTTAAGTTTAGGGTTAGGGTTAGGGTAAGGTTAAGGGTTAGGGTTAGGTTTAGGGTTAGGTTTAGGGTAAGTGTAAGGGTTCGGTTTAGGGATATGGTTAGGGTTAGGGATTGGGTTAGGGTTAGGGTTTGGGTAAGGATAAGGGTTAGGGTTAGGGTTAGGTTTAGGATTAGGGTTAAGGTTATGGTTAGGGTGCGGCTAAGGGTAAGGTTTGGGTTAGGTTTAGGTTTAGGGTTAGGGTAAGGGTTAGGGTTAGGTTTAGGGTTAGGGTTAGGGTAAGGGTAAGTCTTAGAGTTAGGATGAGGTTTAGGTTTGGGGTTAAGGTTAGAGTTAGGGTTAGGGTTAGGGTAAGGGTTAGGGTTAGGGTTAGGGTAAGGGTTAGGTTTTGGGTTAGGGTTAGGGTTAGTGTTAGGGTAAGGTTTAGGGTTAGGGTTAGGGTAAGGTTTATGGTTAGGGTTAGGGTTAGGATAAGGGTAAGGATTAGGGTTAGGGTTAGGGTTAGGTGTTAGGGTTAGGGTTATGGTTAGGGTTCGGGGTTAGGCCTAGGGTTAGGGTTAGGATAAGGGTTAGGGTTAGGTTTTGTTTAAGGGTTAGGGTTAGGGTTAGTGTAAGGGTAGGTGTTAGGGTTAGGGTAAGAGTTAGGGTTAGGGTTAGGGTTAGGGTTAGGGTTCGGTTTAGGGTTAGGGTTAGGGTTAGGTTTAGGGATAGAGTTAGGGTTAGGGATAGGTTTAGGGATAGAGTTAGGGTTAGGTTTAGGGTTAGGGTTAGGATTAGGGTTAGGGTTAGGTTTAAGGTTACGGTTAGGGTTAGGGTTAGGGTAAGGGTTAGAGTTACAGTTAGGGTTAGGGTTAGGGTTAGGGTTAGGTTTAGGGATAGAGTTAGGGTTAGGGTTAGGGTAAGGATAAGGGTTAGGGTTAGGGTTAGGTTTAGGGTAAGGGTTAGGTTTAAGGTTAGGGTTAGGATTAGGTTTAGGGTTTGGGTAAGGATAAGGGTTAGGGTTAGGTTTAGGGTTAGGGTTAGGGTAAGTGTAAGGGTTCGGTTTAGGGTTATGGTTAGGGTTAGGGATTGGGTTAGGGTTAGGGTTTGGGTAAGGATAAGGGCTAGGTTTAGGGTTAGGTTTAGGATTAGGGTTAAGGTTATGGTTAGGGTGCGGGTAAGGGTTAGGTTTGGGTTAGGTTTAGGTTTAGGGTTAGGGTAAGGGTTAGGGTTAGGTTTAGGGTTAGGGTTAGGCTTAGTGTTAGGGTAAGGGTAAGGTTTAGGGTTAGGGTTATGGTTAGGGTTAAGGTTGAGGTTAGGGTTAGGGTTAGATTTAGGGTTAGGATTAGGGTAAGGGTTAGGGTAATGGTTAGGGTTAGGGTTAAGGTTAGGGTTAGGCTTAGTGTTAGAGTAAGGGTAAGGGTTAGGGTTAGGGTTAAGTTTGAGGTTAGGGTTAGGATTAGGGTTAGGGTAAGGGTTAGGGTTAGGGTTAGGGTAAGTGTTAGGGTTAGAGTTAGAGTTAGAGTTAGGGTTAGGGTAAGGGCAAGGATTAGGGTTAGGGTTAAGTTTAGGGTTAGGGTTAGGGTTAGTGTTAGGGTTAGGGTAAGGGTAATTGTTAGGGTTAGTGTTAGGGTTAGGGTTAAGGTTAGGGTTAGGGTTAGGGTTAGGGTTAGGGTAAGGGTTAGGGTTAGGTTAGGGTAAGTGTTAGGGTTAGGGTTAGGGTTAATGTTAGGTTTAAGGTTAGGGTAGGGTTTGGGTTAGGGTAAGGGTAAGGGTTAGGGTTAGAGTTAGTGTTACGGTTAGGGTAGGGTAAGGGTAAGGTTTAGGGTTAAAGTTATAGTCAGGGTTAGGGTTAGGGTGAGGGTAAGGGTAATGGTTAGGGTTAGGTTTAGGGTTGTGGTAAGGGTAGGTTTAGGTTTTGGGTTAGGATTAGGTTTAGGGTTAGGGTTAGCATAAGGATAAATATTAGAGTTAAGGTTAGGGTGAGGGTAAGGTTAAGGGTTAGGGTTAAGATTAGGGTTAGGGTTAGGGTAAGGGTTAGGGTTAGGGTTAGGGTAAGGGTTAGGGTTAGGTTTAGGGTTAGGTTTAAGGTTGGGGTTAAGGTTCGGGTTAGGGTTAGGGTAAGGGTAAGTGTTATGTTAGGGTTAGGGTTAGGGTTAGGGTTAAGGTTAGGGTTAGGGTTAGGTTTAGGGTTAGGATTAGGGTTATGGTTAGGGTTAGGGTTAGGGTTAGGGTTAGGGTAAGGGTAAGGGTTAGGATTAGAGTTAGGGTTAGGTTTAGGAGTTACGGTTAGGGTTAGGTTTAGGGTTACGGAAAGAGTTAGGATTAGGGTTAGGGTTAGGTAAGGGTAAGTGTTAGTGATAGGGTTAGGGTTAGGGTAAGGGTAAGGGTTAGGTTTAGGTTTAGGTTTAGGGTTAGGGTAAGGGTAAGGATTAGGTTTAGGTTTAGGGTTAGGTTTAGGGTTAGGGTTAGGGTATGGAAAAATGTTGCAATTAAGGTTAGGGTTAGGGTTAGGGTTAGGGTTAAGGTTAGGGTGAGGGTAAGGGTAAGGGTTAGGGTTAGGGCTAGGGTTAGGTTAGGGGAAGGGTTAGGGTTAGGGTTACGTTTAGGGTTAGATTTAGGTTTGGGGTTAAGTTTAGGGTTAGGGTTAGGGTAAGGGTTAGGGTTATGGTTAGGGTTAGGGTAAGGGTAAGAGTAAGGGTAATTGTAAGGTTTAGAGTTAGGGTTAGGGGTAGGTTAAGGGTTAGTTTAAGGGTTAGGGTAAGGGTAAGGTTTAGGGTTAGGGTTAGGGTTAATTTAGGGTAAGGGTAAGGGTAAGTGTTAGGGTTAATGTTAAGTTTAGGGTAAGGGTAAGGGTTAGGGTTAAGGTTAGGGTTAGGGTTAGGTTTAGGATTAGGGTTAGGGTTAATGTTAGGTTTAGCGTTAGGGTAAGTGTAAGGGTTAGGTTAGGTTCAGGGTTAGGTTTAGGGTTAGAGTTAGCGTTAGGGTTAGGGTAAGTATAAGGGTTAGGGTTAGGGTTAGGGTTAGGGCTAGGGTTAGGGTTAGGGTTAAGGTTAAGGTTAGGGTTAGGGTTAAGGTTAGGGTAAGGGTTAGGGTTAGAGTTAGGGTAAGGTTTAGGGTTAGGGTTAGGGTTAGGGTTAGGTTTAAAGTTATGTATAGGTTTAGGGTTAGGGTTAGGGTTAGGGTTAGGATGAGGGTTAGGTTTAGGGTTAGAGTTAGGGTAAGGGTAAGGGTTAGGGTTAGGGTTAGGTTCAGGTTTAGTGTTAGCTTTAGGGTTAGGGTTAGGGTAAGAGCAAGGATTAGGGTTAGGGTTAGGGTTAAGGTTAGTGTTAGGGTTAGGTTTAAGGTTAGGGTTAGGGTTAGGGTTAGGTTTAGGTTAAGGGTGAGGGTTAGGGTTAGTGTAAGGTTTAGGTTTAGGGTTAGGGTTAGGGTTAGTTTAAGGGTTAGTGTTAGGTTTAGGGAAAAGGTAAAGTTTAGGGTTAGGGTAAGGGTTAGGGTTAGGTTTAGGGTTAGTGTTAGGGTTAGGGTTAGGTTTAGGGTAAGGGTAAGGGTTAGGGAAAGGGTTAGGGTTAGATTAGGGTAAGTGTTAGGGTTAGGGTTAGGGTTAGGGTTAGGTTTAAGGTTAGGGTTAGTGTTAGGGTTAGGGTAAAGGTAAGGGTTAGGGTTAGTGTTAGGGTTAGTTTTAGGGTTAGGGTAAGTGTAAGGGTTAGGGTTAGGGTTAGCGTTAGGGTAAGAGTTAGGGTTAGGATTAGGGTTAGGGTAGGGTTTAGGGTAAGGGTAATGTTAGTGTTAGGGTTTGGTTTAGTATAAGGGTAAGGATTAGGGTTAAGTTTTGGTTTCGGGTTAGGGGTTATGCTTAGGGTTAGGGTTAGGGTTCAGGTTAGGGTAGGGTTAGTTTAAGGGTTAGGGTTAGGGTTAGGTTTAGGGTTAGGGTTAGGGTAGGGTAAGGGTAAGGGTTATGGTTAGGATTAGGGTTAGGGTTAGGGTTAGGGTAATGGTTAGGGTTAGGGTTAGGGTTTGGTTTATGGTTAGGGATAGGGTAAGGGTAAGGGTAAGGGTTACAGTTAGGTTTAGGGTTGGGGTTAAAGTTAGGTTTAGGGTTAGGGTACATTTAACGATTAGGGTTAGGGTTAGGGTTAGGTTTATGCTTAGGGTTAAGGTTAGGGATAGGATTAGGGTTAGGTTTAAGGTTAGGGTTAGGTTATGTGTTAGGGTTAGGGTTAGGGTTAGGGTTAGGTTAAGTGTTAGGGTTAGGGTTAGTGTTACGGTTAGGGTTAGGGTAAGGGTAAGGTTTAGGGTTAAAGTTATGGTCAGGGTTATGGTTAGGGTTAGGGTGAGGGTAAGGGTAAGGGTTAGGGTTAGGTTTAGGGTTATGGTAAGGGTAAGGTTTAGGTTTAGGGTTAGGATTAGGTTTAGGGTTAGGGTTAGCATAAGGATAAATATTAGAGTTAAGGTTAGGGTGAGGGTAAGGGTAAGGGTTAGGGTTAAGATTAGCGTTAGTGTTAGGGTAAGGGTTAGGGTTAGGGTAAGGGTTAGGGTTAGGTTTAGGGTTAGGTTTAAGGTTGGGGTTAAGGTTCGGGTTAGGGTTAGGGTAAGGGTAAGTGTTATGTTAGGGTTAGGTTTAGGGTTAGGGTTAAGGTTAGGTTTAGGGTTAGGTTTAGGGTTAGGATTAGGGATATGGTTAGGGTTAGGGTTAGGGTTAGGGTTACGGTAAGGGTAAGGGTTAGGATTAGAGTTAGGTTTAGGGTTAGGAATTACGGTTAGGGTTAGGTTTAGGGTTACGGAAAGAGTTAGGATTAGGGTTAGGTTTAGGTAAGGGTAAGTGTTAGTGATAGGGTTAGGTTTAGGGTAAGGGTAAGGGTTAGGTTTAGGTTTAGGGTTAGGGTAAGTTTAGGGTTAGGGTAAGGGTAAGGGTTAGGTTTAGTTTTAGGGTTAGGTTTAGGGTTAGGGTTAGGGTAAGGAAAAATGTTACAATTAAGGTTAGGGTTAGGGTTAGGGTTAGGGTTAAGGTTAGGGTGAGGGTAAGGGTAAGGGTTAGGGTTAGGGCTAGGGTTAGGGTTAGTTTTAGGGTTAGGGTAAGTGTAAGGGTTAGGGTTAGGGTTAGCGTTAGGGTAAGGGTTAGGGTTAGGTTTAGGATTAGGGTTAGGGTTAATGTTAGTTTTAGCGTTAGGGTAAGCGTAAGGGTTAGGTTAGGGTTAGGGTTAGGTTTAGGGTTAGAGTTAGCGTTAGGGTTATGGTAAGGTTAAGGGTTAGGGTTAGGGTTAGGTTTAAGGTTAAGTTTAGGGTTAGGGTTAGGGTTAGGTTTAGGGTAAGGGTAATGGTTAGGGTTAGGTTTAGGGTTAGGGTTAGGGTAAGGGTTAGGGTTAGGGTTACGGTTTGGGTAAGGATAAGTGTTAGAGTTAGGGTTAGGGTTAGGGTTAGGTTAAGGGTTAGGGTTAGGGATAGAGTTAGGGTTAGGGTTAGGGTAAGAATAAGTGTTAGGGTTAGGATTTTGTTTAGGGTTGAGGTTAAGGTTAGGGTTAGGGTTAGGGTTACGGTTAGGGTTAGAGTTAGGGTAACGGTATGTGTTCGGGTTAGGGTTAGGGTTAGGGTTAGGGTTAGGGTTAGTGTTAGGGTAAGCGTAAGGGTTAGTGTTATTGTTACGGTTAAGGTAAGGGTAAGGTTTAGGGTTAGGGTTAGGTTTAGGGTTAGGGTTAGGGTAAAGGTAAGGGTTATGGTAAGGGTTAGGTTTAGGGTTAGGGTAAGGGTAAGGGTTAGGGTTAGGGTAAGTGTAAGAATTAGGGTTAGGGTTAGGATTAGGGTAGGGTTTAGGGTAAGGGTAAGTGTTAGTGTTAGGGTTACGTTTAGGATAAGGGTAAGGATTAGGGTTAGGTTTAGGGTTAGGGTTAGGGTAATGGTTAGGTTTAGGGTTAGGGTTAGGTTTAGGGTTAGGGTACGTTTAAGGATTAGGATTAGGGTTAGGGTTAGGTTTAGGATTAGGGTTAGGTTTAGGGTTAGGTTTAGGATTAGGGTACGGTTAGGGTAAGGTTATGTGTTAGGGTTAGGGATAGGGTTAGGGTTAAGGTGAGGGTTAGGTTTTGGGTTAGGGTTAGGATAAGGGTAAGGGTTAGGGTTAGGGTTAGGGTTAGTGTTAGGTTTAGGGTTAGGGTTAGGGTAAGGTCAAGGGTTAGGATTAGGGTTAGGGTTAAGTTTAGGGTTAGGATTAGGGTTAGTGTTAGGGTTAATGTTAGGGTTAGGGCTAGGGTTAAGGTTAGGGTAAGGGATAGGGTTAGAGTTAGGGTAAGGGTTAGGGTTAGGGTTAGGGTTAGGGTTAGGTTTAGAGTTAGGTATAGGTTTAGGGTTAGGGGTTAGGCCTAGGGTTAGGGTTAGGGTAAGGATTAGGGTAAGGGTTAGGGTTAATGTTAGGTTTAGGTTTAGTGTTAGCTTTAGTGTTAGGGTTAGGGTAAGGGCAAGGATTAGGGTTAGGGTTAGGGTTAAGGTTAGTGTTAGGGATAGGTTTAGGGTTAAGGTTAGGCTTAGGGTTAGGGTTAGGTTTAGGTTAAGTGTGAGGGTTAGGGTTAGTGTTAGGGTTAGTGTTAGGATTAGGGTTAGAGTTAGTTTTAGGGTTAAGTTAGGTTTAGGGTAAGTGTAAGAGTTATGGTAATGGTTAGGGTTCGGGTTAGGGTTAGGCTTAGTGTTAGGGTAAGGGTAAGGTTTAGGGTTAGTGTTATGGATAGGGTTAAGTTTGAGGTTAGGTTTAGCGTTAGTGTTAGATTTAGGGTTAGGATTAGGGTTAGGGTTAGGGTAAGGGTTAGGGTTAAGGTTAGGGTTAGGCTTAGTGTTAGAGTAAGGGTAAGGGTTAGGGTTAGGGTTAGGTTTAGGGTTAAGTTTGAGGTTATGGTTAGGATTAGGGTTAGGGTAAGGGTTAGGGTTAGGGTTAGGGTAAGTGTTAGGGTTATGCTTAGAGTTAGAGTTAGGGTTATGGTAAGGGCAAGGATTAGGGTTAGGGTTAAGGTTAGGGTTAGGGTTAGGGTTAGTGTTAGGTTTAGGGTAAGGGTAATTGTTAGGGTTAGTGTTAGGGTTAGGGTTAAGGTTAGGGTTAGGGTTAGGGTTAGCATTATGGTAAGGGTTAGGGTTAGGTTAGGGTAAGGTTTAGGGTTAGGGTTAGGGTTAGGGTTAGGTTTAAGGTTAGGGTTAGGGTTAGGGTTAGGGTAAGGGTAAGGGTTAGGGTTAGGGTTAGGGTTAGTTTTAGGCTTAGGGTAAGTGTAAGGTTTAGGGTTAGGGTTAGGGTTAGGGTAAGGTTTAGGGTTAGGATTAGGGTTAGGGTAGGGTTTAGGGTAAGGGTAAATGTTAGTGTTAGGGTTAGGTTTAGGATAAGGGTAAGGATTAGGTTTAGATTTTGGTTTAGAGTTAGGGGTTAGGCTTAGGGTTAGGGTTAGGGTTAGGGTTAGAGTTAGGGTAAGTGTTAGGGTTAGGGTTAGGGTTAGGGTTAGTGTTAGGGTAAGGGTTAGGGTTAGGGTTACGGTTAGCGTAAGGTTAAGTGTTAGGGTTAGGGTTAGGGTTAGGGTTAGGGTAAGTGTTAGGGTAAGGGTTAGGGTTAGGGTTAAGTTTAGGGTTGGGGTTAAGTTTATGGTTAGTGTTATTGTAAGGGCAAGGGTTAGGGTTAGGGTTAGCGTTAGGGTAAGTGTTAGGGTTAGTGTTAGGGTTAGGGTTAGGGTTAGGGTTAGGGTAAGGGTTAGGGTTAGGGTTAGGGTAAGGGTAAGGGTTAGGGTTAGGGTTAGGGTTAGGTTTAGGTTTAGGGTAAGGGTAAGGGTAAGGGTAATTGTAAGGGTTAGAGTTAGGGTTAGTGGTAGGGTAAGGGTTAGTTTTAGGGTTAGGGTAAGGGTAAGGTTTAGGGTTAGGGTTAGGGTTAAGGTTAGGGTAAGTGTAAGTGTAAGTGTTAGAGTTAGGGTTAGGTTTAGGGTAAGGGTAAGGGTTAGGGTTAAGGTTAGGGTTAGGGTTAGGTTAGGGTTAGGGTTAGGGTTAATGTTAGGTTTAGGGTTAGGGTAGGCATAAGGGTTAGGTTAGGGTTAGGGTTAGGTTTTTGGATAGAGTTAGCATTAGGGTTAGGGTAAGGATAAGGGTTAAGGTTAGGGTTAGGATTGTTTAAGGCTTAGGGTTAGGTTTAGGGTAAGGGTAAGGGTTAGGGTTAGGGTAAGGGTTAGGGTTAGGGTTAGGTTTAGGGTCAGTTTAAGGGTTAGAGTTAGGTTTAGGGTAAGGGTAAGGTTTAGGGTTAGGGTAAGAGTTAGGGTTAGGTTTAGGGTTAGGGTTAGCGTTAGGGTAAGGATAAGGGTTAGCGTTAGGATTAGGTTTAGGGTTTAGGTTAGGGTTAGTGTTAGGGTTAGGTTTAGGGTTAGATTAGGGTTAGGGCTAGGGTTAGGTTAAGGTTATGTGTTAGGGTTAGGTTTAGGGTTAGGGTTAAGGTTAGGGTTAGGATTAGGGTTAGGGTTAGGGTTAAGGCTAGGGTTAGGGTTAGGGTTAGTGTTGGAGTAAGGGTTAGGGTTAGAGTTTGGGAAAGGTTTAGGGTTGGGGTTAGGGTTAGGGTTAGAGTTAGGTTTAGGGTTAGGGTTAGGGTTAGGGGTTAGGCTTAGGGTTAGGGTTAGGTTTATTGTAAGGGTCAGGGTTAGGTTTAGTTTAAGGGTTAGGGTTAGGGTTATGGTTAGGGTAAGGGTAAGGGTTAGGGTTAGGGTAATGATTAGGTTTAGGGTTAGGGTTAGGTTTAGGGTTAGGGTACGTTTAAGGATTAGAATTAGGGTTAGGGTTAGGGTTAGGGTTAGGATTAGGGTTAGGTTTAGGGTTAGGGTTAGGATTAGGGTACGGTTAGGGTAAGGTTATATGTTAGGGGTAGGGTTAGGGTTAGGGTTAGGGTTAGGGTAAGGGTAAGGGTTAGCGTTAGATTTAGGGTTAGGTTAAGGGTAAGGGTTAGGTTTAGGGTTTGGTTAGTTTTAGGGTTAGTGTTAGGGTAAGGGTAGGGGTTAGGGTTAGGGTTAGGTTTAGGGTAAGGGTTAGGGTTAGGGGTTAGGATTAGTGTTAGGGTTAGGTTAAGGGTTAGGGTTAGGGTTAGGATAAGTGTTAGGGTTAGGGTAAGGGTAAGTGTTAGGGTTAGGGTTAGGTTTAGGGTAAGGGTTAGGGTTAGGATTAGGTTTAGGTGGTAGGTTTTGGGTTAGGATTAGAGGTAGGGTTAGGGTTAGGGTAAGGGTAAGGGTGAGGGTTAGGGTTAGGGTTAGGGTTAGGATTGGTTTTAGGGTTAGTGTTAGGGTTAGGGTAAGGGCAAGTGTTAGGCTAAGGGTTAAGGTTAGAGTTAGATTATGGGTTTGGGTTAGGGGTTAGGGTTAGGGTTAGTGTAAGGGTTAGGGTTAGGTTTAGGTTAAGGGTTAGGTTTAGGGTTAGGTTTAGGGTAAGTGTTAGGGTTAGGGTTAGGGTTAGGGTTAGTGTTAGGGTAAGGGTTACGGTTAGGGTTAGGGTTAGCGTAAGGGTAAGTGTTAGGGTTAGGGTTAGGGTTAGGGTAAGTGTTAGGGCAAGGGTTAGGGTTAGGGTTAAGTTTAGGGTTGGGGATAAGTTTATGGTTAGTGTTATTGTAAGGGCAAGGGTTAGGGTTAGGGTTAGCGTTAGGGTAAGTGTTAGGGTTACAGTTAGGGTTAGGGTTAGGGTAAGGGTTAGGGTTATGGTTAGGGTTAGGGTAAGGGTAAGGGTGAGGGTTAGGGTTAGGGTTAGGTTTAGGTTTAGGGTAAGGGTAAGGGTAAGGGTAATTGTAAGGGTTAGAGTTAGGGTTAGTGGTAGGGTAAGGGTTAGTTTTAGGGTTAGGGTAAGGGTAAGGTTTAGGGTTAGGGTTAGGGTTAAGGTTAGGGTAAGTGTAAGTGTAAGTGTTAGAGTTAGGGTTAGGTTTAGGGTAAGGGTAAGGGTTAGGGTTAAGGTTAGGGTTATGGTTAGGTTAGGGTTAGGGTTAGGGTTAATGTTAGGTTTAGCGTTAGGGTAGGCGTAAGGTTTAGGTTAGGGTTAGGGTTAGGTTTTTGGTTAGAGTTAGCATTAGGGTTAGGGTAAGGATAAGGGTTAGGGTTAGGGTTAGGGTTAGGTTTAAGGGTTATGGTTAGGGTTAGGGTTAGGGTTAGGGTAAGGGTAATGGTTAGGGTTAGGTTTAGGGTTAGTGTTAGGGTAAGGGTAAGGGTTAGGTTTAGGGTTATGGTTAGGGTTAGGGATTGGGTTAGGGTTAGGGTGTGGGTAAGGATAAGTGTTAGGGTTAGGGTCAGGGTTAGGGTTAGGGTAAGGGTTAGGTTTAGCGTTAGGGTTAGGGTAAGGGTAAGGGTTAGGTTTAGGGTTATGGTTAGGGTTAGGGATTGGGTTAGGGTTAGGGTGTGGGTAAGGATAAGTGTTAGGGTTAGGGTTAGGGTTAGGGTTAGGGTAAGGGTTAGGTTTAGGGTTAGAGTTAGCGTTAGGGTTAGGGTAAGGGTAAGGGTTAGGTTTAGGGTTATGGTTAGGGTTAGGGATTGGGTTAGGGTTAGGGTGTGGGTAAGGATAAGTGTTAGGTTTAGGGTTAGGGTTAGGGTTAGGGTAAGGGTTAGGTTTAGGGTTAGAGTTAGCGTTAGGGTTAGGGTAAGGGTAAGTCTTAGGGCTAGGATTAGGTTTAGGGTTGGGGTTAAGGTTAGAGTTAGGGTAATAGTATGTGTTCAGGTTAGGGTTAGGGTTAGGTTTAGGGTTAGGGTTAGCATTAGGGTAAGCATAAGGGTTAGTGTTAGGGTTAGGGTTAAGGTAAGGGTAAGGTTTAGGGTTAGGGTTAGGGTAAGGGTAAGGGTTAGGGTTAGGGTTAGGTTTAGGGTTAGGGTAAGGGTTAGGGTTAGGGTTAGGGTAAGGGTTAGGGTTAGGGGTAGGGTTAGGGTTAGGTTTAGGGTTAAGGGTAAGGGTAAGTGTTAGTGTTAGGGTTAGGTTTAGGATAAGGGTAAGGATTAGGGTTAGGTTTAGGGTTAGGGTTAGAGGTTAGGGTTAGGGTTAGTGTTAAGGTGAGAGTTAGGTTTTGGGTTAGGGTTAGGATAAGGGTAAGGGTTAGGGTTGGGGTTAGTGTTAGGTTTAGGGTTAGGGTTAGGATAAGGGCAAGGGTTAGGATTAGGGTTAGGGTTAAGGTTAGGGTTAGGATTAGGGTTAGGGTTAGGGTTAAGGTTAGGGTTAGGGTTAGGGTTAAGGTTACGGTAAGGGTTAGGGTTAGAGTTAGGGCAAGGTTTAGGGTTAGGGTTAGGGTTAGGTTTAGAGTTAGGTTTAGGTTTAGGGTTAGGGGTTAGGCCTAGGGTTAGGGTTAAGGTAAGGGTTAGGTTAGGGTTAGGGTGATTGTTAGGTTTAGGGTTAGGTTAGGGTAAGGGTAAGGGTTAGGGTTAGGGTTAGGTTTAGGTTAAGGGTGAGGTTTAGGGTTTGGGTAAGTGTTAGGGTTAGGGTGAGGGTTAGGGTTAGTTTAAGGGTTAGGGTTAGGTTTAGCGAAAAGTAAGGTTTAGGGTTAGGGTAAGAGTTAGGGTTAGGTTTAGGGTTAGGGTTAGGATTAGGGTGAGGGTTAGTTTAAGGGTTAGGGTTAGATTTAGGGAAAGGGTAAGGGTTATGGTTAGGGTAAGAGTTAGGGTTAGGTTTAGGGTTAAGGTTAGGTTTAGGGTAATGGTAAGGTTAGGGTTAGGATTCGGGTTAGGTTTAGTGTAATGTTTAGGGTTAGGGTTAGGGTTAGGGTTAGGGTTATGGATAGGGTAAGGGTACGGTTTAGGGTTAGGGTTAGTGTTTGGTTTAGGGTTGGGGTTAAGGTTAGGTTTAGGGTTAGGGTACGTTTAAGGATTAGGGTTAGGGTTAGGGTTATGCTTAGGGTTTGGGGTAGAGTTAGGATTAGGGTTAGGTTAGGGTTAGGGTTAGGGTTAGTGTTAGGGTAAGGTTATGTGTTAGGGTTAGGTTAAGTATTAGGGTTAGGGTTACGGTTAGGGTGAAGGTGAGGGTAAGGTTTAGGGTTAAAGTTAGGGTAAGGGTTAGGGTTAGGGTTAGGGTTAGGGAAAGGGAAAGGGTTAGGGTTAGGTTTATTGTTAGGGTAAGGGTAAGGGTTAGGTTTAGGGTTAAGGTTAGGTTTAGAGTTAGTGTTAGGTTAAGGGTAAGGGTTAGGGTTAGGTTTAGGTTACTGTTAGGGTTTAGGGTTAGTGTTAGGGTTAGGTTAAAGGTTAAGGTTAGGGTTAGGCTTAGGATAAGCGTTAGGGTTAGGGTAAGGGTAAGTATTAGGTTTAGGTTTAGGGTTAAGGTTATTGTAAGGTTTAGGTTAGGGTTAGGTTTAGGATTAAGGTTTAGACGGTAGGGTTAGTGTTAGTGTTAGGTTAGGGTTAGTGTTAGTGTAAGGGTTAGGGTTAGGGTTAGGGTTAGGGTTAGGGTAAGGGTTAGGGTTAGTGTTAGGGTTAAGGTTAGGTTTAGGGTTAGGGTAAGGGTAAGGGTAAGGGTAAGAGTTAGGGATAGGGTTAGGGTAATGGTTAGTGTTAGGGTTAGGGTAAGGGTAATGTTTAGGGTTATGGTTAGGGTAAGGGTAAGGTTGAGTGTTAGGGTTAGGGTTAGGTTTAGGGTAAGGGTAAGGTTTAGGATTAAGGTTAGGGTTAGGGTTAGGTTTAGGGTAAGGGTTAGGGTTAGGGTTAGGGTTAGGTTTAAGTTTAGCGTTACGGTATGCGTAAGGGTTAGGGTTAGGTTTAGGGTTAGGTTTAGGGTTAGAGTTAGGGTTAGGGTTAGGGTAAGGATAAGGGTTAGGGTTAGGGTTAGGGTTAGGGTTAGGTTTAGGGTAAGGGTTAGGGTTAAGGTTAGGGTTAGGGTTAGGGTTAGGGTAAGGGTGAGGGTTAGGATTAGGTTTAGGTTTAGGGTTAGGGTAAGTGTAAGGGTTCGGTTTAGGGTTATGGTTAGGGTTAGGGATTGGGTTAGGGTTAGGGTTTGGGTAAGGATAAGGGTTAGGGTTAGGGTTAGGTTTAGGATTAGGGTTAAGGTTATGGTTAGGGTGCAGGTAAGGGTTAGGTTTAGGTTTAGGGTTAGGGTAAGGGTTAGGGTTAGGTTTAGGGTAAGGGTTAGGGTTAGGGTAAGGGTAAGTCTTAGGTTTAGGATTAGGTTTAGGGTTGGGGTTAAGTTTAGGGTTAGGGTTAGGGTAAGGGTAAGGGTTAGGTTTAGGGTTAGGGTAAGGGTTAAGGTTAGGTTTAGGGTTAGGGTTAGGGTTTGGCTTAGTTTAAGGGTTAGGGTTAGGGTTAGGGTTAGAGTGAGATTTAGGGTTGGTTAAGGGTAAGGGTTATGGTTAGGGTTATGGTTAGGGTTAGGTTAAGGTTTAGGGTTAGGTGTTAGGGTTAGGGTTAGGGAAAGGGTTATGGTTAGGATTAGGGTTAAGGTAAGGTTTAGGGTTAGGGTTAGGGTAAGTGTTAGCATTAGGGTTAGGGTTAGGGTTAGGGTTAGGGTAAGGGTTAGGGTTAGGGTTAGGGTAAGGTTAAGTGTTAGGGTAAGGGTTAGCGTAAGAGTTAGGTTTAGGTTTGGGGTTAAGTGTAGGGTTAGGGTTAGGGTAAGGGTAAGGGTTAGGGTTAGGGTTAGTGTTAGGGTAAGGGTTAGGGTTAGGGTTAGGGTTAGGGTTATGGTAATGGTAAGGTTTAGGGTTAGGGTTAGGGTTAAGTTAGGTTTAGAGTTAGGGTAAGGGTAAGGGTAAGGGTAAGGTAAGGGTAAGAGTCAGGCTTAGAGTAATGGTTAGTGTTAGGGTTAGGGTCAGGGTAAGGTTTAGGGTTATGGTTAGGGTTATGGTTAGGGTATGGGTAAGGGTGAGTGTTAGGGTTAGGGTTAGGTTTAGGGTAAGGGTAAGGTTTATGATTAAGGTTAGGGTTAGGTTTAGGTTTAGGGTTTGGGTTAGGGTTAGGGTTAGGTTTAATTTTAGCGTTACGTTATGCGTAAGGGTTAGGGTTAGGGTTAGGGTTAGGTTTAGGGATAGAGTTAGGGTTAGGGTTAGGGTCAGGATAAGGGTTAGGGTTAGGGTTAGGTTTAGGTTTAGGGTAAGGGTTAGGGTTAATGTTAGGGTGAGGGTTAGGTTTAGGGTTAGGGTTAGTTTAGGGGTTAGGGTTAGGGTTAGAGTGCGGTTTAGGTTTGGTTAAGGGTAAGGGTTATGGTTAGGGTTATGGTTAGGGTTAGGTTAAGGTTTAGGGTTAGGTGTTAGGGTTAGGGTTAGGGAAAGGTTTATGGTTAGGGTTAGGGTTAAGGTAATGTTTAGGGTTAGGGTTAGGGTAAGTGTTAGCGTTAGGGTTAGGGTTAGGGTTAGGGTAAGGGTTAGGGTTAGAGTTAGGTTTAGGTTTGGGGTTAAGTTTAGGGTTAGGGTTAGGGTAAGGGTAAGGGTTAGGGTTAGGGTTAGGGTAAGTGTAAGGGTTCGGTTTAGGGATATGGTTAGGGTTAGGGATTGGGTTAGGGTTAGGGTTTGGGTAAGGATAAGGGTTAGGGTTAGGGTTAGGTTTAGGATTAGGGTTAAGGTTATGGTTAGGGTGCGGCTAAGGGTAAGGTTTGGGTTAGGTTTAGGTTTAGGGTTAGGGTAAGGGTTAGGGTTAGGTTTAGGGTTAGGGTTAGGATAAGGGTAAGTCTTAGAGTTAGGATGAGGTTTAGGTTTGGGGTTAAGGTTAGAGTTAGGGTTAGGGTAAGGGTTAGGGTTAGGGTTAGGGTAAGGTTAAGTGTTAGGGTTAGGGTTAGGGTTAGGGTTAGGGTAAGTGTTAGGGTAAGGGTTAGCGTTAGAGTTAGGTTTAGGTTTGGGGTTAAGTTTAGGGTTAGGGTTAGGGTAAGGGTAAGGGTTAGGGTTAGGGTTAGGGTAAGTGTAAGGGTTCGGTTTAGGGATATGGTTAGGGTTAGGGATTGGGTTAGGGTTAGGGTTTGGGTAAGGATAAGGGTTAGGGTTAGGGTTAGGTTTAGGATTAGGGTTAAGGTTATGGTTAGGGAGCGGCTAAGGGTAAGGTTTGGGTTAGGTTTAGGTTTAGCGTTAGGGTAAGGGTTAGGGTTAGGTTTAGGGTTAGGGTTAGGATAAGGGTAAGTCTTAGAGTTAGGATGAGGTTTAGGTTTGGGGTTAAGGTTAGAGTTAGGGTTAGGGTAAGGGTTAGGGTTAGGGTTAGGGTAAGGGTTAGGGTTTGGGTTAGGGTTAGGGTTAGTGTTAGGGTAAGGTTTAGGGTTAGGGTTAGGGTAAGGTTTATGGTTAGGGTTAGGGTTAGGATAAGGGTAAGGATTAGGGTTAGGGTTAGGGGTTAGGGTTAGGGTTATGGTTAGGGTTCGGGGTTAGGCCTAGGGTTAGGGTTAGGGTAAGGGTTAGGGTTAGGTTTAGTTTAAGGGTTAGGGTTAGGGTTAGTGTAAGGGTAGGTGTTAGGGTTAGGGTAAGAGTTAGGGTTAGGTTTAGGGTTAGGGTTAGGGTTCGGTTTAGGGTTAGGGTTAGGGTTAGGTTTAGGGATAGAGTTAGGGTTAGGGATAGGTTTAGGGATAGAGTTAGGGTTAGGTTTAGGGTTAGGGTTAGGATTAGGGTTAGGGTTAGGTTTAAGGTTACGGTTAGGGTTAGGGTTATGGTAAGGGTTAGAGTTAGAGTTAGGGTTAGGGTTAGGGTTAGGTTTAGGGATAGAGTTAGGGTTAGGGTTAGGGTAAGGATAAGGGTTAGGTTTAGGGTTAGGTTTAGGGTAAGGGTTAGGGTTAAGGTTAGGGTTAGGATTAGGGTTAAGGTTTGGGTAAGGATAAGGTTTAGGGTTAGGTTTAGGGTTAGGGTTAGGGTAAGTGTAAGGGTTCGGTTTAGGGTTATGGTTAGGGTTAGGGAATGGGTGAGGTTAGGGTTTGGGTAAGGATAAGGGTTAGGTTTAGGGTTAGGTTTAGGATTAGGGTTAAGGTTATGGTTAGGGTGCGGGTAAGGGTAAGGTTTGGGTTAAGTTTAGGTTTAGGGTAAGGGTAAGGGTTAGGGTTAGGTTTAGGGTTAGGGTTTGGCTTAGTGTTAGGGTAAGGGTAAGGTTTATGGTTAGGGTTAGGGTTACGGTAAGGGTTAGGGTTACAGTTAGGGTTAGAGTTAGGTTTAGGGTTATGGTAAGGGTAAGGGTTAGGGTTAGGGTTAGGGTTAGGGTAAGGGTAATTGTTAGGGTTAGTGTTAGGGTTAGGGTTAAGGTTAGGGTTAGGGTTAGGGTTAGGGTTAGGGTAAGGGTTAGGGTTAGGTTAGGGTAAGTGTTAGGGTTAGGGTTAGGGTTAATGTTAGGTTTAAGGTTAGGGTAGGGTTTGGGTTAGGGTAAGGGTAAGGGTTAGGGTTAGGATTAGGGTTAGGGTTAGGGTTAGGGTAATGGTTAGGGTTAGGGTTAGGGTTAGGGAAAGGGTAAGGGTAAGGGTTAGGGTTAGGGTTAGGTTTAGGGTTGGGGTTAAAGTTAGGTTTAGGTTTAGGGTACATTTAAGGATTAGTGTTAGGTTTAGGGTTAGGCTTAGGGTTAAGGTTAGGGTTAGGATTAGGGTTAGGTTTAGGGTTAGGTTTAGGGTTAGGTTTAGGGTAAGGTTATGTGTTAGGGTTAGGGTTAGGGTTAGGGTTAGGGTAAGTGTTAGGGCTAGGGTTAGTGTTACGGTTAGGGTTAGGGTAAGGGTAAGGTTTAGGGTTAAAGTTATGGTCAGGGTTAGGGTTAGGGTTAGGGTTAGGGTAAGGGTAAGGGTTAGGGTTAGGGTTAGGGTTATGGTAAGGGTAAGTTTTAGGTTTAGGGTTAGGGTTAGGATTAGGGTTAGGGTTAGCATAAGGATAAATATTAGAGTTAAGGTTAGGGTGGGGTTAAGGGTAAGGGTTAGGGGTAAGATTAGGGTTAGGGTTAGGGTAAGGGTTAGGGTTAGGTTTAGGGTAAGGGTTAGGGTTAGGGTTAGGGTTAGGTTTAAGGTTGGTGTTAAGGTTCGGGTTAGAGTTAGGGTAAGGGTAAGGGTTATGTTAGGGTTAGGGTTAGGGTTAGGGTTAAGGTTAGGTTTAGGGTTAGGTTTAGGTTTAGGATTAGGGTTAGGGTTAGGGTTAGGGTTAGGGTAAGGGTTAGGATTAGAGTTAGGGTTAGGGTTAGGGGTTACGGTTAGGGTAGGTTTAGGGTTAGGGAAAGAGTTAGGATTAGGGTTAGGGTTAGGTAAGTGTAAGTGTTAGTGAAAGGGTTAGGGTTAGGGTAATGGTAAGGGTTAGGGTTAGGTTTAGGGTTAGGGTAAGGGTAAGGGTTAGGTTTAGGTTTAGGGTTAGGTTTAGGGTTAGGGTTAGGGTAAGGAAAAATGTTGCAATTAATGTTATGGTTAGGGTTAGGTTTAAGGTTAGGGTGAGGGTAAGGGTAAGGGTTAGAGTTAGGGTTAGGGTTAGGGTTAGGGGAAGGGTTAGGGTTAGGGTAAGGTTAGGGTTAGGTTTAGGTTTGGGGTTAAGATTAGGGTTAGGGTTAGGGTAAGGGTAAGGGTTAGGTTAGGGTTAGGCTTAGGGTTAAGGTCAGGGTTACGGTTAGGTTTAAGGTTAGGATTAGGGTTAGGGTTAGGGTAAGGGTTAGTGTTAGGGTTAGGGTTAGGGTTAGGTTTAGGGTTAGGGTAAGGGTAAGGGTAAGGGTAATTGTAAGGGTTAGAGTTAGGGTTAGGGGTAGGGTAAGGGTTAGTTTTAGGGTTAGGGTAAGGGTAAGGTTTAGGGTTAGGGGTAGGGTTAAGGTTAGGGTAAGAGTAAGGGTAAGTGTTAGGGTTAAGGTTAGGTTTAGGGTAAGGGTAAGGGTTAGGGTTAAGGTTAGGGTTAGGGTTAGGTTTAGGGTTAGGGTTAGGGTTAATGTTAGGTTTAGCGTTAGGGTAAGCGTAAGGGTTAGGTTAGGGTTAGGGTTAGGTTTAGGGTTAGAGTTAGCGTTAGGGTTAGGATAAGGATAAGTGTAGGGTTAGGGTTAGGGGTAGGTTTAAGGTTAAGGTTAGGGTTAGGGTAGGGTTTAAGGTAAGGGTAAGTGTTAGTGTTATGGTTTGGTTTAGTATAAGGGTAAGGATTACTGTTAGGTTTAGGGTTAGGGTTAGAGGTTAGGGATAGGGTTAGGGTTACGGTGAGGGTTAGGTTTTTGGTTAGGGTTAGGATAAAGTTAAGGGTTAGGGTTAGGGTTAGGTTTAGTGTTAGGTTTAGGGTTAGGGTTAGGGTAAGGGCAAGGGTTAGGATTAGGGTTAGGGTTAAGGTTAGGGTTAGGATTAGGGTTAGGGTTAGGGTTAAGGTTAGGGTTAGGGTTAGGTTTAAGGTTAGGGTAAGGGTTAGGGTTAGAGTTAGGGTAAGGTTTAGGGTTAGGGTTAGGTTTAAAGTTATGTATAGGTTTAAGGTTAGGGTGAGGGTTAGGGTTAGGATGGTGGTTAGGTTTAGGGTTAGAGTTAGGGTAAGGGTAAGAGTTAGGGTTAGGGTTAGGTTCAGGTTTAGTGTTAGCTTTAGGGTTAGGGTTAGGGTAAGGGCAAGGATTAGGGTTAGGGTTAGGGTTAAGGTTTTTGTTAGGGTTAGGGTTAGGGTTAAGGTTAGGGTTAGGGTTAGGGTTAGGTTTAGGTTAAGGGTGAGGGTTAGGGTTAGGGTTAGGGTTAGTTTAAGGGTTAGTGTTAGGTTTAGGGAAAAGGTAAGGTTTAGGGTTCAGGTAAGGGTTAGGGTTAGGTTTAGGGTTAGTGTTACGGTTAGGGTTAGGTTTAGGGTAAGGGTAAGGGTTAGGGTAAGGGTTAGTGTTAGGTTAGGGTAAGGGTTAGGGTTAGGGTTAGGGTTAGGGTTAGATTTAAGGTGAGGGTTATGGTTAGGGTTAGGGTAAAGGTAAGGCTAGGGTTAGGGTTAGGGTTAGTTTTAGGGTTAGCGTAAGTGTAAGGGTTAGGGTTAGGGTTAGCGTTAGGCTAAGGGTTAGGGTTAGGATTAGGGTTAGGGTAGGGTTTAGGGTAAGGGTAATGTTAGTGTTAGGGTTTGGTTTAGTATAAGGGTAAGGATTAGGGTTAAGTTTTGGTTTAGGGTTAGGGGTTATGCTTAAGGTTAGGGTTAGGGTTAGGGTTAGGGTTAGGCTAGGGTTAGTTTAAGGGTTAGGGTTAGGGTTAGGTTTAGGGTTAGGATTAGGTTTAGGGTAAGGGTTAGGGTTACAGTTAGGTTTAGGGTTAGGGTTAAAGTTAGGTTTAGGGTTAGGGTACATTTAAGGATTAGGGATAGGGTTAGGGTTAGGTTTATGCTTAGGGTTAAGGTTAGGGTTAGGATTAGGGTTAGGTTTAGGGTTAGGGTTAGGGTTAGGGTAAGATTATGTGTTAGGGTTATGGTTAGGGTTAGGGTTAGGTTAAGTGTTAGGGTTAGGGTTAGTGTTACGGTTAGGGTTAGGGTAAGGGTAAGGTTTAGGGTTAAAGTTATGGTCAGGGTTATGGTTAGGGTTAGGGTGAGGGTGAGGGTAAGGGTTAGGTTTAGGTTTAGGGTTATGGTAAGGGTAAGGTTTAGGTTTAGGGTTAGGATTAGGTTTAGGGTTAGGGTTAGCATAAGGATAAATATTAGAGTAAAGGTTAGGGTGAGGGTAAGGGTAAGGGTTAGGGTTAAGATTAGGGTTAGGGTTAGGGTAAGGGTTAGGGTTAGGGTTAGGGTAAGGGTTAGGTTAGGGTTAGGGTTAGGTTTAAGGTTGGGGTTAAGGTTCGGGTTAGGGTTAGGGTAAGGGTAAAGGTTATGTTAGGGTTAGGGTTAGGGTTAGGGTTAAGGTTAGGGTTAGGGTTAGGTTTAGGGTTAGGATTAGGGTTATGGTTAGGGTTAGGGTTAGGGTTAGGTT
>JANJXV010000044.1:5772500-5782500 GCA_024803745.1 Megascapheus bottae
TTAGGGTTAGGGTACATTTAAGGATTAGGGTTAGGGTTAGGGTTATGCTTAGGGTTAAGGTTAGGGTTAGGATTAGGGTTAGGTTTAGGGTTAGAGTTAGGGTTCGGGTTAGGGTAAGGTTATGTGTTAGGGTTAGGGTTAGGGTAAGCGTTAGGGTTAGGGTTAGTGTTACGGTTAGGGTTAGGGTAAGGGTAAGGTTTAGGGTTAAAGTTATAGTCAGGGTTAGGGTTAGGGTGAGGGTAAGGGTAATGGTTAGGGTTAGGTTTAAGGTTGTGGTAAGGGTAAGGTTTAGGTTTTGGGTTAGGATTAGGTTTAGGGTTAGGGTTAGCATAAGGATAAATATTAGAGTTAAGTTAGGGTGAGGGTAAGGTTAAGGGTTAGGGTTAAGATTAGGGTTAGGGTAAGGTTTAGGGTTAGGGTTAGGGTAAGGGTTAGGGTTAGGGTTAGGGTTAGTTTTAAGGTTGGGGTTAAGGTTCGGGTTAGGGTTAGGGTAAGGGTAAGGGTTATGTTAGGGTTAGGGTTAGGGTTAGGGTTAAGTTTAGGATTAGGGTTAGGTTTAGGGTTAGGATTAGGGTTATGGTTAGGGTTAGGGTTAGGGTTAGGGTAAGGGTAAGGGTTAGGATTAGAGTTAGGGTTAGGGTTAGGAGTTACTGTTAGGGTTAGGTTTAGGGTTACGGAAAGAGTTAGGATTAGGGTTAGGGTTAGGTAAGGGTAAGTGTTAGTGATAGGGTTAGGGTTAGGGTTAGGGTTAGGTTTAGGTTTGGGGTTAAGGTTTGGGTTAGGGTTAGGGTAAGGGTAAGGTTTAGGTTAGGGTTAGGCTTAGGGTTAAGGTCAGGGTTAGGGTTAGGTTTAAGGTTAGGATTAGGGTTAGGGTTAGGGGAAGGGTTAGGGTTAGGGTTAGGGTTAGGGTTAGGTTTAGGGTTAGGGTAAGGATAAGGGTAAGGGTAATTTTAAGGGTTAGAGTTAGGGTTAGGGGTAGGGTAAGGGTTAGTTTTAGAGTTAGGGTAAGGGTAAGGTTTAGGGTTAGGGTTAGGGTTAAGTTTAGGGTAAGGGTAAGGGTAAGTGTTAGGGTTAATGTTAAGTTTAGGGTAAGGGTAAGGGTTAGGGTTAAGGTTAGGGTTAGGGTTAGGTTTACAATTAGGGTTAGGGTTAATGTTAGGTTTAGCGCTAGGGTAAGTGTAAGGGTTAGGTTAGGGTCAGGGTTAGGTTTAGGGTTAGAGTTAGCGTTAGGGTTAGGGTAAGTATAAGGGTTAGGGTTAGGGTTAGGGTTAGGGTTAGGGTTAGGGTTAGGCTAGGGTTAGTTTAAGGGTTAGGGTTAGGGTTAGGTTTAGGGTTAGTTTTAGGGTTAGGGTAAGTGTAAGGGTTATGGTTAGGGTTAGCGTTAGGGTAAGGGTTAGGGTTAGGGTTAGGGTTAGGGTAGGGTTTAGGGTAAGGGTAATGTTAGTGTTAGGGTTTGGTTTAGGATAAGGGTAAGGATTAGGGTTAAGTTTTGGTTTAGGTTTAGGGGTTATGCTTAGGGTTAGGGTTAGGGTTAGGGTTAGGCTAGGGTTAGTTTAAGGGTTAGGGTTAGGGTTAGGTTTAGGGTTAGGGTTAGGGTTAGGGTAAGGGTAAGGTTTAGGGTTAGGATTAGGGTTAGGGTTAGAGTTAGGGTAATGGTTAGGGTTAGGGTTAGGTTTAGGGTTTGAGATAGGGTAAGGGTAAGGGTTAGGGTTACAGTTAGGTTTAGGGTTGGGGTTAAAGTTAGGTTTAGGGTTAGGGTACATTTAAGGATTAGGGTTAGGGTTAGGGTTATGCTTAGGGTTAAGGTTAGGGTTAGGATTAGGGTTAGGTTTAGGGTTAGAGTTAGGGTTCGGGTTAGGGTAAGGTTATGTGTTAGGGTTAGGGTTAGGGTAAGCGTTAGGGTTAGGGTTAGTGTTACGGTTAGGGTTAGGGTAAGGGTAAGGTTTAGGGTTAAAGTTATAGTCAGGGTTAGGGTTAGGGTGAGGGTAAGGGTAATGGTTAGGGTTAGGTTTAGGGTTGTGGTAAGGGTAAGGTTTAGGTTTTGGGTTAGGATTAGGTTTAGGGTTAGGGTTAGCATAAGGATAAATATTAGAGTTAAGTTAGGGTGAGGGTAAGGTTAAGGGTTAGGGTTAAGATTAGGGTTAGGGTTAGGGTAAGGTTTAGGGTTAGGGTTAGGGTAAGGGTTAGGGTTAGGGTTAGGGTTAGTTTTAAGGTTGGGGTTAAGGTTCGGGTTAGGGTTAGGGTAAGGGTAAGGGTTATGTTAGGGTTAGGGTTAGGGTTAGGGTTAAGTTTAGGATTAGGGTTAGGTTTAGGGTTAGGATTAGGGTTATGGTTAGGGTTAGGGTTAGGGTTAGGGTAAGGGTAAGGGTTAGGATTAGAGTTAGGGTTAGGGTTAGGAGTTACTGTTAGGGTTAGGTTTAGGGTTACGGAAAGAGTTAGGATTAGGGTTAGGGTTAGGTAAGGGTAAGTGTTAGTGATAGGGTTAGGGTTAGGGTTAGGGTTAGGTTTAGGTTTGGGGTTAAGGTTTGGGTTAGGGTTAGGGTAAGGGTAAGGTTTAGGTTAGGGTTAGGCTTAGGGTTAAGGTCAGGGTTAGGGTTAGGTTTAAGGTTAGGATTAGGGTTAGGGTTAGGGGAAGGGTTAGGGTTAGGGTTAGGGTTAGGGTTAGGTTTAGGGTTAGGGTAAGGATAAGGGTAAGGGTAATTTTAAGGGTTAGAGTTAGGGTTAGGGGTAGGGTAAGGGTTAGTTTTAGAGTTAGGGTAAGGGTAAGGTTTAGGGTTAGGGTTAGGGTTAAGTTTAGGGTAAGGGTAAGGGTAAGTGTTAGGGTTAATGTTAAGTTTAGGGTAAGGGTAAGGGTTAGGGTTAAGGTTAGGGTTAGGGTTAGGTTTACAATTAGGGTTAGGGTTAATGTTAGGTTTAGCGCTAGGGTAAGTGTAAGGGTTAGGTTAGGGTCAGGGTTAGGTTTAGGGTTAGAGTTAGCGTTAGGGTTAGGGTAAGTATAAGGGTTAGGGTTAGGGTTAGGGTTAGGGTTAGGGTTAGGGTTAGGTTTAGTGTTAGGTTTAGGGTTAGGGTTAGGGTAAGGGCAAGGGTTAGGATTAGGGTTAGGGTTAAGGTTAGGGTTAGGATTAGGGTTAGGGTTAGCGTTAAGGTTAAGGTTAGGGTTAGGGTTAAGGTTAGGGTAAGGGTTAGGGTTAGAGGTAGGGTAAGGTTTAGGGTTAGGGTTAGGGTTAGGGTTAGGTTTAAAGTTATGTATAGGTTTAGGGTTAGGGTTAGGGTTAGGGTTAGGATGAGGGTTAGGTTTAGGGTTAGAGTTAGGGTAAGGGTAAGGGTTAGGGTTAGGGTTAGGTTCAGGTTTAGTGTTAACTTTAGGTTTAGGGTTAGGGTAAGAGCAAGGATTAGGGTTAGGGTTAGGGTTAAGGTTAGTGTTAGGGTTAGGGTTAGGGTTAAGGTTAGGGTTAGGGTTCGGGTTAGGTTTAGGTTAAGGGTGAGGGTTAGGTTTAGTGTAAGGGTTAGGGTTAGGGATAGGGTTAGGGTTAGTTTAAGGGTTAGTGTTAGGTTTAGGGAAAAGGTAAGGTTTAGGGTTAGGGTAAGGGTTAGGGTTAGGTTTATTGTTAGTGTTAGGGTTAGGGTTAGGTTTAGGTTAAGGGTAAGGGTTAGGGAAAGGGTTAGGGTTAGGTTAGGGTAAGGGTTAGGGTTAGGGTTAGGGTTAGGGTTAGGTTTAAGGTTAGGGTTAGTGTTAGGGTTAGGGTAAAGTAAGGGTTAGGGTTAGGGTTAGGGTTAGTTTTAGGGTTAGGGTAAGTGTAAGGGTTAGGGTTAGTGTTAGCGTTAGGGTAAGGGTTAGGTTTAGGATTAGTTTTAGGGTAGGGTTTAGGGCAAGGGTAATGTTAGTGTTAGGGTTTGGTTTAGTATAAGGGTAAGGATTAGGGTTAAGTTTTGGTTTAGGGTTAGGGGTTATGCTTAGGGTTAGGGTTAGGGTTAGGGTTAGGCTAGGGTTAGTTTAAGGGTTAGGATTAGGGATAGGTTTAGGGTTAGGGTAAGGGTTAGGGTAAGGGTAAGGGTTATGGTTAGGATTAGGGTTAGGGTTAGGGTTAGGGTAATGGTTAGGGTTAGGGTTAGGGTTAGGTTTAGGGTTAGGGATAGGGTAAGGGTAAGGGTAAGGGTTACAGTTAGGTTTAGGGTTGGGGTTAAAGTTAGGTTTAGGGTTAGGGTACATGTAAGGATTAGGGTTAGGGTTAGGGTTAGGTTTATGCTTAGGGTTAAGATTAGGGATAGGATTAGGCTTAGGTTTAAAGTTAGGGTTAGAGTTAGGGTTAGGGTAAGGTTATGTGTTAGGGTTAGGGTTAGGGTTAGGGTTAGGTTAAGTGTTAGGGTTAGGGTTAGTGTTACGGTTAGGGTTAGGGTAAGGGTAAGGTTTAGGGTTAAAGTTATGGTAAGGGTTAGGGTTAGGGTTAGGGTGAGGGTAAGGGTAAGGGTTAGGGTTAGGTTTAGGGTTATGGTAAGGGTAAGGTTTAGGTTTAGGGTTAGGATTACGTTTAGGGTTAGGGTTAGCATAAGGATAAATATTAGAGTTAAGGTTAGGGTGAGGGTAAGGGTAAGGGTTAGGGTGAAGATTAGGTTTAGGGTTAGGGTAAGGGTTAGGGTTAGGGTTAGGGTAAGGGTTAGGGTAAGGGTTAGGGTTAGGTTTAAGGTTGGGGTTAAGGTTCGGGTTAGGGTTAGGGTAAGTGTAAGTGTTATGTTAGGCTTAGGGTTAGGGTTAGGGTTAAGGTTAGGTTTAGGGTTAGGTTTAGGGTTAGGATTAGGGATATGGTTAGGGTTAGGGTTAGGGTTAGGGTTAGGGTAAGGGTAAGGGTTAGGATTAGAGTTAGGGTTAGGGTTAGGAGTTACGGTTAGGGTTAGGTTAAGGGTTACGGAAAGAGTTAGGATTACGGTTAGGTTTAGGTAAGGGTAAGTGTTAGTGATAGGGTTAGGGTTAGGGTAAGGGTAAGGGTTAGGTTTAGGTTTAGGGTTAGGTTTAGGGTTAGGGTTAGGGTAAGGAAAAATGTTGCAATTAAGGTTAGGGTTAGGGTTAGGGTTAGGGTTAAGGTTAGGGTGAGGGTAAGGGTAAGGGTTAGGGTTAGGGCTAGGGTTAGGTTAGGGGAAGGGTTAGGGTTAGGGTTAGGTTTAGGGTTAGATTTAGGTTTGGGGTTAAGGTTAGGGTTAGGGTTAGGTTAAGGGTTAGGGTTATGGTTAGGGTTAGTGTAAGGGTAAGAGTAAGGGTAATTGTAAGGTTTAGAGTTAGGGTTAGGGGTAGGGTAAGGGTTAGTTTTAGAGTTAGGGTAAGGGTAAGGTTTAGGGTTAGGGTTAGGGTTAAGTTTAGGGTAAGGGTAAGGGTAAGTGTTAGGGTTAATGTTAAGTTTAGGGTAAGGGTAAGGGTTAGGGTTAAGGTTAGGGTTAGGGTTAGGTTTACGATTAGGGTTAAGGTTAGGTTTAGGGTTACGGAAAGAGTTAGGATTAGGGTTAGGTTTAGGTAAGGGTAAGTGTTAGTGATAGGGTTAGGGTTAGGGTAAGGGTAAGGGTTAGGTTTAGGTTTAGGGTTAGGGTAAGGGTAAGGGTTAGGTTTAGGTTTAGGGTTAGGTTTAGGGTTAGGGTTAGGGTAAGGAAAAATGTTACAATTAAGGTTAGGGTTAGATTTAGGGTTAGGGTTAAGGTTAGGGTGAGGGTAAGGGTAAGGTTTAGGGTTAGTTTTAGGGTTACTGTTAGTTTTAGGGTTAGGGTAAGTGTAAGGGTTAGGGTTAGGGTTAGCGTTAGGGTAAGGGTTAGGGTTAGGATTAGGGTTAGGGTATGGTTTAGGGTAAGGGTAATGTTAGTGTTAGGGTTTGGTTTAGGATAAGGGTAAGGAGTAGGGTTAAGTTTTGGTTTGGGGTTAGGGGTTATGCTTAGGGTTAGGGTTAGGGTTAGGCTAGGGTTAGTTTAAGGGTTAGGGTTAGGGTTAGGTTTAGGGTTTTGGTTAGGGTCAGGGTAAGGGTAAGGGTTAGGGTTAGGATTAGGGTTAGGGTTAGAGTTAGGGTAATGGTTAGGCTTAGGGATAGGTTTAGGGTTAGGAATAGGGTAAGGGTAAGGGTTAGGGTTACAGTTAGGTTTAGGGTTGGGGTTAAAGTTAGGTTTAGGGTTAGGGTACATTTAAGGATTAGGGTTAGGGTTAGGGTTATGCTTAGGGTTAAGGTTAGGGTTAGGATTAGGGTTAGGTTTAGGGTTAGTGTTAGGGTTCGGGTTAGGGTAAGGTTATGTGTTAGCGTTAGGGTTAGGGTTAGGGTTAGGGTAAGCGTTAGGGTTAGGGTTAGAGTTACGGTTAGGGTTAGGGTAAGGGTAAGGTTTAGGGTTAAATTTATAGTCAGGGTTAGGGTTAGGGTTAGGGTGAGGGTAAGGGTAACGGTTAGGGTTAGGTTTAGGGTTGTGGTAAGGGTAAGGTTTAGGTTTTGGGTTAGGATTAGGTTTAGGGTTAGGGTTAGCATAAGGATAAATATTAGAGTTAAGGTTAGGGTGAGGGTAAGGTTAACTGTTACTGTTAAGATTAGGGTTAGGGTTAGGGTAAGGTTTAGGGTTAGGGTTAGGGTAAGGGTTAGGGTTAGGGTTAGGGTTAGGTTTAAGGTTGGGGTTAAGGTTCGGGTTAGGGTTAGGGTAAGGGTAAGGGTTATGTTAGGGTTAGGGTTAGGGTTAGGGTTAAGGTTAGGGTTAGGTTTAGGTTTAGGGTTAGGATTAGGGTTATGGTTATGGTTAGGGTTAGGGTTAGGGTTAGGGTAAGGGTAAGGGTAAGGGTTAGGATTAGAGTTAGGGTTAGGGTTAGGAGTTACTGTTAGGGTTAGGTTTAGGGTTACGGAAAGAGTTAGGATTAGGGTTAGGGTTAGGTAAGGGTAAGTGTTAGTGATAGGGTTAGGGTTAGGGTAAGGGTAAGGGTTAGGTTTAGGTTTAGGGTTAGGGTAAGGGTAAGGGTTAGGTTTAGGTTTAGGGTTAGGTTTAGGGTTAGGGTTAGGGTAAGGAAAAATGTTGCAATTAAGGTTAGGGTTAGGGTTAGGGTTAGGGTTAAGGTTAGGGTGAGGGTAAGGGTAAGGCTTAGGGTTAGGGCTAGGGTTAGGTTAGGGGAAGGGTTAGGGTTAGGGTTAGGTTTAGGGTTAGATTTAGGTTTGGGGTTAAGTTTAGGGTTAGGGTTAGGGTAAGGGTTAGGGTTAGGGTTAGGGTAAGGGTAAGAGTAAGGGTAATTGTAAGGTTTAGAGTTAGGGTTAGGGGTTGGGTAAGGGTTAGTTTTAGGGTTAGGGTAAGGGTACGGTTTAGGGTTAGGGTTAGGGTTAAGTTTAGGGTAAGGGTAAGGGTACGTGTTAGGGTTAAGTTTAAGTTTAGGGTAAGGGTAAGGGTTAGGGTTGAGGTTAGGGTTAGGGTTAGGTTTAGGATTAGGGTTAGGGTTAATGTTAGGTTTAGCGTTAGGGTAAGCGTAAGGGTTAGGTTTGGGTTAGGGTTAGGTTTAGGGTTAGAGTTAGCGTTAGGGTTAGGGTAAGGATAAGGGTTAGGGTTAGGGTTAGGTTTAAGGTTAAGTTTAGGGTTAGGGTTAGGGTTAGGGTTAGGGTAAGGGTAATGGTTAGGGTTAGGTTTAGGGTTAGGGTTAGGGTAAGGGTTAGGGTTAGGGTTACGGTTTGGGTAAGGATAAGTGTTAGAGTTAGGGTTAGGGTTAGGGTTAGTTTAAGGGTTAGGGTTAGGGTTAGAGTTAGGGTTAGGGTTAGGGTAAGGGTTAATGTTAGGGTTATGATTAGATTTAGGGTTGGGGTTAAGTTTAGGGTTAGGGTTAGGGTTACAGTTAGGGTTAGAGTTAGGGTAACGGTATGTGTTCGGGTTAGGGTTAGGGTTAGGGTTAGCGTTAGGTTAAGCGTAAGGGTTAGTGTTATTGTTAGGGTTAAGGTAAGGGTAAGGTTTAGGGTTAGGGTTAGGCTTAGGTTTAGGGTTAGGGTTAGGGTAAAGGTAAGGGTTATGGTAACGGTTAGGTTTAGGGTTAGGTTAAGGGTAAGGGTTAGGGTTAAGGTAAGTGTAAGAATTAGGGTTAGGGTTAGGATTAGGGTAGGGTTTAGGGTAAGGGTAAGTGTTAGTGTTAGGGTTACGTTTAGGATAAGGGTAAGGATTAGGGTTAGGTTTAGGGTTAGGGTTAGAGGTTAGGGATAGGGTTAGGGTTAAGGTGAGGGTTAGGTTTTGGGTTAGGGTTAGGATAAGGGTAAGGGTTAGGGTTAGTGTTAGGTTTAGGGTTAGGGTTAGGGTAAGGTCAAGGGTTAGGATTAGGGTTAGGGTTAAGTTTAGGGTTAGGATTAGGGTTAGTGTTAGGGTTAATGTTAGGGTTAGGGCTAGGGTTAAGGTTAGGGTAAGGGTTAGGGTTAGAGTTAGGGTAAGGGTTAGGGTTAGGGTTAGGGTTAGGGTTAGGTTTAGAGTTAGGTATAGGTTTAGGGTTAGGGGTTAGGCCTAGGGTTAGGGTTAGGGTAAGGATTAGGGTAAGGGTTAGGGTTAATGTTAGGTTTAGGTTTAGTGTTAGCTTTAGGGTTAGGGTTAGGGTAAGGGCAAGGATTAGGGTTAGGGTTAGGGTTAAGGTTAGTGTTAGGGTTAGGTTTAGGGTTAAGGTTAGGCTTAGGGTTAGGGTTAGGTTTAGGTTAAGTGTGAGGGTTAGGGTTAGTGTTAGGGTTAGGGTTAGGATTAGGGTTAGAGTTAGTTTAAGGGTTAAGTTAGGTTTAGGGTAAGTGTAAGGGTTATGGTAATGGTTAGGGTTCGGGGTAGGGTTAGGCTTAGTGTTAGGGTAAGGGTAAGGTTTAGGGTTAGTGTTTTGGATAGGGTTAAGTTTGAGGTTAGGTTTATCATTAGTGTTAGATTTAGGGTTAGGATTAGGGTTAGGGTTAGGGTAAGGGTTAGGGTTAGGGTTAAGGTTAGGGTTAGGCTTAGTGTTAGAGTAAGGGTAAGGGTTAGGGTTAGGGTTAGGTTTAGGGTTAAGTTTGAGGTTATGGTTAGGATTAGGGTTAGGGTAAGGGTTAGGGTTAGGGTTAGGGTAAGTGTTAGGGTTATGCTTAGAGTTAGAGTTAGGGTTAGGGTAAGGGCAAGGATTAGGGTTAGGGTTAAGGTTAGGGTTAGGGTTAGGGTTAGGATTATGGTAAGGGTTAGGGTTAGGTTAGGGTAAGGTTTAGGGTTAGGGTTAGGGTTAGGGTTAGGTTTAAGATTAGTGTTAGGGTTAGGGTTAGGGTAAGGGTAATGGTTAGGGTTAGGGTTAGGGTTAGTTTTAGGGTTAGGGTAAGTGTAAGGGTTAGGGTTAGGGTTAGGGTTAGGGTTAGGGTAAGGGTTAGGGTTAGGATTAGGGTTGGGGTAGGGTTTAGGGTAAGGGTAAATGTTAGTGTTAGGGTTAGGTTTAGGATAAGGGTAAGGATTAGGTTTAGATTTTGGTTTAGAGTTAGGGGTTAGGCTTAGGGTTAGGGTTAGGGTTAGGGTTAGAGTTAGGGTAGGGTTAGTTTAACGTTTAGGGTTAGGGTTAGGTTTAGGGTTAGGGTTATGGTTAGGGTAAGGGTAAGGGTTAGGGTTAGGATTAGGGTTAGGGTTAGGGTTAGGGTAATGGTTAGGGTTAGGGTTAGGGTTAGGTTTAGGGTTAGGGATAGGGTAAGGTAAGGGTTAGGGTTAGGGTTAGTTTTAGGGTTGGGTTTAAGGTTAGGTTTAGGGTTAGGGTACATTTAAGGATTAGGGTTAGGGGTAGGGTTAGGGTTAGGGTTATGCTTAGGTTTAGGGTTAGCTTTAGGATTAGGGTTAGGTTTAGTGTTAGGGTTAGGGTTGGGGTTAGGGTAAGGTTATGTATTAGGGTTCGGGTTAGGGTTAGGTTTAGGGTAAGTGTTAGGGTTAGGGTTAGTGTTACGGTTAGGGTTAGGTTAAGGGTAAGGTTTAGGGTTAAAGTTATGGTCAGGGTTAGGGTTAGGGTTAGGGTAAGGGTAAGGGTTAGTGTTAGGTTTAGGGTTATGGT
>JANJXV010000044.1:5787500-5790000 GCA_024803745.1 Megascapheus bottae
TAGGGTTAGGTTTAGGGTAAGGGTTATGTTTAGGGTTAGGTTTAGGTGGTAGGGTTAGGGTTTGGGTTAGGGTTAGGGTTAGTGTTAGGGTAAGGGTAAGGGTTATTGTTAGGTTTAGGGTTGGGTAAGGGTAAGGGTTAGGTTTAGGGTTCGGGTTAGGTTTAGAGTTAGTGTTAGGGTAAGGGTAAGGGTTAGGGTTAGGGTTAGGGTAAGGGTTAGCGTTAGGGGTTAGGGTTAGTTTTAGGGTTTGGTTAAGGGTTAGGGTAATGGTTAGGGTTAGGATAAGGGTTAGGGTTAGGGTAAGGGTAAGTGTTAGGTTTAGGGTTAGGGTTAGGGTTAGGGTTACGGTTAGGGTAAGGTTTAGGTGGTAGGGTTAGGGTTAGGGCTAGGGTTAGGGTTAAGGGTAGGGTAAGGGTAAGAGTTAGGGTTAGGATTAGTTTTAGGGTTAGGTTTAGGGTAAGGGTTAGGTTTAGGGTTAGGGTTAGGGTTAGGGTAAGGGCAAGGTTTAGGCTTAGGGTTAAGGTTAGTTTTAGGGTTAGGTTTAGGGTTAGGTTAAAGTTAGAGTTAGGGTAAGGGTAAGGGTTAGGGTTAGGGTTAAGGTTAGGGTTAGGGTTAGGGTTAGGGTTAGGGTAAGGGTTAGGGTACGTTAGTGTAAGGGTTAGGGTTAGTGTTAGGTTAGGGTTAGAGTTAGGTTAGGGTTAGGTTAAGGGTAAGGGTTAGGGTTAGGGTTAGGGTTAAGGTTAGTTTAAGGGTTAGGGTTAGGGTTAGAGTGAGATTTAGGGTTGATTAAGGGTAAGGGTTATGGTTAGGGTTATGGTTAGGGTTAGGTTAAGGGGTAGGGTTAGGGTTAGGGTTAGGGAAATGGTTAGGGTTAGGGTTAGGATTAGGGTAACGGTTAGGCTTAGGGTTAGTGTAAATTTTTGCGTTAGGGTTAGGGTTAGGGTTAGGGTAAGGGTAAGGTTTAGAGTAAGGGTTAGTGTTAAGGTTAGGTTAAGGGTAAGTGTAAGTGTTAGGGTTAGGGTTAGGTTTAGGGTAAGGGTAAGGTTTAGGGTTAAGGTTAGGGTTAGGCTTAGGTTTAGGGTTAGGGTTAGGGTTAGGGTTAGGATTAGGTTTAGCGTTAGGGTAAGCGTAAGGGTTAGGATTAGGGTTAGGGTTAGTTTTAGGGTTAGGGTTAGGTTTAGGGTTAGGGTTAGGGTTAGGGTTAGGATTAGGTTTAGCGTTAGGGTAAGCGTAAGGGTTAGGATTAGGGTTAGGGTAAGTGTTAGTGTTAGGGTTAGGTTTAGGATAAGGGTAAGGATTAGGGTTAGGTTTAGGGTTAGGGTTACAGGTTAGGGTTAGGGTTATGGTTAGGGTGTGGGTTAGGTTTTGGGTTAGGTTTAGGATAAGGGTAAAGGTTAGGGTTAGGGTTTGTGTTACAGATAGTGTTAGGTTTAGGGTTAGGGTTAGGGTAAGGGCAAGGTTTAGGGTTAGGGTTGGGGTTAAGGTTAGGTTTAGGATTAGGGTTAGGGTTAGGGTTAAGGTTAGGGTTAGGGCTAGGGTTAGGGTTAGGGTAAGGGTTAGGGTTAGAGTTAGGGTGAGGGTTAGGGTTAGAGTTAGGCTAACGGTTAGGGTTAGGGTTAGGGTTAAGGTTAGGGTTAGGGTTAGGGTTAGGGTAAGGGTAGGGTTAGAGTTAGGGTAAGGGTTCGGGTTAGGTTTAGGGTTAGCGTTAGTTTTAGGGTTAGGTTAAGGTTAGGTTTAGGGTAAGGGTAGGGTTACGGTTAGAGTTAGGCTTACGGTTAAGTTTAAGGTTAGGGTTAGGTTTAGGGTTAGGTTAAGGTTAGGGTTAGGGTAAGGGTAAGGGTTAGGGTTAGGGTTAGGGTTAGGGTTAAGTTTAGGGTTAGGGTTAGGGTTAGGGTTAGGGTAAGGGTTAGGGTAGGTTAGGGTAAGGTTTAGGGTTAGTGTTAGGTTAGGGTTAGGTTAAGGGTAAGGATTAATGTTAGGGTTAGTTTAAGGGTTAGGGTTAGGGTTCGGGTTAGAGTGAGATTTAGGGTTGGTTAAGGGTAAGGGTTATGGTTAGGGTTAGGTTAAGGTTTAGGGTTAGGTGTTAGGGTTAGGGATAGGGTTAGGTTAGGGAAAGGGTTATGGTTAGGGTCAGGGTTAGGGTAAGGTTTGGGTTAGGGTTAGGGTAAGTTTTAGCGTTAGAGTTAGGTTTAGGGTTAGGGTTAGAGTTAGGGTTAGGTTAAGGGTTAGTGTTAGGGTTAGTGTTAAGGAAAGGGTTAGGGTTAGGGTTAGGGTTAGGGTAACGGTTAGTTTTAGGGTTAGGGTTAGGGTAAGTGTTAGCGTTAGGGTTAGGGTTAGGGTTAGGGTAAGGGTTAGCGTTAGGGTAAGCGAAAGGGTTAGGGTTAGGGTTAGGGTTAGGTTTAGGGTTGGAGTTAGCGTTAGGGTTAGGGTAAGGATAAGGGTTAGGGTTAGGGTAAGGGTTAGGGTTAGGGTTAGGCTTAGTGTCAGGGTTAGTTTAAGG
>JANJXV010000044.1:5795000-5835000 GCA_024803745.1 Megascapheus bottae
AAGGGTAAGTGTTAACTTTAGGGTTAGGGTAAGGGTAAGGGTTAGGGTTAGGGTTAGGTTTATGTGGTAGGGTTAGTGTTAGGGTTAGGGTTAGGGTAAGGGTAAGGGTTAGGTTTAAGGTTAGGATTAGTGTTAGGGTTAGGGTTAGGGTTAGGGTTAGGGTTAAGTTTAGGGTTAGGGTTAGGGTAAGGGTAAGGGTTAGGGTTAGGGTTAGGGTTAGGTTTAGGGTTAGGTTAAGGTTAGGGTTACGGTAAGTGTAAGGGTTAGGGTTTGGGTTAGCGTTAGGGTTAATGTTAGGGTTAGGGTTAGGGTTAGGGTTAGGGTAAGGTTTAGGGTAGGTTAGGGTAAGGGTTAGGGTTAGGGTTAGGGTTAGTTTAAGGGTTAGGGTTAGGGTTAGGGTTAGAGTGAGATTTAGGGTTGGTTAAGGGTAAGGTTTATGGTTAGGGTTATGGTTAGGGTAGGTTAAGGTTTAGGGTTAGGTGTTAGGGTTAGGGTTAGGGTTAGGTTTAGGGAAAGGGTTATGGTTAGGGTTAGGGTTAGGGTAAGGGTTAGGGTTAGGGTTAGGGTTAGGGTAAGTGTTAGCGTTAGAGTTAGGGTTAGGGTTAGGGTAAGGGTTAGGGTTAGGGTTAGGGTTAGGGTAAGGTTAAGAGTTAGGGTTAGGGTTAGGTTAAGTGTTAGGGTAAGGGTTAGCGTTAGAGTTAGGTTTAGGTTTGGGGTTAAGTTTAGGTTTAGGGTTAGGGTAAGGGTAAGTGTTAGGGTTAGGGTTAGTGTTATGGTAAGGGTTAGGGTTAGGGTTAGGGTTAGGGTAAGCATAAGGGTTAGGGTTAGGGTTAGGGTTAAGGTTAGGTTTAGGGTTAGGGTAAGGGTAAGGGTAAGGGTAAGAGTTAGGGTTAGTGTTAGGGTAATGATTAGTGTTAGGGTTAGGGTAAGGGTAAGGTTTAGGGTTATGGTTAGGGTTATGGTTAGCGTAAGGGTAAGGATGAGTGTTAGGGTTCGAGTTAGGTTTAGGGTTAGGGTTAGGGGTTAGGCTTAAGGTTAGGGTTAGGGTAAGGGTTAGGGTTAGGGTTAGGTTTAGTTTAAGGGTTAGGGTTAGGGTTAGGGTTAGGGTAAGGGTAAGGTTTAGGGTTAGGGTAAGATTTAGGGTTAGGTTTAGGGTTAGGGTTATGGTTAGGGTAAGGGTAAGGGTTAGGGTTAGGTTTAGGGTTAGGTTTAGGGTAAAGTTTAGGGTTAGGGTTAGGGTTAGGTTTAGGGTTAGGGATAGGGTAAGGGTAAGGGTTAGGGTTAGGGTTAGGTTTAGGGTTGGGGTTAAGGTTAGGTTTAGGTTTAGGGTAAGTTTAAGGATTATGGTAGGATTAGGGTTAGGGTTATGCTTAGGGTTAGGGTTAGGATTAGGGTTAGGTTTAGGGTTAGGGTTAGGGTTAGGGTTAGGGTTAGGGTAAGGTTATGTGTTAGGTTTAGGGTTAGGGTTAGGCTTAGGTTTAGGGTTATTGGAAATGTTAGGGTTAGGGTTAGGGTTACTGTTAGGGTTAGGGTAAGGGTAAGGGTTAGGGTTAAAGTTAGGATCAGGGTTATTGTTAGGGTTAGGGTTTGGGTAAGGGTAAGGGTTAGGGTTAGGTTTAGGGTTAGAGTAAGGGTAAGGGTTAGATTTAGGGTTAGGGTTTAGGTTTAGGGTTACGGTTAGGGTAAGGATAAATGTTAGAGTTAAGGCTAGGGTTAGGGTTAGGGTTAAGTTTAGGGTGAGGGTAAGGGTAAGGGTTAGGGTTAAGATTAGGATTAGATTTAGGGTAAGGGTTAGGGTTAGGGTTAGGGTAAGAGTTAGGGTTAGGGTTAGGTTTAGCTTTAGTGTTAGGGTTAAGGTTAGGGTTAGGGTTAGGGTAAGGGTAACGTTAGGTTAGGGTTAGGGTTAAGGTTAGGGTTAGGGTTAGGGTTAGGTTTAGGGTTAGGAATAGGGTTATGGTTAGGGTAAGGTTTAGGGTTAGGGTTAGGGTTAGGGTTAGGGTTAGGGTAAAGATAAGGGTTAGGGTTAGAGTTAGGTTTAGGGTTAGGGTTACTGGAAGTGTTAGGGTTAGGGCTAAGATTAGGATTAGGGTTAGGGTAAGGGTTAGGGTTAGGGTTAGGGTTAGGGTTAGGGTAAAGGTAAGTGTTAGGGTTAGAGTTAGGGTTAGTGTTAGGGTTAGGGTTAGGCTTAGGGTTAGGTTTACTGGAAGTGTTAGGGTTAGGGCTAAGATTAGGATTAGGGTTAGGGTAAGGGTTAGGGTTAGGGTTAGGATTAGGGTTAGGTTTAGGGTTAGGGTTAGGATTAGTGTACGGTTAGGGTAAGGTTATGTGTTAGGGTTAGGGTTAGGGTAAGTGTTAGGGTTAGGGTAAGGGTAAGGGTTAGGGTTAAAGTGAGGGTCAGTGTTAGGGTTATAATTAGTGTTAGGGTAAGGGTAAGGGTTAGCGTTAGGATTAGGGTTAGGGTAAGGTTACGGGTTAGGTTTAGGTTTAGGGTTAGGTTTAGGGTTAGTGTTAGGGTAAGGGTAAGTGTTAGGGTTAATGTTAGGTTTAGGTTAAGGGTTAGGGTTAGGGTTAGGGGTTAGGGTTAGTGTTATGTTTAGGTTAATGGTTAGGGTTAGGGTTAGGGTTAGAATAAGGGTTAGGGTTAGGGTAAGGGTAAGTGTTAGGGTTAGGGTTTGGGTTAGGGTTAGGGTAAGGATTAGGGTTAGGGTTAGGTTTAGGTGGTAGGCTTAGGGTTAGGGGTAGGGGTAGGGTTATGTTAAGGGTAAGGGTTAGGTTTAGGGTTAGGGTTAGGATTAGTTTTAGGGTTATGGTTATGGTTAGGGTAAGGGCAAGGGTTAGGCTTAGGGATAAGGTTAGAGTTAGATTAAGGGTTAGGGTTAGGGGTTAGTGTTAGGCTTAGGGTTAGTGTAAGGGTTAGGTTTAGGGTTAGGTTTAGGTTAAGGGTTAGGTTTAGGTTTAGGGTAAGTTTTAGGGTTAGGGTTAGAGTTAGGGTTAGGGTAAGTGTTAGGGTAAGGGTAAGGGTTAGGGTTAAGGTTAGGGTTAGGGTTAGGTGGTTGGTTTAGGGTTAGGCTTAGGGGTATGGTTAGGGTTAGGGTAAGCGTAAGGGTTAGGGTTAGGGTTAGGGTTAGGTTAAGGGTTAGGGTTAGGTTTAGGGTAAGTTTTAGGGTTAGGGTTAGGGTTAGGGTTAGGGTAAGTGTTAGGGTAAGGGTAAGGGTTAGGGTTAAGGTTAGGGTTAGGGTTAGGTGGTTGGTTTAGGGTTAGGGTTAGGGGTATGGTTAGGGTTAGGGTAAGCGTAAGGGTTAGGGTTAGGGTTAGGGTTAGATTTAGGGTTAGATTTAGCATTAGGGTTAGGGTAAGGATAAGGTTTGGGTTAGGGGTAGGGTTAGGTTTAAGTTTAAGGTTAGGGTTAGGGTTAGGGTTAGGGTAAGGGTAATTGTTAGGGTTAGGTTTAGGGTTAGGGTTAGGGTAAGTGTAAGGGTTAGGTTTAGGGTTATGGTTAGGGTTAAGGATTGGGTCAGGGTTAGGGTTTGGGTAAGGATATGTGTTAGGGTTAGGTTTAGGGTTAGGTTTAGAGTTAAGGTTAGGGTTAGGGTGAGGGTAAGGGTAAGGTTTAGGGTTAGGTTTAGGTTTAGGTTTAAGGTAAGGGTTAGGGTTAGGTTTATGGTTAGGGTAAGGGTAAATGTTAGGGTTAGGATTATGTTTAGGGTTAGGGTTAAGGTTAGGGTTAGGATTAGTGTTACGGTTAGGGTTAGGGTTAGGGTAACGGTATGTGTTCGGGTTAGGGTTAGGGTTAGGGTTAGCTTTAGGGTAAGCGTAAGGGTTAGTGTTAGGTTAGGGTTAAGGTAAGGGTAAGGTTTAGGGTTAGGGTTAGGTTTAGGTTTAGGGTTAGGATTAGGGTTAGGGTTAGGGATAGGGTTAGTTTAAGGGTTACGGTGAGGTTTAGGGTAAGCGTAAGGGTTAGGGTTAGGGTAAGAGTTAGGGTTAGGTTTAGGGTTAGGGTTCGGGTAAGGGTAAAGGTTAGGGTTAGGATTTCGTTAGGTTTAGGGTAATGTTTAGGGTTAGGGTTAGGGTTAGTTTTAGGGTTAGGGATAGAGGAAGCATAAGGGTTAGGGTTAGGGTTAGGGTTTGGTTTAGGGTTGGGGGTAAGGTTAGGTTTAGGGTTAGGTTACGTTTAAGGATTAGGGTTAGGGTTAGGGTTAGGGTTATGCTTAGTGTTAGGGTTAGGGTTAGGATTAGGGTTAGTTTTAGGATTAGGGTTAGGGTTAGGGTTAGTGTTAGAGTAAGGTTATGTGTTAGGGTTATGGTTAGGGTTAGGGTAAGTGTTAGGGTTAGGGTTACCGTTAGAGTGAGGGCAAGGGTAAGGTTTAGGTTTAAAGTTAGGGTCAGGGTTAGGGTTAGGGTTAGGGTAAGGGTAAGGGTTAGGCTTAGGTTTAGGGTTAGGGTAAGGGTAAGCGTTAGGTTTAGGGTTAGGGTTAGGTTTAGAGTTAGTGTTAGGGTAAGGGTAAGGGTTAGGGTTAGGGTTAGGGTAAGGGTTAGGGTTAGGGGTTAGGGTTAGTGTTAGTGTTAGGTAAAGGTTTAGGGTTAGGGTTAGGGTTAGGATAAGGGTTAGAGTTAGGGTAAGGGTAAGTGTTAGGTTTAGGGTTAGGGTTAGGTTTAGGGTAAGGGTTATGGTTAGGGTTAGGTTTAGGTGGTAGGGTTAGGGTTTGGGTTAGGGTTAGGGTTAGTGTTAGGCTAAGGGTAAGGGTTATTGTTAGGTTTAGGGTTAGGATAAGGGTTAGGGTTAGGGTAAGGGTAAGTGTTATGTTTAGGGTTAGGGTTAGGGTTAGGGTTAGGTTTAGGTGGTAGGGTTAGGTTTAGGGCTAGGGTTAGGGTTAGGGTTAGGGTAAGGGTAAGAGTTAGGGTTAGGATTAGTTTTAGGGTTAGGGTTAGGGTAAGGGAAAGGGTTAGGGTTAAGGTTAGGATTAGGGTTAAGTTTGGGGTTAGTGTTAGGGTTAGGTTTAGGGTTAGGGTTAGGGTTAGGGTAAGGGCAAGGTTTAGGCTTAGGGTTAAGGTTAGTGTTAGGGTTAGGTTTAGGGTTAGGTTAAAGTTAGGGTTAGGGTAAGGGTAAAGGTTCGGGTTAGGGTTAAGGATAGGGTTAGGGTTAGGGTTAGGGTTAGGGTAAGGGTTAGGGTACGTTAGTGTAAGGGTTAGGGTTAGTGTTAGGTTAGGGTTAGAGTTAGGTTAGGTTTAGGTTAAGGGTAAGGGTTAGGGTTAGGGTTAGGGTTAAGGTTAGTTTAAGGGTTAGGGTTAGGTTTAGAGTGAGATTTAGGGTTGATTAAGGGTAAGGGTTATCGTTAGGGTAATGGTTAGGGTTAGCTTAAGGGGTAGGGTTAGGGTTAGGGTTAGGGAAATGGTTAGGGTTAGGGTTAGGGTAACGGTTAGGCTTAGGGTTAGTGTAAGTGTTTGCGTTAGGGTTAGGGTTAGGGTTAGGGTAAGGGTAAGGTTTAGAGTAAAGGTTAGTGTTAAGGTTAGGCTAAGGGTAAGTGTAAGTGTTAGGGTTAGGGTTAGGTTTAGGGTAAGGGTAAGGTTTAGGGTTAAGGTTAGTTTTAGGTTAAGGTTTAGGGTTAGGGTTAGGGTTAGGGTTAGGGTTAGTTTTAGCGTTAGGGTAAGCGTAAGGGTTAGGATTAGGGTTAGGGTTAGGTTTAGGGTTAGAGTTAGCGTTAGGGTTAGGGTAAGGATAAGGGTTAGGGTTAGGGTTAGGTTTAGGGTTAGGGTTAGGGTTAGGGTAGGGTTTAGTGTAAGGGTAAGTGTTAGTGTTAGGGTTAGGTTTAGGATAAGGGTAAGGATTAGGGTTAGTTTTAGGGTTAGGGGTACAGGTTAGGGTTAGGGTTATGGTTAGGGTGTGCGTTAGGTTTTGGGTTAGGTTTAGGATAAGGGTAAAGGTTTGGGTTAGGGTTTGTGTTACAGTTAGTGTTAGGTTTAGGGTTAGGGTTAGGGTAAGCGCAAGGTTTAGGGTTAGGGTTGGGGTTAAGGTCAGGGTTAGGGTTAGGGTTAGGGTTAGGGTAAGGGTAGGGTTAGAGTTAGTGTAAGGGTTCGGGTTAGGTTTAGGGTTAGCATTAGTTTTAGGGTTAGGTTATGGTTAGGTTTAGGGTAAGGGTAGGGTTACGGTTAGAGTTAGGCTTAGGGTTAAGGTTAAGGTTAGGGTTAGGTTTAGGGTTAGGTTAAGGTTAGGGTTAGGGTAAGGGTTAGGGTTAGGGTTAGGGTTAGGGTTAAGTTTAGGGTTAGGGTTAGGGTTAGGGTTAGGGTTAGGGTAGGTTAGGGTAAGGTTTAGGGTTAGTGTTAGGTTAGGGTTAGTGTTAGGTTAGGGTTAGGTTAAGGGTAAGGATTAATGTTAGGGTTAGTTTAAGGGTTAGGGTTAGGGTTCGGGTTAGAGTTAGATTTAGGGTTGGTTAAGGGTAAAGGTTATGGTTAGGGTTAGGTTAAGGTTTAGGGTTAGGTGTTAGGGTTAGGGATAGGGTTAGGTTAGGGAAAGGGTTATGGTTAGGGTCAGGGTTAGGGTAAGGGTTAGGGTTAGGGTTAGGGTTAGGGTTAGGGTTAGGGTAAGTGTTAGCGTTAGAGTTAGGCTTAGGGTTAGGGTTAGAGTTAGGGTTAGGTTAAGGGTTAGTGTTAAGGTTAGTGTTAAGGAAAGGTTTAGGGTTAGGGTTAGGGTTAGGGTTAGGGTAACGGTTAGTTTTAGGGTTAGGGTTAGGGTAAGTGTTAGCGTTAGGGTTAGGGTTAGGGTTAGGGTAAGGGTAAGGTTTAGGGTTAGGGTTAGGGTTAAGGTTAGGGTAAGGGTAAGTGTTAGGGTTAGGGTTAGGTTTAGGGTAAGGGTAAAGTTTAGGGTTAAGTTTAGGGTTAGGGTTAGGTGTAGGGTTTGGGTTAGGGTTAGGGTTAGGGTTAGTGTTAGGGTAAGGGTAAGGTTTATTGTTAGGTTTAGGATTAGGGTTAGGGTAAGGGTTAGGTTTAGGGTTCGGGTTAGGTTTAGAGTTAGTGTTAGGGTAAGGGTAAGGCTTAGGGTTAGGGTTAGGGTAAGGGTTAGGGTTAGGGTTAGTTTTAGGGTTAGGGGTACAGGTTAGGGTTAGGGTTATGGTTAGGGTGTGCGTTAGGTTTTGGGTTAGGTTTAGGATAAGGGTAAAGGTTTGGGTTAGGGTTTGTGTTACAGTTAGTGTTAGGTTTAGGGTTAGGGTTAGGGTAAGCGCAAGGTTTAGGGTTAGGGTTGGGGTTAAGGTCAGGGTTAGGGTTAGGGTTAGGGTTAGGGTAAGGGTAGGGTTAGAGTTAGGGTAAGGGTTCGGGTTAGGTTTAGGGTTAGCATTAGTTTTAGGGTTAGGTTATGGTTAGGTTTAGGGTAAGGGTAGGGTTACGGTTAGAGTTAGGCTTAGGGTTAAGGTTAAGGTTAGGGTTAGGTTTAGGGTTAGGTTAAGGTTAGGGTTAGGGTAAGGGTTAGGGTTAGGGTTAGGGTTAGGGTTAAGTTTAGGGTTAGGGTTAGGGTTAGGGTTAGGGTTAGGGTAGGTTAGGGTAAGGTTTAGGGTTAGTGTTAGGTTAGGGTTAGTGTTAGGTTAGGGTTAGGTTAAGGGTAAGGATTAATGTTAGGGTTAGTTTAAGGGTTAGGGTTAGGGTTCGGGTTAGAGTTAGATTTAGGGTTGGTTAAGGGTAAAGGTTATGGTTAGGGTTAGGTTAAGGTTTAGGGTTAGGTGTTAGGGTTAGGGATAGGGTTAGGTTAGGGAAAGGGTTATGGTTAGGGTCAGGGTTAGGGTAAGGGTTAGGGTTAGGGTTAGGGTTAGGGTTAGGGTTAGGGTAAGTGTTAGCGTTAGAGTTAGGCTTAGGGTTAGGGTTAGAGTTAGGGTTAGGTTAAGGGTTAGTGTTAGGGTTAGTGTTAAGGAAAGGTTTAGGGTTAGGGTTAGGGTTAGGGTTAGGGTAACGGTTAGTTTTAGGGTTAGGGTTAGGGTAAGTGTTAGCGTTAGGGTTAGGGTTAGGGTTAGGGTAAGGGTAAGGTTTAGGGTTAGGGTTAGGGTTAAGGTTAGGGTAAGGGTAAGTGTTAGGGTTAGGGTTAGGTTTAGGGTAAGGGTAAAGTTTAGGGTTAAGTTTAGGGTTAGGGTTAGGTGTAGGGTTTGGGTTAGGGTTAGGGTTAGGGTTAGTGTTAGGGTAAGGGTAAGGTTTATTGTTAGGTTTAGGATTAGGGTTAGGGTAAGGGTTAGGTTTAGGGTTCGGGTTAGGTTTAGAGTTAGTGTTAGGGTAAGGGTAAGGCTTAGGGTTAGGGTTAGGGTAAGGGTTAGGCTTAGGTGTTAGGGTTAGTGTTAGGGTTAGGTTAAGGGTTAGGGTTAGGGTTAGGGTTAGGATAAGGGTTAGGGTTAGGGTAAGGGTAAGTGTTATGTTTAGGGTTAGGGTTAGGGTTAGGGTTAGGTTAGGTGGTAGGTTTAGGGTTAGGGCTAGGGTTAGGGTTAGGGTTAGGGTAAGGGTAAGAGTTAGGGTTAGGATTAGTTTTAGGGTTAGGGTTAGGGTAAGGGAAAGTGTTAGGGTTAAGGTTAGGATTAGGGTTAAGTTTAGGGTTAGTGTTAGGGTTAGGGTTAGGGTTAGGGTAAGGGCAAGGTTTAGGCTTAGGGTTAAGGTTAGTGTTAGGGTTAGGTTTAGGGTTAGGTTAAATTTAGGGTTAGGGTAAGGGTAAGGGTTCGGGTTAGGGTTAAGGTTAGGGTTAGGGTTAGGATTAGGGTTAGGGTAAGGGTTAGGGTACGTTAGTGTAAGGGTTAGGGTTAGTGTTAGGTTAGGGTTAGAGTTAGGTTAGGTTAGGTTAAGGGTAAGGGTTAGGGTTAGGGTTAGGGTTAAGGTTAGTTTAAGGGTTAGGGTTAGGGTTAGAGTGAGATTTAGGGTTGATTAAGGTAAGGGTTATCGTTAGGGTAATGGTTAGGGTTAGCTTAAGGGGTAGGGTTAGGGTTAGGGTTAGGGAAATGGTTAGGGTTAGGGTTAGGGTTAGGGTAACGGTTAGGCTTAGGGTTAGTGTAAGTGTTTGCGTTAGGGTTAGGGTTAGGGTTAGGGTAAGGGTAAGGTTTAGAGTAAGGGTTAGTGTTAAGGTTAGGTTAAGGGTAAGTGTAAGTGTTAGCGTTAGGGTTAGGTTTAGGGTAAGGGTAAGGTTTAGGGTTAAGGTTAGGTTTAGGGTTAGGTTTAGGGTTAGGGTTAGGGTTAGGTTTAGGGTTAGGTTTAGCGTTAGGGTAAGCGTAAGGGTTAGGATTAGGGTTAGGGTTAGGTTTAGGGTTAGAGTTAGCGTTAGGGTTAGGGTAAGGATAAGGGTTAGGGTTAGGGTTAGGTTTAGGGTTAGGGTTAGGGTTAGGGTAGGGTTTAGTGTAAGGGTAAGTGTTAGTGTTAGGGTTAGGTTTAGGATAAGGGTAAGGATTAGGGTTAGGTTTAGGGATAGGGTTTCAGTTTAGGGTTAGGGTTATGGTCAGGGTGTGCGTTAGGTTTTGGGTTAGGTTTAGGATAAGGGTAAAGGTTAGGGTTAGGGTTTGTGTTACAGTTAGTGTTAGGTTTAGGGTTAGGGTTAGGGTAAGGGCAAGGTTTAGGGATAGGGTTGGGGTTAAGGTTAGGTTTAGGATTAGGGTTAGGGTTAGGGTTAAGGTTAGGGTTAGGGCTAGGGTTAGGGTTAGGGTAAGGGTTAGGGTTAGAGTTAGGGTAAGGGTTAGGGTTAGAGTTAGGGTAAGGGTTAGGGTTAGGGTTAGGGTTAAGGTTAGGGTTAGGGTTAGGGTAAGGGTTAGGGTTAGATTTAGGGTAAGGGTTAGGGTTAGGGTTAGGGTTAGGGTTAGGGTTGGTTAAGGGTAAAGGTTATGGTTAGGGTTAGGTTAAGGTTTAGGGTTAGGTGTTAGGGTTAGGGATAGGGTTAGGTTAGGGAAAGGGTTATGGTTAGGGTCAGGGTTAGGGTAAGGGTTAGGGTTAGGGTTAGGGTTAGGGTTAGGGTAAGTGTTAGCGTTAGAGTTAGGCTTAGGGTTAGGGTTAGAGTTAGGGTTAGGTTAAGGGTTAGTGTTAGGGTTAGTGTTAAGGAAAGGTTTAGGGTTAGGGTTAGGGTTAGGGTTAGGGTAAGGGTAAGGTTTAGGGTTAGGGTTAGGGTTAAGGTTAGGGTAAGGGTAAGTGTTAGGGTTAGGGTTAGGTTTAGGGTAAGGGTAAAGTTTAGGGTTAAGTTTAGGGTTAGGGTTAGGTGTAGGGTTTGGGTTAGGGTTAGGGTTAGGGTTAGTGTTAGGGTAAGGGTAAGGTTTATTGTTAGGTTTAGGATTAGGGTTAGGGTAAGGGTTAGGTTTAGGGTTCGGGTTAGGTTTAGAGTTAGTGTTAGGGTAAGGGTAAGGCTTAGGGTTAGGGTTAGGGTAAGGGTTAGGGTTAGGGTTAGTTTTAGGGTTAGGGGTACAGGTTAGGGTTAGGGTTATGGTTAGGGTGTGCGTTAGGTTTTGGGTTAGGTTTAGGATAAGGGTAAAGGTTTGGGTTAGGGTTTGTGTTACAGTTAGTGTTAGGTTTAGGGTTAGGGTTAGGGTAAGCGCAAGGTTTAGGGTTAGGGTTGGGGTTAAGGTCAGGGTTAGGGTTAGGGTTAGGGTTAGGGTAAGGGTAGGGTTAGAGTTAGGGTAAGGGTTCGGGTTAGGTTTAGGGTTAGCATTAGTTTTAGGGTTAGGTTATGGTTAGGTTTAGGGTAAGGGTAGGGTTACGGTTAGAGTTAGGCTTAGGGTTAAGGTTAAGGTTAGGGTTAGGTTTAGGGTTAGGTTAAGGTTAGGGTTAGGGTAAGGGTTAGGGTTAGGGTTAGGGTTAGGGTTAAGTTTAGGGTTAGGGTTAGGGTTAGGGTTAGGGTTAGGGTAGGTTAGGGTAAGGTTTAGGGTTAGTGTTAGGTTAGGGTTAGTGTTAGGTTAGGGTTAGGTTAAGGGTAAGGATTAATGTTAGGGTTAGTTTAAGGGTTAGGGTTAGGGTTCGGGTTAGAGTTAGATTTAGGGTTGGTTAAGGGTAAAGGTTATGGTTAGGGTTAGGTTAAGGTTTAGGGTTAGGTGTTAGGGTTAGGGATAGGGTTAGGTTAGGGAAAGGGTTATGGTTAGGGTCAGGGTTAGGGTAAGGGTTAGGGTTAGGGTTAGGGTTAGGGTTAGGGTTAGGGTAAGTGTTAGCGTTAGAGTTAGGCTTAGGGTTAGGGTTAGAGTTAGGGTTAGGTTAAGGGTTAGTGTTAGGGTTAGTGTTAAGGAAAGGTTTAGGGTTAGGGTTAGGGTTAGGGTTAGGGTAACGGTTAGTTTTAGGGTTAGGGTTAGGGTAAGTGTTAGCGTTAGGGTTAGGGTTAGGGTTAGGGTAAGGGTAAGGTTTAGGGTTAGGGTTAGGGTTAAGGTTAGGGTAAGGGTAAGTGTTAGGGTTAGGGTTAGGTTTAGGGTAAGGGTAAAGTTTAGGGTTAAGTTTAGGGTTAGGGTTAGGTGTAGGGTTTGGGTTAGGGTTAGGGTTAGGGTTAGTGTTAGGGTAAGGGTAAGGTTTATTGTTAGGTTTAGGATTAGGGTTAGGGTAAGGGTTAGGTTTAGGGTTCGGGTTAGGTTTAGAGTTAGTGTTAGGGTAAGGGTAAGGCTTAGGGTTAGGGTTAGGGTAAGGGTTAGGCTTAGGTGTTAGGGTTAGTGTTAGGGTTAGGTTAAGGGTTAGGGTTAGGGTTAGGGTTAGGATAAGGGTTAGGGTTAGGGTAAGGGTAAGTGTTATGTTTAGGGTTAGGGTTAGGGTTAGGGTTAGGTTAGGTGGTAGGTTTAGGGTTAGGGCTAGGGTTAGGGTTAGGGTTAGGGTAAGGGTAAGAGTTAGGGTTAGGATTAGTTTTAGGGTTAGGGTTAGGGTAAGGGAAAGTGTTAGGGTTAAGGTTAGGATTAGGGTTAAGTTTAGGGTTAGTGTTAGGGTTAGGGTTAGGGTTAGGGTAAGGGCAAGGTTTAGGCTTAGGGTTAAGGTTAGTGTTAGGGTTAGGTTTAGGGTTAGGTTAAATTTAGGGTTAGGGTAAGGGTAAGGGTTCGGGTTAGGGTTAAGGTTAGGGTTAGGGTTAGGATTAGGGTTAGGGTAAGGGTTAGGGTACGTTAGTGTAAGGGTTAGGGTTAGTGTTAGGTTAGGGTTAGAGTTAGGTTAGGTTAGGTTAAGGGTAAGGGTTAGGGTTAGGGTTAGGGTTAAGGTTAGTTTAAGGGTTAGGGTTAGGGTTAGAGTGAGATTTAGGGTTGATTAAGGTAAGGGTTATCGTTAGGGTAATGGTTAGGGTTAGCTTAAGGGGTAGGGTTAGGGTTAGGGTTAGGGAAATGGTTAGGGTTAGGGTTAGGGTTAGGGTAACGGTTAGGCTTAGGGTTAGTGTAAGTGTTTGCGTTAGGGTTAGGGTTAGGGTTAGGGTAAGGGTAAGGTTTAGAGTAAGGGTTAGTGTTAAGGTTAGGTTAAGGGTAAGTGTAAGTGTTAGCGTTAGGGTTAGGTTTAGGGTAAGGGTAAGGTTTAGGGTTAAGGTTAGGTTTAGGGTTAGGTTTAGGGTTAGGGTTAGGGTTAGGTTTAGGGTTAGGTTTAGCGTTAGGGTAAGCGTAAGGGTTAGGATTAGGGTTAGGGTTAGGTTTAGGGTTAGAGTTAGCGTTAGGGTTAGGGTAAGGATAAGGGTTAGGGTTAGGGTTAGGTTTAGGGTTAGGGTTAGGGTTAGGGTAGGGTTTAGTGTAAGGGTAAGTGTTAGTGTTAGGGTTAGGTTTAGGATAAGGGTAAGGATTAGGGTTAGGTTTAGGGATAGGGTTTCAGTTTAGGGTTAGGGTTATGGTCAGGGTGTGCGTTAGGTTTTGGGTTAGGTTTAGGATAAGGGTAAAGGTTAGGGTTAGGGTTTGTGTTACAGTTAGTGTTAGGTTTAGGGTTAGGGTTAGGGTAAGGGCAAGGTTTAGGGTTAGGGTTGGGGTTAAGGTTAGGTTTAGGATTAGGGTTAGGGTTAGGGTTAAGGTTAGGGTTAGGGCTAGGGTTAGGGTTAGGGTAAGGGTTAGGGTTAGAGTTAGGGTAAGGGTTAGGGTTAGAGTTAGGGTAAGGGTTAGGGTTAGGGTTAGGGTTAAGGTTAGGGTTAGGGTTAGGGTAAGGGTTAGGGTTAGATTTAGGGTAAGGGTTAGGGTTAGGGTTAGGGTTAGGGTTAGGGTTGGTTAAGGGTAAAAGTTATGGTTAGGGTTAGGTTAAGGTTTAGGGTTAGGTGTTAGGGTTAGGGATAGGGTTAGGTTAGGGAAAGGGTTATGGTTAGGGTCAGGGTTAGGGTAAGGGTTAGGGTTAGGGTTAGGGTTAGGGTTAGGGTAAGTGTTAGCGTTAGAGTTAGGCTTAGGGTTAGGGTTAGAGTTAGGGTTAGGTTAAGGGTTAGTGTTAGGGTTAGTGTTAAGGAAAGGTTTAGGGTTAGGGTTAGGGTTAGGGTTAGGGTAAGGGTAAGGTTTAGGGTTAGGGTTAGGGTTAAGGTTAGGGTAAGGGTAAGTGTTAGGGTTAGGGTTAGGTTTAGGGTAAGGGTAAAGTTTAGGGTTAAGTTTAGGGTTAGGGTTAGGTGTAGGGTTTGGGTTAGGGTTAGGGTTAGGGTTAGTGTTAGGGTAAGGGTAAGGTTTATTGTTAGGTTTAGGATTAGGGTTAGGGTAAGGGTTAGGTTTAGGGTTCGGGTTAGGTTTAGAGTTAGTGTTAGGGTAAGGGTAAGGCTTAGGGTTAGGGTTAGGGTAAGGGTTAGGGTTAGGGTTAGTTTTAGGGTTAGGGGTACAGGTTAGGGTTAGGGTTATGGTTAGGGTGTGCGTTAGGTTTTGGGTTAGGTTTAGGATAAGGGTAAAGGTTTGGGTTAGGGTTTGTGTTACAGTTAGTGTTAGGTTTAGGGTTAGGGTTAGGGTAAGCGCAAGGTTTAGGGTTAGGGTTGGGGTTAAGGTCAGGGTTAGGGTTAGGGTTAGGGTTAGGGTAAGGGTAGGGTTAGAGTTAGGGTAAGGGTTCGGGTTAGGTTTAGGGTTAGCATTAGTTTTAGGGTTAGGTTATGGTTAGGTTTAGGGTAAGGGTAGGGTTACGGTTAGAGTTAGGCTTAGGGTTAAGGTTAAGGTTAGGGTTAGGTTTAGGGTTAGGTTAAGGTTAGGGTTAGGGTAAGGGTTAGGGTTAGGGTTAGGGTTAGGGTTAAGTTTAGGGTTAGGGTTAGGGTTAGGGTTAGGGTTAGGGTAGGTTAGGGTAAGGTTTAGGGTTAGTGTTAGGTTAGGGTTAGTGTTAGGTTAGGGTTAGGTTAAGGGTAAGGATTAATGTTAGGGTTAGTTTAAGGGTTAGGGTTAGGGTTCGGGTTAGAGTTAGATTTAGGGTTGGTTAAGGGTAAAGGTTATGGTTAGGGTTAGGTTAAGGTTTAGGGTTAGGTGTTAGGGTTAGGGATAGGGTTAGGTTAGGGAAAGGGTTATGGTTAGGGTCAGGGTTAGGGTAAGGGTTACGGTTAGGGTTAGGGTTAGGGTAAGTGTTAGCGTTAGAGTTAGGCTTAGGGTTAGGGTTAGAGTTAGGGTTAGGTTAAGGGTTAGTGTTAGGGTTAGTGTTAAGGAAAGGTTTAGGGTTAGGGTTAGGGTTAGGGTTAGGGTAACGGTTAGTTTTAGGGTTAGGGTTAGGGTAAGTGTTAGCGTTAGGGTTAGGGTTAGGGTTAGGGTAAGGATAAGGTTTAGGGTTAGGGTTAGGGTTAAGATTAGGGTAAGGGTAAGTGTTAGGGTTAGGGTTAGGTTTAGGGTAAGGGTAAAGTTTAGGGTTAAGTTTAGGGTTAGGGTTAGGTGTAGGGTTTGGGTTAGGGTTAGGGTTAGGGTTAGTGTTAGGGTAAGGGTAAGGTTTATTGTTAGGTTTAGGATTAGGGTTAGGGTAAGGGTTAGGTTTAGGGTTCGGGTTAGGTTTAGAGTTAGTGTTAGGGTAAGGGTAAGGCTTAGGGTTAGGGTTAGGGTAAGGGTTAGGGTTAGGGTTAGTTTTAGGGTTAGGGGTACAGGTTAGGGTTAGGGTTATGGTTAGGGTGTGCGTTAGGTTTTGGGTTAGGTTTAGGATAAGGGTAAAGGTTTGGGTTAGGGTTTGTGTTACAGTTAGTGTTAGGTTTAGGGTTAGGGTTAGGGTAAGCGCAAGGTTTAGGGTTAGGGTTGGGGTTAAGGTCAGGGTTAGGGTTAGGGTTAGGGTTAGGGTAAGGGTAGGGTTAGAGTTAGGGTAAGGGTTCGGGTTAGGTTTAGGGTTAGCATTAGTTTTAGGGTTAGGTTATGGTTAGGTTTAGGGTAAGGGTAGGGTTACGGTTAGAGTTAGGCTTAGGGTTAAGGTTAAGGTTAGGGTTAGGTTTAGGGTTAGGTTAAGGTTAGGGTTAGGGTAAGGGTTAGGGTTAGGGTTAGGGTTAGGGTTAAGTTTAGGGTTAGGGTTAGGGTTAGGGTTAGGGTTAGGGTAGGTTAGGGTAAGGTTTAGGGTTAGTGTTAGGTTAGGGTTAGTGTTAGGTTAGGGTTAGGTTAAGGGTAAGGATTAATGTTAGGGTTAGTTTAAGGGTTAGGGTTAGGGTTCGGGTTAGAGTTAGATTTAGGGTTGGTTAAGGGTAAAGGTTATGGTTAGGGTTAGGTTAAGGTTTAGGGTTAGGTGTTAGGGTTAGGGATAGGGTTAGGTTAGGGAAAGGGTTATGGTTAGGGTCAGGGTTAGGGTAAGGGTTAGGGTTAGGGTTAGGGTTAGGGTTAGGGTTAGGGTAAGTGTTAGCGTTAGAGTTAGGCTTAGGGTTAGGGTTAGAGTTAGGGTTAGGTTAAGGGTTAGTGTTAGGGTTAGTGTTAAGGAAAGGTTTAGGGTTAGGGTTAGGGTTAGGGTTAGGGTAACGGTTAGTTTTAGGGTTAGGGTTAGGGTAAGTGTTAGCGTTAGGGTTAGGGTTAGGGTTAGGGTAAGGGTAAGGTTTAGGGTTAGGGTTAGGGTTAAGGTTAGGGTAAGGGTAAGTGTTAGGGTTAGGGTTAGGTTTAGGGTAAGGGTAAAGTTTAGGGTTAAGTTTAGGGTTAGGGTTAGGTGTAGGGTTTGGGTTAGGGTTAGGGTTAGGGTTAGTGTTAGGGTAAGGGTAAGGTTTATTGTTAGGTTTAGGATTAGGGTTAGGGTAAGGGTTAGGTTTAGGGTTCGGGTTAGGTTTAGAGTTAGTGTTAGGGTAAGGGTAAGGCTGAGGGTTAGGGTTAGGGTAAGGGTTAGGCTTAGGTGTTAGGGTTAGTGTTAGGGTTAGGTTAAGGGTTAGGGTTAGGGTTAGGGTTAGGATAAGGGTTAGGGTTAGGGTAAGGGTAAGTGTTATGTTTAGGGTTAGGGTTAGGGTTAGGGTTAGGTTAGGTGGTAGGTTTAGGGTTAGGGCTAGGGTTAGGGTTAGGGTTAGGGTAAGGGTAAGAGTTAGGGTTAGGATTAGTTTTAGGGTTAGGGTTAGGGTAAGGGAAAGTGTTAGGGTTAAGGTTAGGATTAGGGTTAAGTTTAGGGTTAGTGTTAGGGTTAGGGTTAGGGTTAGGGTAAGGGCAAGGTTTAGGCTTAGGGTTAAGGTTAGTGTTAGGGTTAGGTTTAGGGTTAGGTTAAATTTAGGGTTAGGGTAAGGGTAAGGGTTCGGGTTAGGGTTAAGGTTAGGGTTAGGGTTAGGATTAGGGTTAGGGTAAGGGTTAGGGTACGTTAGTGTAAGGGTTAGGGTTAGTGTTAGGTTAGGGTTAGAGTTAGGTTAGGTTAGGTTAAGGGTAAGGGTTAGGGTTAGGGTTAGGGTTAAGGTTAGTTTAAGGGTTAGGGTTAGGGTTAGAGTGAGATTTAGGGTTGATTAAGGTAAGGGTTATCGTTAGGGTAATGGTTAGGGTTAGCTTAAGGGGTAGGGTTAGGGTTAGGGTTAGGGAAATGGTTAGGGTTAGGGTTAGGGTTAGGGTAACGGTTAGGCTTAGGGTTAGTGTAAGTGTTTGCGTTAGGGTTAGGGTTAGGGTTAGGGTAAGGGTAAGGTTTAGAGTAAGGGTTAGTGTTAAGGTTAGGTTAAGGGTAAGTGTAAGTGTTAGCGTTAGGGTTAGGTTTAGGGTAAGGGTAAGGTTTAGGGTTAAGGTTAGGTTTAGGGTTAGGTTTAGGGTTAGGGTTAGGGTTAGGTTTAGGGTTAGGTTTAGCGTTAGGGTAAGCGTAAGGGTTAGGATTAGGGTTAGGGTTAGGTTTAGGGTTAGAGTTAGCGTTAGGGTTAGGGTAAGGATAAGGGTTAGGGTTAGGGTTAGGTTTAGGGTTAGGGTTAGGGTTAGGGTAGGGTTTAGTGTAAGGGTAAGTGTTAGTGTTAGGGTTAGGTTTAGGATAAGGGTAAGGATTAGGGTTAGGTTTAGGGATAGGGTTTCAGTTTAGGGTTAGGGTTATGGTCAGGGTGTGCGTTAGGTTTTGGGTTAGGTTTAGGATAAGGGTAAAGGTTAGGGTTAGGGTTTGTGTTACAGTTAGTGTTAGGTTTAGGGTTAGGGTTAGGGTAAGGGCAAGGTTTAGGGTTAGGGTTGGGGTTAAGGTTAGGTTTAGGATTAGGGTTAGGGTTAGGGTTAAGGTTAGGGTTCGGTTTAGGGTTAGGGTTAGGGTTAGTGTTAGGGTAAGTGTAAGGGTTATTGTTAGGTTTAGGATTAGGGTTAGGGTAAGGGTTAGGTTTAGGGTTCGGGTTAGGTTTAGAGTTAGTGTTAGGGTAAGGGTAAGGGTTAGGGTTAGGGTTAGGGTAAGGGTTAGGCTTAGGTGTTAGGGTTAGTGTTAGGGTTAGGTTAAGGGTTAGGGTTAGGGTTAGGGTTAGCATAAGGGTTGGAGTTAGGGTAAGGGTAAGTGTTATGTTTAGGGTTAGGGTTAGGGTTAGGGTTAGGTTTAGGTGGTAGGTTAGGGTTAGGGCTAGGGTTAGGTTTAGGGTTAGGGTAAGGCTAAGAGTTAGGGTTAGGATTAGTTTTAGGGTTAGGGTTAGGGTAAGGGAAAGGGTTAGGGTTAAGGTTAGGATTAGGGTTAAGTTTAGGGTTAGTGTTAGGGTTAGGTTTAGGGTTAGGGTTAGGGTTAGGGTAAGGGCAAGGTTTAGGCTTAGGGTTAAGGTTAGTGTTAGGGTTAGGTTTAGGGTTAGGTTAAAGTTAGGGTTAGGGTAAGGGTAAGGGTTCGGGTTAGGGTTAAGGTTAGGGTTAAGGTTAGGGTAAGGTTAGGGTAAGGTTAGGTTAGGGTAAGGTTAGGGTAAGGTTAGGGTAAGGTTAGGTTAAGGATAGGGTTAAGGTTAGGGTAAGGGTTAGGGTACGTTAGTGTAAGGGTTAGGGTTAGTGTTAGGTTAGGGTTAGAGTTAGGTTAGGCTAAGTGTAAGGGTTAGGGGTAGGGTTAGGGTTAAGTTTAGGTTTATGCTGAGGGTAAGTGTAAGGTTTAGGGTTAGGGTTGGGCTTAGGGTTAGAGTAAGGGTTATGGTTAGCGTTAAGGTTAGGGTAGGGGTTAGGGTAAGCGTAAGTGTTAGGGTTAGGGTTAGGGTTAAGGTTAGGGTTAGGGTTAGGGTTAGTGTAAGTGTAAGGGTTAGGGTTAGCGTTACAGTTAGGGTTAGGGTAAGGATTAGGGTTAGGATTAGGGTTAGGGTAAGGGGTAGGTTTAGGGTTTGGTTTAGCATAAAGGTTAGGGTTAGGGATAGGGTAAGGGAAAGGGTTAGGGTTAGGGTTAGGGGTTACACTTACTGTTAGGTTTAGGGTTAGGGTTAGGGTAAGGGTTAGGGTTATGGTTAGGGTTAGGGTTAAGGTTAGGTTTAGGGTTATTGTTAGGGTAAGGGTTATTGTTAGTGTAGGGTTAAGGGTAGAGTTGGGGTTAGGGTTAGGGTTAGTTTTAGGGTTAGGATTAGGTTAAGGGTAAGGGTAAGGGTTAGGGTTAGAGTTAGGGTTAAGGTTAGGGAAAGGGTAAGGGTTAGGTTAGGGTTAGAGTTAGGGTTAAGGTAAGGATTAGGGTTAGGGTTAGGGTTAGGGTAAGGTTTAGGGTTAGGGTTTGGGTTAGCATTAAGGTTAGGGGTAGGGATAGGGTAAGGGTAATGGTTAGGTTAGGGTTAGGGTTAGGGTTAGGATAAGGATTAGGGTTGGGGTTAGGGTTCGATTTAGGGTTAGGTTTAGAGTTAGGGTTAGGGTTAGGGTTATTTTTAGGGTTAGGTTTAGGGTAAGGGTAAGGGTTAGGGTTAGGGTTAGGGTTAAGGTTAAGGTTAGGGTTAGGGTTAGGGTTAGGGTAAGGGTTAGGGTTAGGGTTAGGGTAAGGGTTAGAGTTAGGGTTAGGGTTAGAGTTAGGTTTAGGGTTAGGGTTAGGGTTAGGTTAGGGTTAGGGTAAGGGCAAGGGTTAGGGTTAGGGATAGGGTAAAGTTTAGGTTTAGGGTTAGGTTTAGGCTAAGTGTAAAGTTTAGGTTTGCGTTAGGGTTAGAGTAAGGGTTAGGGTTAGGGTTAGGGTTAGGGTAAGGGCAAGGTTCAGGGTTAGGGTTAGGATAAAGGTTAGGTTTAGGGTTAGGTTTAGGGTAAGGGTAAGGGTTAGGGTTAGGATTAGGGTTAGGGTAAGGGTTAGGGTTAGGGTTAGGGTTAGGATTAGGGTTAGGGTAAGGGTTAGGGTTAGGGTTAGGATTAGGTTAAGGGTTAGGGTTAGGGTTACGGTAAGGGTAAGTGTAAGTGTAAGTGTTAGCGTTAGGGTTAGGGTAAGTATTAGGGTAAGGGTTAGGGTTAGGGATACGTTTAGGGTATGGTTTAGGGTTAGGGTTAGGGTTATGGTTAGGGTTACGGTAAGGGTTAGGGTTAGGGTTAGGATAAGGTTTAGGTTTAGGGTTAGGGTTAGGGTAAGGGTTAGGGTTAGGATTAGGTTTAGGGTTAGGGTTAGGGTTAGGGTTAGGGTTAGGTTAAGGGTAAGTGTTACGATTAGGGTTAGGGTTATGTTAAGTGTTAGGGTAAGGGTTAGGGTTAGGGTTAGGTTTAGGGTATGGGTTAGGGTTAGGGTTAGGGTTAGGGTTAGGGTAAGTGTTAGGTTTAGTGTTAGTGTTAGGGTTAGGTTTAGGGTTGAGGTTAAGGTTAGGGTTAGGGTTAGGGTAAGGGTAAGGGTTAGGGTTAGGGTTAGGGTGAGGGTAAGTTATAGTGTTGGGGTTATGGTTAGGGTTAGGGTAAGGGTAAGGGTTAGGGTTAGGGTTAGGGTTCGTTTTAGGTTTAGGTGTTAGGGTTAGGGTTAGGTTTAGGGTTAGGGTTAGGGTAAGGGTAAGGTTTAGGGTTAGGGTTAGGGTTAGGTTTAGAGTTAGGGTTAGGGTAAGGGTAAGGGTTAGGGTTAGGGTTAGGGTTAGGTTAAGGGTAAGTGTTACGATTAGGGTTAGGGTTATGTTAAGTGTTAGGGTAAGGGTTAGGGTTAGGGTTAGGTTTAGGGTATGGGTTAGGGTTAGGGTTAGGGTTAGGGTTAGGGTAAGTGTTAGGTTTAGTGTTAGTGTTAGGGTTAGGTTTAGGGTTGAGGTTAAGGTTAGGGTTAGGGTTAGGGTAAGGGTAAGGGTTAGGGTTAGGGTTAGGGTGAGGGTAAGTTATAGTGTTGGGGTTATGGTTAGGGTTAGGGTAAGGGTAAGGGTTAGGGTTAGGGTTAGGGTTCGTTTTAGGTTTAGGTGTTAGGGTTAGGGTTAGGTTTAGGGTTAGGGTTAGGGTAAGGGTAAGGTTTAGGGTTAGGGTTAGGGTTAGGTTTAGAGTTAGGGTTAGGGTAAGGGTAAGGGTTAGGTTTAGGGTTAGGGTTAGGGTTAGGGTTGAGGTTAGGGTTAGGGTTAGGGTTAGGATTAGGGTAAGGGTTAGGGTTAGGGTTAGGGTTAGGGTAAGTGTAAGGGTTAGGGTTAGTGTTGGGTTTAGGGTAAGGGTAAGGTTTAGGTTTAGGGTTAGGGTTAGGGTTAGGTGTAGGGTAAGGGTAAGGGTTAGGGTTAGGGTTAGGGTTAGGGTTATTTTTAGGGTTAGGTTTAGGGTAAGTGTTAGGGTTAGGGTTAGGGTTAAGGTTAAGTTAGTGTTAGGGTTAGGGTTAGGGTAAGGGTTACGTTTAGGTTTAGGGTAAGGGTTAGGGTTAGGGTTAGGTTTAGGTTTAGGGTTAGAGTTAGGTTTATGGTTAGGATTAGGGTTAGGTTTAGGGTTAGGGTAAGGCGTAGGGTTAGGGTTAGGGTTAGGGTAAGGGCAAGGGTTAGTTTTAGGGTTAGGGTAAAGTTTCGGTTTAGGATTAGGTTTAGGCTAAGGGTAAAGGTTAGGGTTGGGTTAGGGTTAGAATAAGGGTTAGGGTTAGGGTTAGTGTTAGGGTAAGGCCAAGGTTTAGGGTTAGGTTTAGGGTAATGGTTAGGTTTAGGGTTAGGTTTAGGGTAAGGATAAGGGTTAGAGTTAGGATTAAGGTTAAGTTTAGGGTTAGGGTTAGGGTTAGGGTAAGGGTTAGGGTTAGGGTTAGGGTAACTGTTAGGGTTAGGGTTAGGGTTAGAGTTACGTTTAGGGTTAGGGTTAGGGTTAGGGTTAGGGTAAGGATAAGAGTTAGGGTTAGGGATAGGGTTATTTTTCGGGTTAGGTTTAGGGTTAGGGTTACGGTAAGGGTAAGGGTTAGTGTTACGGTTAGGGTTAGGGTTAAGATTAGTGGTAGGGTTAGGCTAAGGGTAAGGGTTAGGGTTAGGGTTATTTTTAGGGAAAGGGTTAGGGTTAGGGTTAGGGTTAGGGTAAGGTAAAGGTTAGGGTTAGGGTTAGGGTTAGGGTAAGATTTTGGGTTAGGGAGAGGGTTAGGTTTAGGGTTAGTGTAAGGGTAAGGTTTATGGTTAGTGTTAGGGTTAGGGTAAGGTAAGGGTAAGGGTAAGTGTTAGGTTAGGGTTAGGTTTAGAGTAGGGGTTAGGGTAAGGGTAAGTGTTAGGGTTAGGGTTAGGGTTAGGATAAGGGTAAGGGTTAGGGTTAGGGTTAGGGTTAGTGTTAGGGTTAGGTTAAGGGTTAGGGTTAGGGTTATGGTTAGGGTTATGTTTAGCATAAGTGTTAGGGTTAGGGTTAGGGTAAGGGTAAGTGTTAGGGTTAGTGTTAGGTTTAGGTTTAGAGTTAGGGTAAGTGTTAGGGTTAGGATTAGGGTTAGGTTTAGGGTTGGGGTAAGGTTAGGGTTAGGGTTAGGGTAAGGGTAAGGGTGAATGTTAGGGTTAGGGTTCGGGTTAGGATAAGGGGAAGGGTTAGGGTTAGGGGTTAGTGTTATTGTTAGGGTTAGGGTTAGGGGTTAGGGTTAGGGTTAGGGTTAGGGTAAGGGTAATGGTAAGGGTTATGGTTAGGGGTTAGGGTTAGTGTTAGCGTTAGGTTAAGGGTTAGGATTAGAGTTAAGGTTAGCATAAGGGTTAGGGTTAGGATTAGGCTTAGGGTAAGGGTTAGGGTTAGCGTTAGGGTTAGGTTTAGGTTTGGGGTTAAGGTTAGTATTAGAGTTAGGGTAAGGGTAAAGGTTAGGTTTAGGGTTGGGGTTAGGGTAAGTGTTAGGTTTAGGGTTAGTGTTGGGGTTAAGTTTAGGGTTAGGGTAGGGGTTAGGGTTAGGGTTAGGGTTCGTGTAAGGGTTAGCGTTAGGTTAGGGTTAGGTTTAGGGTTAGGGTTAGGTTTAGGGTTAGGGTTAGGGTTAGGGTTAGGGTAAGGCTAAAGGTTAGGGTTAGGTTTACGGTTAGGGTTAGGGTAAGGGTAATGGTTAGGTTTAGGGTTAGGGTTAGGGTAAGGGTTAGGGTTAGGGTTAGAGTTACGTTTAGGGTTAGGGTAAGGGTAAGGGTTAGGGTTAGGTTTACGTTAAGGGTTAGGGTTAGGGGTTAGGGTTAGGGTTAGGGTTAGGATTAGGGTAAGGGTAAGGGTTAGGGTTAGGGTTAGGATTAGGTTAAGGGTTAGGGTTAGGGTTAGGGTTAGGGTAAGGGTAAGTGTAAGTGTAAGTGTTAGCGTTAGGTTTAGGGTAAGTATTAGGGTAAGGGTTAGGGTTAGGGTTACGTTTAGGGTATGGGTTAGGGTTAGGGTTAGGGTTACGGTTAGGGTTAGGGTAAGGGTTAGGGTTAGGGTTAGGGTAAGGTTTAGGTTTAGGGTTAGGGTTAGGGTAAGGGTTAGGGTTAGTGTTAGCGTTAGGTTAAGGGTTAGGGTTAGAGTTAAGGTTAGCATAAGGGTTAGGGTTAGGATTAGGCTTAGGGTAAGGGTTAGGGTTAGCGTTAGGGTTAGGTTTAGGTTTGGGGTTAAGGTTAGTATTAGAGTTAGGGTAAGGGTAAAGGTTAGGTTTAGGGTTGGGGTTAGGGTAAGTGTTAGGTTTAGGGTTAGTGTTGGGGTTAAGTTTAGGGTTAGGGTAAGGGTTAGGGTTAGGGTTAGGGTTCGTGTAAGGGTTAGCGTTAGGTTAGGGTTAGGTTTAGGGTTAGGGTTAGGTTTAGGGTTAGGGTTAGGGTTAGGGTTAGGGTAAGGCTAAAGGTTAGGGTTAGGTTTACGGTTAGGGTTAGGGTAAGGGTAATGGTTAGGTTTAGGGTTAGGGTTAGGTTTAGTGTTAGGGGCTGTGTTAGGGTTAGGGTAAGGATAGGGTTAGGGTTAAGGTTAGGGTTAGGGTTAAGATTAGGGTTAGGGTGACGGTAAGGGTAAGGGTTAGGGTTAGGTTTAGGGTTAGGGTTAGGCTTAGGGTTAGGGTTAGGTTTAGGGTTAGGGTTAGTTTAAGGGTAAGCGTTAGGTTTAGGATTAGGTTTAAGGTTAGGGTTAGAGTTAGGTTTAGTGTTAGGGTAAGGTAAGGGTTAGGGTTAAGGTTAGGGTTAGTGAAAGGGTAAGGGTAAGGGTTAGGTGTAGAGTTAGGGTTAAGGTTATTTTTAGGCTGAGGGTAAGGGTAAGGGTTAGGGTTAGGGTTAGGCTTAGGGTTAGGGTAAGGGTTATGGTTAGCGGTAAGATTAGGGTAGGGGTTAGGGTAAGCGTAAGTGTTAAGGTTAGGGTTAGGGTTAGGATAAGGGAAAGGGTTAGGGTTAGGGTTAGGGTTAGGCTTAGGGGTTAGGTTTAGGGTTAGGGTTAGGGTTAGGTTTGGGGTTAGGGTTAGGGTAAGGGTAAGGGTTAGGTTTAGGGTTAGGGTTGAGGTTAGTGTTAGGGTTAGAGTTAGGTTTAGGGTTAGGGTTACGATAAGGGTAAGGGTTAGTGTTAAGGGTAGTGTTAGGGTTAAGGTTAGGGTTAGTGTTAGGATAAGGGTTAGGGTTAGGGTTAGGGTAAGGGTTATGGTAATGGTTAGGTTAAGGGTTAGGGTCAGGGTTTGGTTTAGGGTTAGGGTTAAGGTTAGGCTTAGGGTTAGGGTAAGGATAAGGGTTAGGGTTAGGGTAAGGGTATGGATTAGGTGAGGGTTAGGGTTAGGGTAAGGGTTAGGGTTAGGGTTAGCATTAAGGTTAGAATTAGGGTTAGGGTAAGGGTAAGGGTTAGGGTTAGGTTTAGGGTTACGGTTAGGGTTAATGGTTAGTGTTAGGGTTAGGTTTAGGGTTAGGGTTAGGGTAAGGATAAGATTTAGGTTAGGGATAGTGTCATGGTTCGGGTTAGGTTTAGGGTTAGGGTTAGGGTAAGGGTAAGGGTTAGAGTAAGGTTTAGGGTTAGGGTTAGGGTAAGGGTTAGGGTTATGGTTAGGGTTAGTTTTAGGGTTGGGGTTAAGGTTAGGTTTAGGTTTACGGTTGGGGTTAGGGTAAGTGCTGGGGTTAGGGTTAGTGTTGAGGTTAAGGTTAGGGTTAGGATAAGGGTTAAGGTTAGTGTTAGAGTTAGTTTTAGCGTAAGGGTTAGGGTTAGGTTTAGATTTAGGGTTAGTGTAAGGGTAAGGGTTATGGTTAGTTTTAGGGTTAGGGTAAGAGTAAGGGTAAGTGTTAGTGTTAGGGTTAGGTTTAGGGTAGGGGTTAGGGTAAGGGTAAGTGTTAGGGTTAGGGTTAGGTTTAGGTTAAGGGTTAGGGTTAGGGTTATGGTTACGGTTATGTTTAGGATAAGTGTTAGGGTTAGGGTTAGAGTTAGGGTAAGGGTAAGTGTTAGGGTTAGTGTTAGGTTTAAGGTTAGGTTTACGGTAAGTGTTAGGGTTAGGGTTAGGGTTAGGGAAAGGGTTAGGTTTAGGGTAAGGGTAACTGTTAGGGTTAGGGTTCGGGTTAGGATAAGGGGAAGTGTTAGGGTTAGGGGTAATGTTATTGTTAGGGTTAGGGTTAGGGGTTAGGGTTAGGGTTAGGGTTAGGGTAAGGGTTATGGTAAGGGTTAGGGTTAGTGGTTATTGTTAGTGTTAGCGTTAGGTTAAGGGTTAGGGTTAGGGTTAGGGTTAGGATAAGGGTTAGGTTTAGGATTAGGGTTTGGGTAAGGGTAAGTGTTAGTGTTAGGGTTAGGGTTAGTATTAGGGTTAGGGTAAGGTTTAGGGTTAGGGTTAGGTTTAGGTTTAGGCGTGGGGTTAAGGTTAGGATTAGAGTTAGGGTAAGGGTAAAGGTTAGGATTAGGGTTGGGGTTCGGGTAAGTGTTAGGGTTAGGGTTAGTGTTGGGTTAAGTTTAGGGTTAGTTTAAGGGTTAGGGTTAGGGTTAGGTTTAGTGTAAGGTTTAGGGTTAGGTTAGGGTTAGGGTTAGGGTTAGGGTTACTGTTAGGATAAGGGTAAGGGTTAGGGTTAAGGTTAGGGTTAGGGTTAGGTTAAGGGTTAGGGTTAGGGTTATGGTTAGGGTTATGTTTAGGATAAGTGTTAGGGTTAGGGTTAGGGTTAGGGTAAGGGTTAGGGTTAAGGTTAGGGTTAGGGTTAGGTTAAGGGTTAGGGTTAGGGTTATGGTTAGGGTTATGTTTAGGATAAGTGTTAGGGTTAGGGTTAGGGTTAGGGTAAGGGTAAGTGTTAGGGTTAGTGTTAGGTTTAGGGTTAGGTTTAGGGTAAGTGTTAGGGTTAGGGTTAGGGTTAGTTTTAGGGTTAGGGTAAGGGTAACTGTTAGGGTTAGGGTTCGGGTTAGGATAAGGGGAAGGGTTAGGGTTAGGGGTTAGTGTTATTGTTAGGGTTAGGGTTAGGGGTTAGGGTTAGGGTTAGGGTTAGGGTTAGGGTTAGGGTAAGGGTTATGGTAAGGGTTAGGGTTAGTGGTTAGGGTTAGTGTTAGCGTTAGGTTAAGGGTTAGGGTTAGAGTTAGGGTTAGGATAAGGGTTAGGTTTAGGACTAGGGTTAGGGTAAGGGTAAGTGTTAGTGTTAGGGTTAGGGTTAGTATTAGGCTTAGGGTAAGGGTTAGGGTTAGGGTTAGGGTTAGGTTTAGGGTTGGGTTTAAGGTTAGGATTAGAGTTAGGGTAAGGGTAAAGGTTAGGTTTAGGGTTGGGGTTAGGGTAAGTGTTAGGGTTAGGGTTATTGTTGGGTTAAGTTTAGGGTTAGGGTAAGGGTTAGGGTTAGGGTTAGGTTTAGTGTAAGGTTTAGGGTTAGGGTTAGGATTAGAGTTAGGGTAAGGCTAAGGGTTAGGGTTAGGTTTACGGTTAGGGTTAGGGTAAGGGTAATGTTTAGGGTTAGGGTTAGATTTAGTGTTAGGGGCAGTGTTAGGGTTAGGGTAAGGATAGGGTTAGGGTTAACGTTAGGGTTAGGGTTAAGATTAGGGTTAGGGTGAGGGTAAGGGTTAGGGTTAGGGTTAGGGTTAGGCTTAGGGTTAGGGTTAGGTTTAGGGTTAGGGTTAGGTTAAGGGTAAGCGTTAGGGTTAGGATTAGGTTTAGGGTTAGGTTTAGAGTTAGGTTTAGTGTTAGGGTAAGGGTAAGGGTTAGGGTTAGGGTTAGGGAAAGAGTAAGGGTAAGGGATAGGTGTAGAGTTAGGGTTAAGGTTATTTTTAGGCTGAGGGTAAGGGTAAGGGTTAGGGTTAGGGTTAGGCTTAGGGTTAGGGTAAGGGTTATGGTTAGCGGTAAGATTAGGGTAGGGGTTAGGGTAAGTGTAAGTGTTAAGGTTAGGGTTAGGGTTAGGATAAGGGAAAGGGTTAGGGTTAGGGTTAGGGTTAGGCTTAGGGGTTAGGTTTAGGGTTAGGGTTAGGTTTAGGTTTGGGGTTAGGGTTAGGGTAAGGGTAAGGGTTAGGTTTAGGATTACGGTTGAGGTTAGGGTTAGGGTTAGATTAGGTTTAGGGTTAGGGTTACGATAAGGGTAAGGGTTAGGGTTAAGGGTAGTGTTAGGGTTAAGGTTAGGGTTAGGGTTAGGATAAGGGTTAGGGTTAGGGTTAGGGTAAGGGTTATGGTAATGGTTAGGTTAAGGGTTAGGGTCAGGGTTTGGTTTAGGGTTGGGGTTAAGTTTAGGCTTAGGGTTAGGGTAAGGGTAAGGGTTAGGGTTAGGGTAAGGGTATGGATTAGGTGAGGGTTAGGGTTAGGGTAAGGGTTAGGGTTAGGGTTAGGGTTAATGGTTGGTGTTAGGGTTAGGTTTAGGGTTAGGTTTAGGGTAAGGAAAAGAGTTAGGTTAGGGATAGGGTCATGGTTCGGGTTAGGTTTAGGGTTAGGGTAGGGTAAGTGTAAGGGTTAGTGTTAGGGTTAGGGTTAAGGTTAGTGTTAGGGTTCGGGTAAGGGTAAGGGTAAGGGTTATGCTTAAGGTTAGGGTTAGGGTTAGGGTTAGGGTAAGGTTTAGGTTTAGGGTTAGGGTTAGTGTAAGGGTAAGAGTTAGGGTTAGGGTTAGGGTTAGGTTTAGTGTTGCAGTTAAGTTTAGGGTTAGGTTTAGGGTAGGTGTTAGGGTTAGGGTTAGGGTTAGGTTTAGGGTTAGGGCTGGGGTAAGTGTAAGGGTTAGGGTTAGGGTTAGGGTTAAGGTTAGGTTTAGAGTTGGGGTTAGGGTTAGGGTAAGGGAAAGGGTTAGGTTTAGGGTTAGGAATAGGGAAAGGTTAGGGGTTAGGATTAGGGTTAGGGGTAGGGTAAGGACATGTGTTAGGGTTAAGGTTAGGGTTAGGGTTAGCGTTAGGGTAAGGGTAAGAGTTAGGGTTAAGGTTAGGGTTAAGGTAAGGGTAAGGGTTAGGGTTAGGGTTAGGTTTAGGGTAAGTGTTAGTGTTAGGTTTAGGGTTAGGGTTAGGGTTAGGGTAAGGGTAAGTGTTAGCTTTAGTGTTAGCATTAAGGTTAGGTTTAGGGTTAGGGTAAGGGTAAGGGTTAGGGTTAGGGTTAGGTTTATGGTTAGGTAAAGGTTATGGTTAGCGTTATGGTTAGGGTAGGGGTTAGGGTAAGGGTAAGTGTTAGGGTCACGGTTAGGGTTAGGATAAGAGTAAGGGTTAGGGTTAGGGTTAGGTTTAGGGTTATGGTTAGGGTTAGGGTTAGGTTTGGGGTTAGGGTTAGGGTTAGGGTAAGGGTCAGGGTTAGGGTAAGGGTAAGGGTTAAGGTTAGGTTTAGGGTTAGGGTTAGGTTTGAGGTTAGGGTTAGGGTTAGGTGTAGGGTAAGGGTAAGGGTTAGGGTTAGGGTTAGGGTTAGGTTTAGGGTTTGGGTAAGTTTAAGGGTTAGGGTTGGGTTTGGGTTAGAGTAAGGGTTAGGGTTAGGGTTATGGTAAGGGCAAGGGTTAGGGTTAGGGTTAAAGTTAGGTTTAGGGTTATGTTTAGGGTAATGGTAGTGGTTAGGGTTAGGGTTAGGGTTAAGTTTAAGATTAGGTTTAGGATTAGGGTTAGGGTAAGGGTAAGGGTTAGGGTTAGGGTTAGGGTTAGAGTTACGTTTAGGGTTAGGGTAAGGGAAAGGGTTTGGGTTAGGGTTAGGTTAAGGGTTAGGGTTAGGGGTTATGATTAGGGTTATGGTTAGGATTAGGGTTAGGGTAAGGGTTAGGGTTAGGATTAGGTTAAGGGTTAGGGTTAGTGTTAGGGTTAGGGTTAGTGTTAGTGTTAGGGTAAGGATAAGATTTAGGTTAGGGATAGGGTCATGGTTCGGGTTAGGTTTAGGGTTAGGTTTAGGGTAAGGGTAAGGGTTAGGGTTAGGGTTAGGGTTAAGGTTAGTGTTAGGGTTCGGGTACAGGTAAGGGTTAGGGTTAGGGTTAGGGTTAGGGTAAGAGTAAGGGTTAGGGTTAAGTTTAGGGTTAGGGTGAGGGTAAGGGTAAGGGTTAAGCTTAGGTTTAGGGTTAGGTTTAGGGTAAGGGTAAAGGTTAGGGTTAGGGTTAGGGTTAGTTTAAGGGTAAGGGTTATGCTTAAGGTTAGGGTTAGGGTAAGGGTTAGGTTTAGGGTTAGGGTTAGTGTAAGGGTAAGGGTTAGGGTTAGGGTTAGTGTTAGGTTTAGTGTTGCAGTTAAGTTTAGGGTTAGGGTTAGGGTAGGTGTTAGTGTTAGGGTTAGGGTTAAGTTTAGGGTTAGGGCTGGGGTAAGTGTAAGGGTTAGGGTTAGGGTTAGGGTTAAGGTTAGGTTTAGAGTTGGGGTTAGGGTTAGGGTAAGGGAAAGGATTAGGGTTAGGGTTAGGAATAGGGAAAGGTTAGGGGTTAGGGTTAGGGTTAGTGGTAGGGTAAGGATATGTGTTAGGGTTAGGGTTAGGGTTAGGGTTAGCGTTAGGGTAAGGGTAAGAGTTAGGGTTAAGGTTAGGGTTAAGGTAAGGGTGAGGGTTAGGGTTAGGGTTAGGTTTAGGTTTAGGGTAAGGGTTAGTGTTAGGTTTAGGGTGTGGTTTAGGGTTAGGGTTAGGGTAATGTTAGGGTTAGTGTTAGCATTAAGGTTAGGTTTAGGGTTAGGGTAAGGGTAAGGGTTAGGGTTAGGGTTAGGTTTATGGTTACGGTAAGCTTATGGTTAGCGTTATGGTTAGGGTAGGGGTTAGGGTAAGGGTAAGTGTTAGGGTCATGGTTAGGGTTAGGATAAGAGGAACGGTTAGGGTTAGGGTTAGGGTTAGGGTTAGGGTTAGGTTTAGGGTTAGGGTAAGGGTTAGGGTTAGGGTTAGGGTTAGGTTTAGGGTTTGGGTAAGTTTAAGGGTTAGGGTTGGGTTAGGGTTAGATTAAGGGTTAGGGTTAGGGTTAGGGTTAGGGTTAGGGTAAGGGCAAGGGTTAGGGTTAGGGTTAAAGTTAGATTTAGGGTTAGGTTTAGGGTAAGGGTAGTGGTTAGGGTTAGGGTTAGGGTTAAGGTTAAGATTAGGGTTAGGATTAAGGTTAGGGTAAGGGTTAGGGTTAGGGTTAGGGTTAGAGTTACGTTTAGGGTTAGGGTAAGGGTAAGGATTTGGGTTAGGGTTAGGTTAAGGGTTAGGGTTAGGAGTTATGATTAGGGTTATGGTTAGGATTAGGGTTAGGGTAAGGGTTAGGGTTAGGATTAGGTTAAGGGTTAGGGTTAGGGTTAGGGTTAGGGTAAGGGTAAGGGTAAGGGTAAATGTTAGGGTTAGGGTTAGGGGAAGTATTAGGGTAAGGGTTAGGGTTAGGGTTAAGTTTAGGATATGGGTTAGGGTTAGGGTTAGGGTTACGGTTAGGGTTAGAGTAAGGGTTAGGGTTAGGGTTAGGTTAAGGTTTAGGTTTAGGGTTAGGATTAGGGTAAGGGATAGGGTTAGGATTAGGTTAAGGGTTAGGGTTAGGGTTAGGGTAAGGGTAAGTGTTATGGTTAGGGTTAGGGGTAGGGTAAGTGTTAGGGTAAGGGTTAGGGTTAGGGTTAGGTTTAGGGTATGGGTTAGGGTTAGGGTTAGGGTTAGGGTAAGGGTTAGGGTTAGGGTTTTGGTAAGGTTTAGGGTTAGGGTTAGGGTAAGGGATAGGATTAGGGTTAGGGTTAGGGTAAGGGTAAGGGTTAGGGTTAGTGTTAGGTTTACGGTAAGGGTACGGTTTAGGTTTAGGGTTAGGGTTAGGGTTAGGTGTAGGGTAAGGGTAAGGGTTAGTGTTAGGGTTAGGGTTAGGGTTATTTTTAGGGTTAGGTTTAGGGTAATGTTAAGGGTTAGGGTTAGGGTTAGGGTTAAAGTTAAGGTTAGGGTAAGGGTTAGGGTTAGATTTAGGGATAGGGTTATGGTAAGGGTTAGGGTTAGGGTTAGGGTTAGGGTTAGAGTTAGGTTTAGGGTTAGGGTTAGGGTTAGATTTAGGGTTAGGGTTATGGTAAGGGTTAGGGTTAGGGTTAGGGTTAGGGTTAGAGTTAGGTTTAGGGTTAGGGTTAGGGTTAGGGTTAGGGTAAAGGTTAGGGTTGGGTTAGGTTTAGAGTAAGGGTTAGGGTTAGTGTTAGGGTTAGGGTAAGGGCAAGGTTTAGGGTTAGGGTTAGGGTAAAGTTTAGGTTTAGGGTTAGGTTTAGGGTAAGGGTAAGGGTTAGGGTTAGGGTTAGGATTAAGGTTAAGGTTAGGGTTAGGGTTAGAGTTAGGGTTAGGGTAAGGGTTAGGGTTAGGGTTTGGATTAAGGTTAAGGTTAAGGTTAGGGTTAGGATTAGGGTTAGGGTTAGGGTTAGGGTTAGGGTTAATGTAAGGTAAATGTTAGGGTTAGAGTTAGGTTTAGGGTAAGTGTTAGGGTAAGGGTTAGGGTTAGGGTTAGGTTTAGGGTATGGGTTAAGTTTAGAGTTAGGGTTAGGGTAAGGGTACATGTTAGGGTTATGGTTAGGTTAGGGTAAGTGTTCTGGTTAGGGTTAGGGTTAGGGTAAGGGTAAAGTTTAGGGTTAGGGTTAGGTTTATGGGTTAGTGTTAGGGTTAGGGTTAGGTTTAGAGTAAGGGCAAGGGTTAGGTTTAGGGTTAGGGTTAGGTATAGGGTTAGGGTTAGGATTAGGTTTAGGGTTAGGGTAAGGGTAAGGGTTAGGGTTAGAGTTAGGATTACGATAAGGGTAAGTGTTAGGGTTAGGCTTAGGGTTAGGGTTAGTGTAAGGGTAAGGGTTAGATTTAGGGTTAGGGTTAGGTTTAGGGTTAGGTTTAGGGCTAGGGTTAGTGTTAGGGTTAGGGTAAGGGGTAGGGTTAAGGTTAGGGTTAGGGTTAGGGTTAGGGTTAGGGTAAAGGTAAGGGTTAAGTTGAGGGTTAGGGTTAGGGTTAGGGAAAGGATAAGGGTTAGGGTTAAGTTTAGTGGTGGGGTTAGAGTTAGGGTTAGGTTTAAGGTTGGGGTTAGGGTGTGGGTAAGGCTAAGGGTTAGGGTTAGGTTTAGGGTTAGGGTTAGGGTTACGGTTATGGTTAGGGTTAGGGTTAAGGTTAGGTTAGGGTTAGGGTAAGGGTATGTGTTAATGTTAGGGTTAAGGTTATATTAAGGGTTAGGGTTAGCGTTAGGGTAAGGTTTAGGGTTAGGGTTAGGGTTAAGGTAAGGGTAAGGGTTAGGGTTAGGTTTAGGGTTAGGTTTAGCGTAAGGGTTAGGTTTAGGTTTAGGTAAGGGTAAGTTTTAGGGTTAGTGTTAGGGTTAGGGTTAGGGTTAGGGTAAGGGTTAGGGTTAGGCTTAGGGTTAGGGTAGAGGTTAGGGTAAGTGTGTTAGTGTTAGGGTTAGGGTTAGGAAAAGGGTAAGGGTAAGGGTTAGGGTTAGGGTTAGGGTTAGGGGTTAGTGTTATTGTTAGGGTTATGGTTAGAGGTTAGGGTTAGTGTTAGGGTTAGGGTTAGGGTTAGGGTTATGGTAAGGTTTAGGGTTAGGGGTTAGGGTTAGTTTTAGCGAAACGTTAAGGGTTAGTGTTAGGGTTAGGGATAGGGTTAGTGTAGAGGTTAGGGTAAGGGTGTTAGGGTTAGGGTTCGGGTTAGGATAAGGGTAAGGGTAAGGGTTAGGGTTAGGGTTAGGGTTAGGGGTTAGTGTTATTGTTAGGGTTAGGATTAGAGGTTAGGGTTAGTGTTAGGGTTAGGGTTAGGGTTAGAGTTATGGTAAGGGTTAGGTTTGGGGTTAGGGTTAGTGTTAGCGTTAGGTTAAGTGTTAGGGTTAGGGTTAGGGATGGGGTTAGAATAAGAGTTAGGGTATTGGTTAGGGTTAGGGTAAGGGTAAGTGTTAGTGTTAGGGTTAGGGTTAGGGTTAGCGTAAGGGTTAGGGTTAGGGTTAGGTTTTGGTTTAGGGTTGGGGTTAAGGTTAGCTTTAGGGTTAGTGTTGGGGTTAGGGTAAGTGCTAGGGTTAGGGCTAGTGTTGGGGTTAAGGTTAGGGTTAGGGTAAGGGTTAAGGTTAGGGTTAGAGTTAGGTTTAGCATAAGGGTTAAGGTTAGGTTTTGGGTTAGGTTTAGTGTAAGGGTAAGGGTTAGGGTTAGGGTTAGGGTTAGGGTAAGGGTAAGTGTTAGTGTTAGGGTTAGGGTTAGGGTAGGGGTTAGGGTAAGGGTAAGTGTTAGGGTTAGGGTTAGGGTTAGGATAAGGGTAAGGGTTAGGGTTAGAGTTAGTGTTAGGGTTAGGTTAAGGGTTAGGGTTAGGGTTATGGTTAGGGTTATGTTTAGCAGAAGTGTTAGGGTTAGGGTTAGGGTTACGGTAAGGGTAAGTTTTAGGGTTAGTGTTAGGTTTAGGGTTAGGGTTAAGGTAAGTGTTAGGGTTAGGATTAGGGTTAGGTTTAGGGATGGAGTAAGGTTAGGGTTAGGGTTAGGGTAAGGGTAAGGGTAACTGCTAGGGTTAGGTTTTGGGTTAGGATAAGGGTAAGGGTTAGGGTTAGGGTTAGGGTTAGGGGTTAGTGTTATTGTTAGGGTTAGGGTTAGGGGTTAGGGTTAGTGTTAGTGTTAGGTTTAGGGTTAGGGTTAGGGTTAGGGGTTAGGGTTAGTGTTAGCGTTAGGTTAAATGTTATGGTTAGGGTTAGAGTTAGGGTTAGGAAAAGGGTTAGGGTTAGGATTAGGGTTAGGGTAAGGGTAAGTGTTAGTGTTAGGGTTAGTGTTAGGATTATGGTTAGGGTAAGGGTTAGGGTTAGGGTTAGTGTTAGGTTTAGTGTTGGGGTTAAGGTTACGATTAGGGTTAGGGTAAGGGTAAAGGTTAGGTTTAGGTTTGGTGTTAGGGTAAGTGTTAGGGTAAGTGTTAGGGTTAGGGTTAGTGTTGGGGTTAAGGTTAGGGTTAGGGTGAGAGTTAGGTTTAGGGTTAGGTTTAGCTTAAGGGTTAGGGGTAGGTTAGGGTTAGGGTTAGGGTAAGGGTAAGGGTTAGGGTTAGGCTTAGGGTTACGGTAAGGGTAAGGGTTAGGGTTAGTGTTGGGGTTAAGGTTAGGGTTAGGGTTAGGGTTAGGGTTAGGGTTAGGTTTAGGGTTGGGGGTAAGCTTAGGGTTTGGGTTAGGGTAAGGGTAATGGTTAGGGTTAGGGTTAGGATTAGGGTAAGGGTTAGGGTTAGGTTTAGTGTAAGGGTAAGTTTTAAGGTTAGGGTTAGGGTTAGGGTTAGGGTAAGGGCAAGGGTTAGGGTTAGGGTTAGGTTTAGGGTTAGGGTAAGGGTAAGGGTTAGGGTTAGGGTTAGGGTTAGGGTAAGGTTTAGGGTTAGGGTTAGGGTTAGAGTAGGGTTTAGGGTAAGCGTAAGTGTTAGGGTTAGGTTTAAGTTTAGAATAAGGGTAAGGGTTAAGGGTAGGGTTAGGGTTAGTGTTAGGGTTTAGGGTTAGGGTTAGGTTTAGGGTTAGTGTTAGGGGAAGGTTAAGGGTTAGCGTTATGGTTAGGGTTAGAGTTAGGGTAAGGGTAAGGGTAAGGGTTATGGTTAGGGTTATACTTAGTTTTAGGGTTAGGGTAAGGGTAAGGGTTAGGGTTAGAGTTAGGGTTAGGGTAAGGTTTAGGGTTAGGGTTAGGTTTAGGGTAGGGGTTAGGGTAAGGGTAAGTGTTAGGGTTAGGTTTAGGGTTAGAATAAGGGTAAGGGTTAGGGTAGGGTTAGGGTTAGTGTTAGGGTTTAGGGTTAGGTTAAGTTTTAGGGTTAGTGTTAGGGTAAGGTTAAGGGTTAGCGTTAGGGGTAGGGTTAGGGTTCGGGTTAGGGTAAGGGTAAGGGTTAGGTTTAGGGTTAGGGTTAGGTTTAGGGTTAGGGTTAGTGTAAGGTTAAGTGTTAGGTTAGGTGTAGTGTTGTAGTTAAGGTTAGGGTTAGGGTAAGGGTTAGGTTTAGAGTTAGGTTTAGGGTTAGGTTTAGGGTTACGGTTAGGTTTAGGGTTAGGGTTAGGGTAAGGGTATGTGCTAGGGTTAGGGTTATGGTTAGCGTTAGGGTTAAGGTAAGGGTACGGGTTAGGTTTAGTGTTATGGTTAGGTTTAGTGTTAGGGTTAGGGTTAGGTTTAGGGTTGGGTTAGGGTAAGCTTAAGAGTTAGGGTTAGGGTTAGGATTAGGTTTAAGGTTAGAGTTATTGTTAGGGTTATTGTAAGGGTTAGGTTTAGGGTTATGGTAAGGGTTAGGCTTAGGGTTAGTGTTAGGTTTAGGGTTAGATTTAGGTTTAGGGTTAGGATAAGGGTAAGGGTTAGCGTTAGGGTTAGGGTTAGGCTTAGGGGTTACGGTTAGGTTTAGGGTGAGGGTTAGGGTTAGGGTGAGGGTAAGGGTAAGTGTTAGGGTTAGGGTTAGGGTTAGGGTAAGGGTAAGGGTTAGATTTAGGTTTAGGGTTAGGGTTAGGGTAAGGGTAAGGGTTAGGGTTAGGGTTAGGGTTAGGGTTAGGTTAAGGTTAGGGTTAGGGTAAGGATAAGAGTTAGGGTTAGGGATAGGGTTAGGGTTCGGGATAGGTTTAGGGTTAGGGTGAGGGTAAGGGTAAGGGTTAAGGTGAGGGTTAGGGTTAAGGTTAGGGTTAGGGTTAGGGTTAGGGTAAGGGTTAGGGTTAGGGTTAGGCTTAGGGTTAGGGTAAGTGTTAGGGTTAGGGTTAGGATTAGGGTTAGGCTAAGGGTAAGGGTAAGGGTTAGGGTTAAGGTAAGGGTTAGGGTTAGGGTAAGGGTTAGGGTAAGGGTTAGGGTTTGGTTTATGTTTAGGGTTAAGTTTAGGGTTAGGGTTAGGGTAAGGGTAAGGATTAGGGTTAGGGTAAGGGTTAGATTTAGGGTTGGGTTAAGTTTAGGGTGAGGGTTAGTGTAAGGGTAAAGGTTAGGGTTAGGGTTAGGGTTAGGTTTAGGGTTACGGTTAGGGTTAGGGTTAGGGTAAGGATATGTGTTAGGGTTAGGGTTAGGGTTAGACTTAGGGTTAGGGTTAGCGTTAGGGTAAGGGTAAGTGTTAGGGTTAGGGTTAGGATTAAGGTAAGCGTAAGGGTTAGGGTCAGGTTTAGGGTTCGGTTTAGGGTAAGGGTTAGGGTAAGTGTTGGGGTAAAGGTAAGGTTTAGAGTTAGCGTTAGGGTTAGGGTAAGGATATGTGTTAGGGTTAGGGTTAGGGTTAGGGTTAGGTTTAGGGTTAGAGTTAGGGTAAGGGTAAGTGTTAGGGTTAGGGTTAGGATTAAATTATGGGTAAGGGTTAGGGTTAGGGTTAGGGTTAGGGTAATGATAAGGGTTAGTGTTAAGGTTAGGTTTAGGGTTAGGGTTAGGGTTAGGGTTAAGGTTAGGGTTAGGGTGAGGGTAAGGGTAAGAGTTAGGGTTAGGTTTAGGGTTAGGGTTAGGCTAAGGGTAAGGGTTAGGGTTAGTTTTAGGATTATGTTTAGGGTTAGGGTTAGGGTTAGGGTTAGTGTAAGGGTAAGGGTTCGGGTTAAGGTTAGGGTTAGGGTTAGGTTTATGTTTGGGTTAGGGTTAGGGTAAGGCTAAGGGTTAGGGTTAGGATTAGGGTTTGGGTTAGGGTAAGGGTTAGGGTTAGGGTAAGGGTAAGGGTTAGGGTTACGGTTAGGGTTAGGTTTAGGGTTCGGGTTAAGGTTAGGGTTAGGTTTAGGGTAAGGTAAGTGTTAGGGTTAGGGTTAGGGTTAAGGTAAGGGTAAGGGTTAGGGTTAGGGTTAGGTTTAGGGTAAGGGATCCGGTTAGGTTTAGTGTAAGGGTAAGGTTTAGGGTTACGGTTAGGGTTAGGGTTAGGATAAGGGTAAGGGTTAGAGTTAGGGTACGAGTTAAGGTTAGGTTTAGTGTTAGGGTAAGGGTAAGTGTTAGGGTTAGGGTTAGGTTTAGGGTAATGGTTAGGGTTAGCGTTAGGGTTAAGGTAGGGTTTAGGGTAAGGGTTAGGGTTAGGGTTAGGGTTAGGCTTAGTGTTAGGTTTAGGGTTAGGGTTAGGGTAAGGGTAAGAATTAGGGTTAGGGTAAGGGTTAAGGTTAGGTTTAGGTTTAGGGTTAGGTTTAGGTTTAGAGTTAGGGTAAGGTTAAGGGTTAGGGTTAGGGTTAGGGTTAAGGTTAGGGTTAGGGTTAGGGTTAGAGTTAGGTTTAGGGTTAGGGTTATGGTTAGGGTTAGGTTTAGGGTAAGGGTTAGGTTTAGGGTTAGGGTAAGGGTTAGGGTAAGGGTAAGTTTTAGGGTTAGGGTAAGGGTAAGGGTTATTTTTAGTGTTAGGGTTAGAGTTAGGATAAGTGTTAGGTTAAGAGTTAGCGTTAGGGTTAGCTTTAGGGTTAGGTGTAGGGTTAGGGTAAGGGTTAAGGTTACGGTTAGGGTTAGGGTTAGTGTAAGGGTTAGGGTTAGGGTTAGGGTAAGGGTTAGGCTTAGGTTTAGGGTTAGGTATAGGGTTAGAGTTAGGTTTAGGGTTAGGATAAGGGTAAGGGTTCGCGTTAGGAGTATGGTTAGGCTTAGGGGTTTCGGTTTGGTTTAGGTTTAGGGTTAGGTTTAGGATTAGGGTGAGGGTAAGGGTAAGGGTTAGGGTTAAGTTTTGGGTTAGGGTTAGGCTAAGGGTCAGGATTAGGTTTAGGGTTAGGGTTAGGTTTAGGGTTAGGGTTAGGCTTAGGGTAAGGGTAAGGGTTAGGGTCAAGGTTAGGTTTAGGGTTAGGTTTAGGTTTAGAGTTAGGGTTAGTGTAAGGGTAAGGGTTAGGTTTAAGATTAGTGTTTGGGTTAGGGTAAGGGTTAGGGTTGGGTTAGGGTTAGGGTTAGAGTAAGGGTAAGGGTTAGGGTTACTGTTAGGGTTAGGTTTAGGGTTGGGGTTAAGGTTATGTTTAGGGGTAGGGTAAGTGTAAGGGTTAGGGTTAGGGTTAGCATTAGGGTAAGGGTAAGGTTTAAGGTTAGGGTTAGTTTTAAGGTAAGGGTAAGGGTTAGGGTTAGGGTTAGTTTTAGGATAAGGGTTAGGGTTCGGTTTAGGGTAAGGGTAACGTTTAGAGAGAGGGTTAGGGTTAGGGTTAGGATAAGGGTTAGGGTTAGAGTTAGGGTTAGAGATAAGGTTAGGTTAAGTGTTAGGGTAAGGGTAAGGGTTAGGGTTAGGCTTAGGCTTAGGCTTATGGGTTAGGGTTAGGGTTAGGGTTAGGGTTAGTGTTAGGTTTAGAGTTAGGGTTAGGGTAAGGGTAAGGATTAGGGTTAATGTTAGGGTTAAGGTTAGGGTTAGGGTTAGGGTTAGGGTTAGGGTTAGGTTTAGGGTTAGGGTAAGGGTTAAATTTAGGGTTAGGGTTAGGGTTAGGTTTAGGTGTAGGGTAAGGGTAAGGGTTAGGGTTAGGGTTAGGGTAAGTGTAAGGGTTAGGGTTAGGGTTAGGGTTAGAGTAAGTGTTACGGTTAGGGATAGGGTAAGGGCAAGTGTTAGGGTTAGGGTTAGGGTTAGGGTTAAGGTTAGGTTTAGAGTTAGGTTTCGGGTTAGGTTTAGGGTAAGGGTAAGGTTAGGGTTAGGATTAGGGTTAGGGTTAAGGTTAGGTTTAGGGTTAGGGTTAGGGTAAGGGTTAGTGTTATGGTTAGGGTAAGGGTTAGAGTTAGGGTTATGGTTAGGGTTAGAGTTAAGTTTAGGGTTAGTGTTTGGGTAAGGTTAAGGGTTAGCTTTAGGGTTAGTGTTGGGTTCATTGTTATGGTTAGGGTAAGGGCAAGGTTTAGGGTTAGCGTTGGGGTTAAGTTTAGGGTTAGGACTAGGGTTAGGGTTAGGTTTCGGGTTAGGGTTTGTATAAAGGTAAGGGTTAGGGTTAGGGTTAGGGTTAGGTTGAGGGTTAAGTTTAGGGTTAGGTTTAGGGTTATGTTTTGGGTTAGGGTTAGGGTTAAGGTAAGGGTTAGGGTTAGGGTCAGGGTTAGGTTTAGGGTTCGAGTTAGGTTTAGTGTTAGAGTAAGGGTAAAGGTTAGGGTTAGGGTTAGGTTTAGGTTAAGCCTTAGGGTTAGGCTTAGGGTTACGGTTAGGGTTAGGATTGGAGTTAGGGTAAGGGTAAGGGTTACAGTTAAGGTTAGGTTATGATTAGTTTTAGAGTTAGGGTTAGGGTAAGGCTAAGGGTTAGTGTTAGGTTTAGGGTTAGGGTTAGGGTAAGGGTTAGGTTTAGGTTTAGGGTTAGGGTAAAGGTAAGGGTTAGGGTTAGGTGTAGTGTTGGGGTTAAGGTTAGGGTTAGGGTAAGGGTTATTGTTAGGGTTAGGGTTAGGTTTATGGTTAGGTTTAGGGTTACCGTTAGGGTTAGGGTTAGGGTAAGGGTATGTCCTAGGGGTAGGGTTATTGTTAGGGTTAGGGTTAAGTTAAGGTTAAGGGTTAGGGTTAGGATTAGGGTTAGGCTTAGGTTTAGTGTAAGGGTGAGGGTTAGGGTTAGGCTTTGGCTTAGGCTAAGGGTAAGTTTAAGGGTTAGGATTAGTGTTAGGGTAAGGTTTAGGGTTAGGGTAAGTGTAAGGTTAAGGGTTAGGATTAGGGTTAGTGTAAGGGTAAGGGTTAGGGTTAAGGTTAATGTTAGGGTAAGGGTAAGGGTATGTGCTAGGGTTAGGGTTAGGGTTAGGGTTAGGGATAGGGTTAAGGTAAGGACAAGGGTTATGTTTAGGGTTAGGGTAGGGTTAGGGCTAGGTTTAGGTTTAGGGTTAGGGTTAGGTTTAGGCTAAGGGTAAGGGTTAGGGTTAAGTTTAGGGTTAGGGTTAGGTTTAGGGTTAGGGTTAGTGTTAGGGTAAGGGCAAGGGTTAGGGTTAGGATTAGGGTTAGGGTTAGGGTAAGGGCAAGGGTTACGGTTAGGATTAGGGTTAGGGTTAGGGTTAGGGTTAGGGTTAGGGTAAGGGTAAGTGTTAAGTTTATGGTTAGGTTTAAAGTAAGTGTTAGGATAAGGTTTAAGGTTAGGGTTAGGTTTAGGGTATGGGTAAACTTTAGGGTTAGGGTTAGGGTAAGAGTAAGGGTTAGGGTTATGGTGAAGGTTAGGGTAAGTGTTCTGGTTAGGGTTAAGGTTAGGGTAAGGATAAAGGTTAGGGTTAGGGTTAGGGTTATTGGTTAGGGTTAGGGTTAGGGTTAGGGTTAGGGTTAGGTTTAGGGTAAGGGCAATTGTTAGGTTTAGGGTTAGGGTTTGGTTTAGGGTTAGGGTTAGGTTTAGGGTTAGGGTAAGGGTAAGGGTTAGTTTAGGGTTAGGGTTAGTTTTTTGGTTAGGGTTAGTGTTAGGGTTAGGGTAAGGATAAGGGTTAGTGTTAAGGTTAGGGTTAGGGTAAGT